>CM045733.1:18777500-18810000 GCA_024760905.1 Plotosus lineatus
GCATCATCTCCTGCTTGGCCTTTTAAGATGCTTGTGCTGCTGGCAGCGCAAACAACCGTCATACGCAACTCTCGCACTGCACTGCCATGAATCATGCTTCACCACTTTTGCAGTCGTAAACTCGATCAGACGTAACTCGCATAGGTCGTAAGTCGACGACTCGCTGTAGTACATGGTGGCTGAGAGAGGTGTAAAGCTGATGGAGCAGATCCACGCCACTTGCAAAACTGACAAATATCTGAACTGTAAATTTATCAACACTAATTCAGAAACTTGAGACTTTTTCTGCAGATATTTAATATGATGTTATTTCTAACTTCTGCCAATGTACTGGCTAATTTTAATAATAAATCTGGTTTACAGACAATTCTATGATCTAATTTGCTATTTTAGCAATGTGAGGCTTTTTTGGGGTTTGCGAGCGTCATTTTTTGTTGTTTAAATAGTAAATTACAGACGCTCCTCGACTTACGTTCATCCGTTTTATGTTTTTTAGATTTTACGTTTGTTTTTTTTTTCAAAAAAAAATTGTCAAATTTTGAGTACGAGATGTACCTACATAGTCCGCTGACGTAATGACGCAATGACATAATGACGCTGCGTCCATTGTTTATAAACGACAGACTGAACGTGCCCTGCTGCTTCCCAGTTCACTGCGTGTTATCCTTGTGTTAAGACATCGTCTCTGTGATCTTTGTGTTTACACTGTTTTGCGGACTTTTGTAACCCTAAGCAAATATGGTTGGTCAGAAGCGTAAGCCTACTAGCATGGGTGCAAGTTTTCCAGTTTTCCCAAGACTTAATTAACTATCTGCTTGGATCGGCGCAATCTACCATGCATATTCAGTTAAGCAAAGAGAGTTGTAAAATGAATGAAAACCAGAATCCAGAAAAGAAAGAGAACGCTGTGCTTTGCTGGTAATTCACATCAGTGCAGGCTGAGTACTAAACGAGTATTCAATGGCGCCCTTGCTCACTTGAAAGACTGGAAGTCCGGATAACCCGCGCTTTGTCTCAAGCGCAAGCAAGTGAACTACTTTTGGTGGAGCGTCTCACATATTGCAAGCGTTGATTGGCTGTTTTAAGCTTCAAGTAAACTGACTCGGCTCAGCTTCATGTAAAGTGACCATCCGTCGACCATCGGATCCATTTACAAGCAGAAAGATCACATTATCGAGAATGTTAAAGGTTATATTTGATACCGAGTGAATTTGATTAAAATTTATTTATTTGAAATTATTTTGCTTGAATTGAATTTATTTGAAGTTAATGTTGATATTATTTGATATATTTGATGTTATTTTACAATGTTACGTTTATAATAATTGATTTAGGGGTGTTTCATGAGATACGGTAATGGTATTTATGGATGTATAGTACAGTATGAACGTCATACATCACTGGAACATTCAGTAACAACTTACGTTTTTTTTCACCTTACGTTCGGCTGTCCAGAACCAAACAAAAATGTTAGTTGGGGAGCGTCTGTACTTCAGGTGTGGGAGGTTTTTTCAATGTATGAACAAGAAAAGGTTATTTTTGTGAGTTTTAGGCTAAAGTTCATCATTTAAAACCACAGGTTTAGAAATCTAATAATGGTCATAATCCTAGTGTGTGTGTGTGTGTGTGTGTATACAGTAGGCCCTCAACATTCGCGGGGGTTCGGTTTCGGGCCCTCCTGCGAATCGAGATAATCCGCAAGTTCTGTACCCGAATGTAAAACCCCATGTATCACGTCACATGCGCGAATGAGCAGCTGGAAGTAAAATACTATGTATCTATTACATGCGCTAAAATATGCTTCTTAAACACATTCTATAGACAGTCTTACTCATTAATACAGTATTAATGTAGTAAAATGTAGTAATGATTAAGAAAAACTTTTACATTTTTACTCTTATTTTTATTGATGGTAAAATATAAACATTATACAGCACGTACTGTTGTAAAGCACTCGTATTAAAGTCTTTTTCAATTATTATTCCAGTACAGTGCCTAAGTTAATTCTTAGAAAGTTTGTGCGTGAGATTTTATGTTCTGTAGCATGTTTAACAAACGATACCAAAAGGATAAACTTTTTTACGCTTCATGACCTTTTACATTGAACTTGGAGTGACGTCTCTAAGATTGCGCTGCCTAGAGGGCGACGTCATGGAGTTCTCGGAGTCAAATTGTTTCTTTGTTCGTTTTAATTTGTTTTATTTGTTGTTTTGTTTGTTCATATTTTGCACTATGCTCGTCTATGACCGGTCGATTCTACTACAGCAATGAGATCGGAGTGTCTTCGGGCATGTATAATTAAGCACGCTCGACTGCTTGGCAGTCCGCAAATACTCAAACCGTGAGTGCAAAACAGCGAATAGTCAAGGGTCTACTGTGTGTGTGTGTGTGTGTGTATATATATATATATATATATATATATATATATATATATATATATATACACAAAAATAAAAGGACAGGACAAAGACTTTCTATTGAAACTCCATTTATCACTACAGATCTGTTTCGAGGGGTGGTGAAACCATCCTCTCTCTTCAGGTGATTATAGAAGAAGATTATTTCTTCTATAATCACATGAAGAGAGAGGATGGTTTCACCACCCCTCGAAACAGATCTGTAGTGATAAATGGAGTTTCAATAGAAAGTCTTTGTCCTGTCCTTTTATTTTTGTTTATTTGCTCTACCAAAAAGTATTGAGCACTCTCCTACGGAAGGATCTACTCAGAAAATCCTATATGTGTATGTGTGTGTGTGTATGTATGTATATGTGTGTGTGGATGTGTGTGTGTGTATATATATATATATATATATATATATATATATATATATATATATATAATGTGTGTGTGTGTATGTATGTATGTGTGTGTGTATATATATATATATATATATATATATATATATATATAATGTGTGTGTGTATGTATGTATGTATACACACACACACACATTGTATTTGTTTTAGATATATTTTAACTTTGCACAGAAGAAACATTTGAAATACTCATCTGATCTGTGGTTTGAATTGAGTGGAAATTGAGGCGATAACGCCCCATCCCCGAATTTCTTGTATTGAACCCACATGTGAAAACTCCTCTTTATTATAGTTCTTTGCAAGCGTAGTTATGGCACCACAGCAAGATAATCACCACAAACACACTGTAGTGTTTAGTGTCTCTTCTGTTTTCTGTGCACAGTGATATCGCTAATCTTTTCCTTTTCTTTGACTAAGCATTATTTTCAGAGTAGGGAGCTGCCTGTTGATCGATGAGATGTTTGTGGTTTCCTCTGGGTGTATAGAGTATAAGAAGTACACAAACTCATCAACTCACAGCTGTGTTATAGAGATGTACCCCTTTGCACGGCACTGATGTGGGTGTCCTAGAGAAGGCGTTGGTTGATGATTATTAGGCAGGACTGTGTGGTTTCCGTTTTTACATGGTGGCATAAGTCATGGAGACTGCCTCGGACCCTTATCTATTAGAACAAGTTTCCTGTGTCCGTGTGAGTAATGAACAGCAGCTCCTTGTGTCAGAAGTCAGAGAAGCATTCTATATGGGCATGCATTTTCAATGCATTAATTTTCCACATCTGTTTCATTTTTTTTTTTTTTGCTCCATGTTGAACATAGTTTATTTTATCCATTATTTGGTAATGTTCATATTTGTTTTTTTATTTTTAAAGTCATCTTTGAATCATCTTGTGTGAATGGGAAAGACCCAGGAGGAACGGTGATGTTACAGGGAGCAGAGATAACGAAGGTGGAGGATTTTAAGTACTTAGGGTCAACAATCCAGAGAAGTGGAGAGTGTGGAAAAGAGGTGAAGAAGCGTGTGCAGGCAGGTTGGAATGGTTGGAGAAAAGTGGCCGGTGTGATGTGCGATAGGAGAGTGTCAGCAAGAATGAAAGGAAAAGTGTACAAGACGGTGGTGAGGCCAGCGATGTTGTATGATTTAGAAACAGTGGCGCTGAGGAAAAGGCAGGCGGCAGAGCTGGAGGTAGCAGAGATGAAAATGTTGCGGTTCTCTCTGGGAGTAACGAGGATGGATAGGATTAGAAATGAGCACATCAGAGGGACAGCCCATGTAAGATGTTTTGGAGACAAAGTCAGAGAGGCTAGATTGAGATGGTTTGGACATGTGCAGAGGAGGGATAGTGAGTATATTGGCAGTAGGATGCTGAGGTTGGAACTACCAGGCAGAAGGCCTCGAGGAAGACCAAAGAAGAGCTTTATGGATATGGTGAAGGGAGAACATGAGGGTCATTGGAGTAAGAGAAGAAGATGCAGAGGACAGGGTGAGATGGAGGCGGATGGTCTGCTGTTGCGTCCCCTGAAGGGAACAGATGAAAGGAAAAGGAGATCTTCATATCTTCACCAAGGATAGACATTACTCCATTTGCTGAGACACATCAATCAGAATGAACGTTTTTTTGCGTTATTACATTAAATTGAATAGCACATTATAAAGAGAGCCAATTCTTCAGTTACATTAAAATAGGGGAAGTTATTTTCCCTGTAGAATGTACTGAACTCTGAATGAGTAGGCTCAACAGACACCATTAGCTATAGCATTTATTCCTGCACAGAGTGTGCAGAGCGAGGCAGCATTGTGGCGTGGTGGTTAGCACGCTCGGCTCACAGCAAGAAGGTCCTGCGTTCGAGTCCTAGGCTCAGGTGTTTCTCAGTAAAGTTTTGCATGTTATCCCCATGATTGTGTGGGGTTTTTTTTTCTGTATATTCCAGTTTCCTCCAACTGTCCAGTGACAGTTTTCTTTTCGGCTTTTTCCTTTTTCTCAGGGGTCGCCACAGCGCATCATTTGATTTGCATGTTTGATTTGGTATAGGTATTTTTGTCGGATGCCCTTCCTGACACAATCCTTGCAAGGGACAGAAACAAGCTGACAGCTATGTAGCTACTCTTTTCAAAAGTCAGCAATAGTTCTTGTACATGCCTTACACCATAGACATTGCGAGACATGGCCGGCCTTTGATTGCCCAGTTAGCTGCACTGGGGGGTCAGTGACAACCTTGTGGAGAGTGGGAATCGAACCGCCCACCTTAGGATCAGCGATCCAGTGCCATTTACCACCAGGCCATCACTGCTCCTGTCCAGTGACCGTAATAAGTTTAAATAGCTTATTTTAACTTAAATGTCTAAGTGGGGTAGAACCAATAGTTACTTGTTGGTTGGTTGTGTCCAGTGCAAGTATTCAAGCAGATTTATCCATGATTATAAAATGTGGTGATTCACATTTTAGGTGATAAATGTGTTCAAGAATCAACTCTGGATAGCAATTTAAAGGAAATGGGTATAAATGGATAACTATTTGAACTAGCCAGGGCGGAGTCTTGTGGAGATGGTCTTTTTCTTTTCTTTTCTGCTGTTCCCTTTCAGGGGTTTCCACAGCGAATCACCTGCCTCTATCCTCATGGAAGTGATATTAACGATTCGCATATTCGATTTGGCATCGGTTTTTTACGTTGGATGCCCTTCCTAACACAACCCTTAGCAAGGGGCAGAAACACTGACAGCTATGCAGCTACTCTTGACAAAAGTCAGCAATATTTCTTTTAGCTGAACCTTACACCATAGACAGTGAGAGACATGGCCAGCCTTTGATAGCCCAGTTAGCTGCACTTGGGGGAGGGGGGATCTTGTGAAGATAGTAAGATGTCATAGTCCAGTGACTCTGAGGATGACAATGCTACTAGGAATGTGTGTGCTGGTAAATCCAAAATGGCTTTTGCAGCTCACGTTTTGCCCACTCGGCTTTCCTGTCGTCAGTTGGGTTGGGATCACGAAATGTTTTCTGAGATTTCTGCACTTGTTTGTACAGCTCAGCACTGGCCGATAATGTTATGATGCGCAGGGTCAGTGATAAAGCCCAGCCAGTAACCGAACTTGCATCACTATCAGACTGGAACAGTCAGTGAGGAAGGCAACATGTCTCAGCAATCCTAGAGTCATAACACTCGCACACGGTTTTACAAGGCGCAAGAACTGGTCTTACTGGAAGCAACCACTGATGTTCTATGTGATTATTTTGCATGGCAGGTAACACCAGTGCGCCACATGTCTACACAGCTTATGCTTCTATCAGGGTTTTAAAAAAATACCCTAAATATATAATTTTGTTCTGCTTTATTTTTGGTTTTATGACGTGATTGTGTCCATATCGTACAAACTGAACAATTCTTCACCTCAGGCTCCAAGAATAGTCTCTTAGATCGAATAGTGAGTGGAGTGATATGGAGTGGATGACTGTTTAATTAATCCACCTCGTCTTCTGTGAATGATTTGTTAATTATATGATAGCGATACAAATTGATATTGCTGGGTTCTTTCTACTGACTTGGCATAGCTCAAGGTCATGATCCAGTGGTGGTGCAGCAGTTTTCCTGTCTAGGGTATTAAATTTTCTGTATCCTTGTTTCCCTGAGGATAGACGTACACACAGCATCTAAAAATCAAAAAAATCTTCCTCCTTACTGTCATGTAAGTCTCACTCAGTAATGTCCACTACTCCTTATGACTCCTTCTGCAAAACAAGCAGGGATGAGTGCGACCCCCCCCCACCCCCGAGAAGTAGTTCGATTAATTTGCATGCATGAAATGTATGTGGAAACACTTGATAAACCTGGGAAAAATAAAACTGTGTCATACTCTGACTCCCCTGCTATTAATAAACCACGGGAGGAAATGAAAAAGATGATGCTAGCCAGAGTCCGATGATATACTTTACATATAATTTGTGGACAGAACAGCAGATCTCGTCACAAAAAAACAGTGGCCGGTAATTTGGTGCCTTTTCATCACGGGGAAGAGTGCAGTATGGCACATGATCATGCGTTTATCTTTATGCATTTGTATTAATGCACTATACAGTGATACCTCAGCTCACGAACATAATTGGTTCCCAGAAAGTGTGTGTAAGGCGAAAAGTTCGTCTTCCGAACATTTATTTCCCATAATAAACCATTAAAATGAGAATAATCCGTTCCCAGGTCCCCATAAAACATAATTTTCTACTAAATAAGCCTTAAAACTACACAAAAATATACCTTATTTTATGTATAATAAATGTGCTATTGTATTGTAATTAAAGAAATAAACTGTACTGTATAATAAAGTCGTTTTATTTACCTTTGTGATGGTAGTTGATGGCTTGATGGAATGGAGTGGGAGGAGGAGGGAGGGAGGGACTTACTGTTTGGAAGGAGCGTTTGGAAACGCCTACTGTTTGGAAACACCCTCAGCCACACACGCACCCTTAATAGCTTCCTTGTTCTTAAGGATGGGAGCAATGGTAGACTTAGCGTACTGGTACTGGGACGCTGAGTCACACAAACGCACACCTCGTTCGTGTTTTTCAATGATCTCCGCCTGTGGTGGGGTCTTTTTCGCTCCCATAATAGCAGAACGCATTCAAAGAAAGGGGGTGACGAACTGTGACGCCATGAGCATGCGTCAGCTTCTCGTGGCCGCCACCGTGGCGCTGTTCGACCGCGTGGTTTGATTCGTCCGCCGAAAACTAGTTCGTCAGCAGAGACTATATGCTCGCAAATTTAATGTTCTTGAGGCGAAAAGTTCGTGAGCTTAAGCGTTCGTCAGCGGAGGTTTTACTGTAGTTGCCAACTTGGTCACTTTTTAGCAGAGCTCCTGTCTGGCATCTTGGCAGTTCACCATTCTGAGGAAGTTATTGACTTGATTTTGGATCTCTTTTACAAAGGCCTTTTTTATGATAACAGTCAAGATTCATGCAAATAATCACCATTTTCCTGACCACGGTTAATTGCTGAAATGCATATGCTTATTTACATAATATAACTGTGCCTAGTGTTTTTCTGATTTTGCTGCACCTCACTTTCTCTCCACCCTCTTTTGGTGTGTCTCTGACTGACACAGCGAGCAGTGGCTGAGGGGGTCAACAGATTACTGTTTGACAATGTTGATTGGCTGTTACATGTTTTCATGTGTTGCGATGCTGATCGGCCATTTGCTGTTTAGCAGGAACTAGAGGTGTGCCGACGTCAGTGAATATATGAGACAATTAAGTTAACATTTAAAGGATTACAAATCTGAAATTTTAGGTGTTTTTTTTAATCCATGCATTTACTCATTTATTCAGCAGTATATAAAGTTAGTTCTGAATGGAAAAGGAGCAATCTTGCATCGAGCTCCATTTTAGGTAGTGACCAAATCTGTATTTTATTCTCGAGGGTGTAATAGTGTGATCCTACATCATTTCTCCATATTAGTACTCATTAATAGTTCATTTTGGGGATTTGCCATTCCCGTCATCGCCCACAGCTTTTCGACTCTATGTTATTGGTTGAGTATGGAACCAGATGCAAAGGGGGAAAAAAAAGCAATTCGGAAACAGTTATTTGAAAACAAGGTTTATTGCTGCGTGCCAATGTTGACTTCACTGTTGACGTTCTTGTGAACACCCTCTGGTGTGTGCATCATCTCAACCCTAATAACCACATGACTTCATGTACCTGGTTGTCACAAGATTTGGTTTGGCGTGTGCTATAGAAGTGTGTGCTGGCTAGTTCTCACATCTGGTCACTCCTGCCTTATGTTTTGAGGGATTGAAGTTGGAGCTGGATGTTTGATTGCGCAAGTTCCTGTCGTGGAAATCTGTGCTTTGTCAAGCCTGTATGTTTTTCTTTTTTCTTTTTTTCCATTCTAAGGCTCTTTTAAGTCATACTATAAAACCACATGCTTCATGTTGAAACCCTGTTGTGGGTTGATGTATTTCTTTCGCTGTCTTTTTCTATATCTCTTGAACTGCTGCTTGCTGGAAGCTGGAAAAGGTCAGTAAGGAGTGGAGTTTGTAGCAAACTGTAGTGCCACAAAGTAAACTGCATCAATGCTGTGTTGTTTGCAGAAGTTTTTCCTCTCTTAATCCTCGTGAACGCCTCCGCTGCCTAGACAAGTCAGTAAGTATCTGTTTTAACGAGTCCTGAATTGGGCGTGGCTCCAGATCCTAAAACCTTTCTCTGCAGGCTGTGATTTGCGCAGGAGGATGTTTCTCCATCTGCATGTTGAGACATGCAGTGACCCCAAGCTGCTGCTGAAATATGAACGATCAGTTATTGATGCTGTTGATTTTTCTCCTTATTACATATGCATGATTACTACTGACATTCTTCTAACTCAAAGCAGTGTGTCAGCATGTCACTCAAACATGGGATATAACCCCCACTTCTATGCTCTTCTCAGTACAAGTTCCTTGATGTTATATTGAATGCATTAGTCATGTCAGTTTTTGATTATTTTCATTCCATCGGCAGTGAGACACAGAATCTGGTTACGTTTATCACATCAGTCTTCAACAATCTTCATGCTCTCGGTCCTTGACAGAAAACACAGATTCCCAAGTGTAAGATGGATGGAGCTTTTATAATAAACCACTAGCTGGAAATTAGCGATGAATATGGGATCTCCTTAATCAAAATTGGAGTTGCAGGTATCCGTACCACCTGAGGGTCCACTAATCTCAATACTTCTCTGTATTATTCCATAGCCAGGCAACTTTACTCTCCCGTGCTTTCCGCTTGGTCTTATTTGCTGAAGGGTTGTATAATTTTGACGTACAGGAAGCCAGGACTGAATGAGTTTCCAAACAAAGATCTTAAATTAACAATGACCCCTATATCCGTGATCACGACGTGACTGTAGTTTTGCCAAGATTTAAATGTGCTATTGTGAATTGTCCATGCTTCAGAATTATTTTTCCTTTCCTTTATTTTTATTTATTTTCTGAAATCTCTCCTTGCTGCAGGAAGGTAAAGTAGTCACCACCGTAGTATGGATGTGTAGGCTCAACATACTGGTTATTGATGAAGGCTTGATGATCTAGGTGACTATCATGATAAGTTGCTTCATATCACTCTTTTGTCAAGGATTGATTATTTTTAATGACATGATCTTGATAAATAATGATAAAAGGTTTAATTTAATTTCTTTATGGTGATGAGTTTGAACACCTTACTTTCACAAGTCTGTCTGTCTTCCTTTCGGCTTTTTCCCTTTTACTCGGGAGTCACCACAGTGAATAAACTGATTCGCACGTTTGATTTGGCAGAGGTTTTTACGTTGGATGCCCTTCCTGTCACAACCCTTTTTAGCAAGGGACAGAAAAACGCTGACGACTTTGCAGCCTACTCTTTACGAAAGTCAGCAATGGTTCTTTTACATGCCTCTCACCATAGACAGTGAGAGACATGGCCCATAACCCAGTTAGCTGCACAAGCAGTTTCCTTTTTGTCAGTGTTTCTCCAGACATAAATAATACTTGAACGGGTGGATGTTAATTTGGTGAACCATTTTAACAAATAAGTATTAAAGATGGATTGTTTGTGTGAATGTTGCGCTGGAAGGATTGATTGTATGGCCAATCACCTGAATGGAAATACAACTTGGTATATACAGTGATTGTCAATATTACCATGACAATATAGCGAGCTCAGGCAGTACTTACAGCTTGGCAATAGTGCTTTTTTTATGACTTTATGGCCAACGATAGCAAGGGCAGGATGTGTTTGGGTTACATCCGTCCGCCTGTCTGTTCATCTGTCCAAGCCCCTTTGTGAACATATTTGAAGAACAATTACGGGGTTTTTCTCAGAGCTTTGTGCAATTGTCCAGCTTGACCCAAGAATGAACTTATTTTGATGGTCAGAAAAATGCCCAACATGAAGCTGCTGGTGGTCTTTGAACAGGATAGATTAAATTCCTCAACATTGACTGAAGCATGGGCAAACAAGACCGGCACCACTCAGTATATTGCGTGTATTTGGAATGGAAAGAAGTTACCACCATCTTACCAGACTGGTTACCTTTGATAGCTACTACACACACAAGCACACTATATATATATATATATATATATATATATGTGTATATATATATATATATATATATATATATATATATATATATATAATGTGTATGTATATATATATATATATATAAAATGTGTATGTGTATATATATATATAATGTGTATGTGTATGTGTATGTGTATATATATATATAAAGTGTATGTGTATATATATATATATATATATATATATATATAAAATGTGTGTGTATATATATATATATATATATATATATATATATATATATATATATATATATACACACACACACACACACATATATTAAAAACACACATAAAGGTATAAGTCGTTTCGTGTTAAGTCGTTCTTGATTATACGTGGGTGTGGCTAGCATTGAGCTACCATAGCATATTAGCCTACAGCTCATAGCTGTATTAGGGTTGATCGGTCATGGACAAGCATAGTGCAAAACATGAACAAATAAAACCAATTAAAACGAACAAAGAAACAATTTGACTCTGAGAACTCCGCGACGTCGCCCTCTAGGCAGCGCCATCTTGGAGATGTCACTCCAAGTTCAATGTAAAAGGACATGAAGCGTAATAAAGTTTTTCCTTTTGGTATCATTTGTTAAACATGCTACAGAACATAAAATCTCAAGCACAAACATTCTAAACATCAACTTAGATACTATACTGGAATAATAATTAAAGACTTTAATACAACTGTTCAGATGAAACAGTTGTTTCTTCAGGAGAAAGACTTATTTCTTCAGAAGAGGCATCCATCGTTTTCTATCGCTTAGCCAGAGAAGACACACAGCGTTTGAGTGGCATCATAGAGCTTAACTGGTAATTAAGACACACACAAAAAAAGAGACTCATTGACAACTTGTGCACGAATGAGGAAAAAGGGGCGTTACATCATCTCAACCAATCAGCAGGAAGGAGGACAGCCATTGGCTGAATTTGAGTGACATGTCAGTGACTTGACAGTCCGCGAATACTCAAACCGTGAGTGCAAAACCGCGAATAGTCAAGGGCCTACTGTACACACACACACACACCCAAATAAATTTGGCGTAGCCTAGGCTAGCCTAGAGACAAGCTAATTTGAGTTAAGTCGTTTTCAAACTTACATCGTCTCTCCTGGAACCAATTAACGTCATGTATGTGTATACCTGTGTGTGCATGTATGTATATACGTGCAATATGTATTGAGTGTGCGTGCAAACAAGCTGCACAGTAGAGAAATTTTGCTTTGTTTTGTACTTTAACGAGGCATATTGTTATACATGCTGGTAAAAATGCTCCAATATGTGTAAAATAAAACAAATATTTTAACTTTTGATATTTTTTTTTTCTGGAAAAGAGAAATGATGATAAAGAATGCAATTATTCTGAAGATGCAATACCTACAAGTGAAATGTTATTTCTTGGACTTCGGATAGATTATTTCACTTATTGTTACAGAGAGAGACCATTTAAGACTTTTCTTATTGAAATAGCCGGTTTCAGTTCTTGGGAATATGGCAGCCCCCAATGGTACCATAAGAGGGTCTTGTCCAGTCTTGTTTATGCCCATATATTAAAGGATGAACTGATCAGATTTGTGGACAAAGGTCAAGGTCTCTGCATCCTTGCTGTATGGAGGCTTTCACCTGCCAGGCAATAGTCCAAGTTTTAGTCATTTTTAAGATATTTACCTTATTTTTAAAAGTACCCTAATGAATTGCATACATTTGGGTATTCTGTTTTCAAGTGTTTCACTATATTTTATTGCTTTGTTTTCTTTTTTTTTTCCCTTGAAAGGGGAGGGTTTTTTTTTTTTTTTTTTTTTTTAAAAGCCCGTGCTTGTGATTAGTAGATAACACACATGGTTCACTGAATTGTGTTATCAAATTTCAATCTGTGAACTGAGCTTGTTTCAATGTAATTGGAAATTATTGGTATATTCAACCAAATTTTTGTGACAGTTGGTAATGCTGTCACTTTCCACTGCCACCTTAAGTATATCTCAGACTTGTATGAAATGCTCCTTATTCTTTGTTTCGACTGTTGTCTTGTCTCATGATAAACCGAAACCTGAACGTCCTAAAGAGACTGGCTGCTTGTGCATCATTTAATGCACATGCGATTATTAAGAGATATGGTGGACTGTTTAAGACAGGAAGGAAGAATGCTTGACCTGTGTTCATGCATTCCAAACTTGCATTTGCTTACTTATGCTTTATTGACAGTTTGCATTTAATAAATTGAACACTAAGTCATTTAGTCATCAGCGAACCTGCAATGGTGTGTGTATGTCTTATTTATTTATTTCTCTTTTTTTTAACCGTTATTGTTTTGGCAATTGGCCTGAAAGCATGTATTTCCAGTTTGAAAAGTTGAGCCATCTGAGTTTTGGGTCAAATTGAGGAGTTTTAAGGTAGTCATATACTATCAATTCAAAATATGGTTCAAGATAATTTAAATAGTTTATGATGCTAATAATATGACACTGCACTGTGAATGATCTTCAGCTATTGCAGGCTGTTCAGAATGAAGCAGTGCCTGAGTACTTAGTGACTCGCTGCTTGCTTTCATCTTTGTCCAAAGTCTAGAATGTTAGGAAAATTGTTGCTGATGAATCCCCCGTTTTTTTTGTTGCATCTGCAGTTTGCATTCTTCTATTAAAGAGATGGATTTCCCCCATGTATCATACTTCTGCATATTTAGTGTTTCAATAAAGCTACACCATAACTTTTTTCCCCTTTAACCCCTATCTTCTGAAAGTACAATCTTTTAAGAGTATTTTCACCAAGGCTATTCAGAGCAAACCACTTGTGCTATATAGGGGAAGGGACAATGCAAATGCTAGCATGTGGCTACTACCTAGATGTGCCCAGTGTACATTTTAAATATTGAACACAAACTGTTCTAACAGCGTAGCTATGTAATTATCATGTTTCTTGAGTTGTTGGTAAAGTTACAGCATATGGAGTGTAGAGGATGGTGGTTCAGCGGTTAGGATGCTGAAGTAATGGGTTCGAATCCCTGTTTGAGACGTGTCGTACTAATACCCCAGAGTACACAAGTGTGCCTCCATCCACCCAGCAGTGTAAATGGATACCAGTAGAAATCCTGGGAAAGTAACCTGCGACGGACTAGTGTCCCATCCAGGAGGAATTGGACTCCTTGTCACTTCATGATACAGAATGAACTCGAATAAAAGAATACTGTAGGCATGAGTGTAAAATGCCCAACAGACTCATGTGCACGATGAGACTGTTATGCAAGAGAACAGCATCCCTTTAACCAAGAACAACATCTTTTAACACTGGTAAGATTACTCTCTCAGCTTCCTTTCGTTTGTTATGATCCAAGACAGTCTTAGGGTTAATACCATTCTCTCACTATTAAACACTTGGAGAAAATATTTTCGGCATGCTGTCATTCAGCCTTCCTCTACAAAGTGTGACCAACGCCTATGTTCTCATTCATGGAAGACCCTCAAGTCAGTCTTATAGTACCATTGTTTTTTTCTGCTGTTCGTAGGGGGAAAGGAAATAACACAGTAGCACTATCAGTCCCTCGGACACAAATTATCAGGCCTAAGTAAAACGAATCGTACTCTGTATTGCTGTCCAGTTCAGGGAATGCTTAGTTTAATACATAGGAGGCTATTTATCATGGCACACTTGAGCAAGGCGGATGAGGCAGACCTGGGATTTAAATCTCCATTGCACAAAAGTTCAGTGTACACAACAATTGGCGAGTAGTGCATGAGTTCTCTAACGTCAATGTTAAAATTGGTGAACTGTAACTGAGCTATTCCATTTACACTAGTATGGATTGTTAGCCCTGAACAAATGAGGTCATTTTTTCTGATGTTATTCAAATGAAAAATCTTTAGCAATCATTTAATGAACAAAATAATACAATAAACAAAAATACAGTATAAGAAATTGGGAACACACATGCTTCCCTATCTATTAAGTTTCACTGATGTCAGTTACCATATACAGATGTACATGCTTTTTCAGACTGCTGGGACCACGCATAAGCTCCTGTTTTTCCACGAAGAATTTGTAAATCAGAAATACAGTGAAAAATACAACTGAAACTCTGTAGTGAACCTAAACGGCTGCTCTTCAAGGGTATGATTGGATATCATGTTGTGCCTACTCATCTGCTTGACAGTAGCTCAGAGTACGGCCCCTTGTGTTTTTGGTGTAGGTGAAGAGTCTGGCCCCAGAGTGTCTGTGGAAAGGAAAATGTAGCTGCTTACTGTTCGGGTAATTCACAGGGTTGCTGTTACATTGACTGGGTACACTCGGTCATCACCCTGACCCATCTGCCAATGTCTTAAAAGCAACACAGTGAATCATTTAAAATCTGGTCTATAGTGTAAAAGCTTTTCCACTTATTCTTTGTTCAGGATGTATATATTAATGGTTAGGTACAAATATTCTCATTTTCTGACATTGAAACTGTTAGTATGAATGGCAAAAGTTTTTTCATTTCATATTGCCAGTGTGAGAAATTGATGGGCTCAGTGCCTTTACCTGCTTAAGTCCATCCATGATGCAAAATGAGTATCATATTCTTATCACAGAGGTCTCTCCCCCTGTGCTGAAAGTCTTTTCCAAACTAGACAATTGCAGCTGCTTTGCATGGGCTCTGGAACCACCGGTCTCGGGAGGGACTGGACTTTATTTCATTCAGGAGTTGCTCATGGGGAGAGTAGGCGACCTGGTGTGGGTATCCTTGTTGCTCCCCAAGCTCAGTGCCTACACATTGGGGGCAAGCTGGAGTGGGCGTTCCCTTGTTTAAAAACGGGGACCTTTTATAAACAGACAAAAAAGGACACCCTCTGGGGTGTGTTCCAATTATCATGGAATCACACCTTTCAGCCTACCCGGGAAAGTATTCAGGAGTACCGGAGAGGAAGAACCGATGGACAGCTGAACCTTGGATTCAGGAGGAAATATGTAATTTTCATTCTGGCCCCAGCAGCATTCCTGACTAGGTCTCTTTCCGTGCCTGTAGGGGGCATGGGAGCTTGTCAAGTTTGTTCACATGTTTTATGGATTCAGAGAAGTCTTTAGAGAAGTCTTTCGACCGCATCTTTTGGTCTACATTGTGGGCTGAGCTCCGGGAATACACTGTACTGGACCCGTTGCCATGAGCCATGCGTTCTCTGCACCATCGAAGCCAGAGATGGGTCCACATCGGTAACATGACGACTTTGTTTTTGGTGAAGTCTGGAGGCCAGCAAGGCTGCCATTTTGTCACAGATTCTATTCACAAGTTTTATGGACAGACTTTCTAGGCACAGCTGAAGCATTGAGGGGTTCTGGTTCGGTGGCCATAGGATCTCATTTCTGCTTTTTTGCAGATGCCCTTTTGGCTTCAAGCCTGGTCCTCTAACTCCCGTTGGAGCGATTCGCAGCTGAGTGTACTCCGCTGCTCCTCCGCATTCATCTCGTTAGAATGCTGTCCTGGGTTGGTGTTTCGGGCATGTCCAACTGGGAAGAGGCCCCAAGGTTAACCCAGAACACACAAGAGGGACCATGCCTCTTGGCCTATCTGGGAACACCTCCATGAGCTGGTGGAAGTGGCTGCGAAGACAGATGTCTGGATCTCACTGCTTAGGCTGCTATCCCCACAACCCGACCTTGGATTAAGCGGAAGATGATATGAAATGACAAAATTGTATCTAAGCAGGTTATGGCAATTTCTTTCTTTGTTCCTTTTGGCTTTTTCCCTTTTCTCGGGAGTTGCCACAGTGAATCATCTGATTTGCACATTTGATTCGGCATAGGTTTTTGCGTCGGATGCCCTTCCTGTCACAACCCTTTCAGCAAGTGATAGAAACACGCTGACGGCTTTGCAGCTACTCTTTACGAAAGTCAGCAATGGTTCTTTTACATGCCTCTCACCATAGACAGTGAGGGATATGGCCTGCCTTTGATAACCCAGTTAGCTGGACTGGGAGCCAGTGACAACCCTGTGGGGACTTGAACCCCCAACCTTAGGTTCAGCGATCCTGTGCCCTATCCACTAGACCACCACAAGACATTCAATTTGGTGCTGGAGATTATGTCCAGTAACTGACACTACGTTCACTGGAGTTTATTTATCGTGTAGTTTCTAGTCAGGTTATGTTTCTGTTGGGTAAAAGTGAACACAGTCTCTGTTCTTTTATTTCTGTAAATCAAAGTGCATATGTTGAAGGCAGAGTGAATGCATAGTGTAAAAATCATTGTAACTGGCCACGCCTTTTCTGCTGACCTCCGTGTTGCCTTACTTTAGTAAATGTGTATAAAAGTCTCAAGAATAATAAAATAAGAGTCTGGTCAGCCATGAATCCATGTACTGCATTCTCCTTAGGCCTCATGACATAAAATAATGTCCGAGTAGGTGGTATTTAAAACTGAACACGTGGGAATTTCTTTGTTTGAATTACAATGCAATTGCATCTTTTTCTCTTAGTGCAGTCTACATGAAATCCAAAGGTAAAACCCAAGTTTCTAAACTTGCTTTTCTGTGGTTCATTTTATTTTGGCCCAGGTATGTGTTATTGTTGTCGGTGTCAGCTTAACTTGTATTATTTGCCATGTTATGCCTGTGAATGTTTCTTCAGTTCCTTGGAGCCAGATATCTCCTGTCTCTATGGACATGACAAATGGTTATGGGGTTAGGAAGCATCATATCTCATTCATGGCAGGAGACTGCACCTCTGGGTAGCATTAGTCTTCTTCGTCCTATGTTACCATAAAGTGTCACCTGCATATTTTTATTTTATTTTTTAAAAAAATTTTTATGTTTCGGTATTGTAGAAGATGACGGATGCATACTGGATACAACTGTTGCAACTAAGTTGTCATGGAGCATGAAAGATTAATGCAAACAGGTACCCAAAGGGTGTGTACACGTGCTGACCACTACTTATAAGAGTGCTTTTTCATGAAGTCATTGTAAACATATTAATTTGTAGTATTAAATATATTTTTGTGTAAAGGCAAAGGATAAGTGTTTAACATACCGTATGTCCATGTTCTATATGTATGGCTGACATGTTTAATCAATTATCAGCAATTTAAAACCGGCTGTACCCGCCTTCTGCCAGCACGTCTTGGGACAATGATTTTTCGTTTCCGACAATACAGGATTCCGTTTCTCATTAAGTTTAAGATTGAGTTTACTCATGTTATGCATCAGTTTATTGCAAAAACTGACATTGAAATACACTTTTTTTTTTTTTTTTTGTGGTTGTGTGCTGTTCGGACTTTAAACATCTTTTTTGTGAACCATTAAAAGAATAACTTTTGTCCAAGAACAAATTTTATTTGACAATCTCAAACTTGGACGAAGGCACCATGATAAAAGTAGATGCAAATAAGACAACAAAATATTGTGCAGATTACAGATAAAATAAAAATTTGAACTTTACAAGATAAACTTTAACAATACTTGCCAATGAGCCATTTTTACATTGACAGAGTGTCAGTTTTGTCTCTGTAGTGTGACTTGTAACCAGTAACAGTTGCCATTCACTGTTTCGTATTACAGTCACCCCTTGAATATCGCGGATAATGTAGACCAGACCTGGCCGCGATATTCGAAAAACCGCGAAGTAGGAGCACCCCTCTCATTTCTAGCATGTTGTCTCATTTCCGTATGTTTTCACATCTATACAATATCAAGAAGTGTATATTAAACGTTAGAGTTATATGCATATGTAAATACTGTAATGTATTAATATTTAAATAGAATTTTAAGAAAGTACTATACTCACCTCTGACAATAGCTCTTCTCCGCTTGATCTTAATCTTCGTCTTTTTTGATGTAACGCATGGTAGATTCATTTATACCGTAATGGCGTGCTACATGGGCATACGTATTGCCCGCCATCAGCATATCTAGCAATTTCACTTTTTGTGTCACTGTCATCATATTTCGCTTTTTCTTGGGCTCATTGGATGCCTTAGATGGTGCAGGATGTTCACAAACACTATAAGATCACAAAAAATCCCGCGGGAATGTGTGAGGCCACAGTGTCACATGTCTACGCCAATCAGCTTGTGAGATTGAATTGAGTGGGCGGTCCCTGCATGAACTGGGGAGGAGGGGCATTTCAGTCTGTCGTTTGGAAACGATGGACACAGCCTGCCTTGGGTCCCTGCCTTTCGCTTGCATATATGCGAGTTTCAGCACAAATTTTGAAATTTTTATGAATATTTTTTTTAAATTTTTTAAATTAAAATACTGCAATGTACCAAGGCCGCGAAGTGGCAAGGGATGACTGTAATATTATGGATGGTCACAGACTACTTAACTTAATCTAAAAGCTGAAAGTCAGAGTAGTCAGAAATACTTGGAATTACTTGGTACTGCTAACAACTTGAAGTTGATAAATTTCTCATGAATTTAAAAATTACCATACTCAAAACCAGTAACTATTATAGTCCATAATGTTCAAAATTAATTTCTTTAAGTGCAATATCTGACATTGTGCCTATTTTCACATAATCCAAGATAAATTCTTCACTTAGATTCTTACACTTCATCACAGTGTTCAGGGAACCTGTTTAGGTTTAGATTCACTAACGTTATCTGTACCCGACTTGTCATTCTCATTGCCGGCTGCTTTTTTTCTGGCCACGGGCTTTTTTTTTGAAGCAGTGTGATCTTTGCAGGTATCAACACTGATGTACTCCATACTGCTTTGACAAAATTTTCAAAACATGGTGTCATCATCATCATAGAAAGGTATTGGAAACTGCTTTGCCCATTCTTTGGCAGTCATTCTACTTGTAGTTGGTGATTGCTTTGATGTTATAGGTCCCCAGTCGCAGTGACATTAATATTTGACCATGTTTACATATTTGCCGACCTTGAACTCCTCAACTAAACTTTCTATTGTAACAGTTCATTGGTCTACTCAGCGTCACATCAACCAATCACAATACATGATGTAAAATTACTAGAAAAGCATGTGCGTTGTCTGCCACTCGTGCATATATATTCGATTGCCAAGAGAAAAAAAATGAAAATTTTAAGATTTTAATGCCTGCTGACTTTCGTAAAGAGTAGGTTGCAAAGCCATCAGCATGTTTCCATCCCTTGCTAAAAGGGTTGTGACAGGAAGGACATCCGACGTAAAAACCCATGCCCAATCAAATGTGCGAATCAAATGATTTGCTGTGGCGACTCTCGAGAACGGGGAAAAAGCCGAAAGAAAAGAAGAATGCCTGTTTTACGCTATTTTGATGTTTACAAAAGGAACCTTGGGACAGTGATGTTTCCATTTCTTATTGCTTATTCCGTGATGACCATCAATTTCTGTGATTTCCATCGATTCCGTCAAGAATGACTTTTGATGGCCCCGCACAGTTTCGCATTGATCAGAATTGCTTTGATTCATGGACATTCGGTTAGATTATTTTTTTTCAGCTGCATTTTCATATAAAATTATGCCCATCATTCCACCGGAAGCGGTTCAAATACTGGTTTCAAGTTTTCATTTCTATAGTACAATGGGTAAATGAATATGAAATCATGTCATTGTCCATTTATACGATATACATGATGAAATAATTTGATGTGAAACTGCGCAGAGTGGATGCTTTGACCCAAGTCTCCTCGCCCATCCGCAGATGTTTAGTTCAAGTCTACTGTCCCGCCCACGGACAACTCAGTGTGCAGACCCGTTGAGTATGGGAGTCATAGAGACACAAAGAAGTTCATAATCAAATATACAAAGAGTTCTGTATGTATAGGTTACTAAATAACTTAAGTTTCCATTTGAAGAGTCTTGTAAAATCTTGTATGTGAAGCGACCAGTAGTACAACTCCTTCTGGATGGGATGCTAGTCCATCACAGGTTACTTTCCCAGTGTTTTTTACTGGTACCCATTTATATTGCTGGGTGAACAGAGGCACACTTGTGGTAAAGACCTTGCCCAGGGGTCTAAGCACACTGCGGGTGTAAATGGGATTTGAACACACAACCTCCCGATTATGAGCGCGACATCCTAACCACTATGCCACCGGCCCCACTTTTTTAAATATAAATAATGGATTTAAAAGCTGTAACAAGCATCACTTATCCATATGGTTGTCAAACATTTGCTTTTTTTTATTCACAGAAGTCATGAAATAAATTTACTGTGAATTGATAAAGTTTAATTGATGACAAGTGAATATTTTAAGCTGTATAAGAGTCCAGGCCTGATATTAATGGAACCAATATTCAGTAAGTTGTGGCTGATTTACCTCAAGTTAATGAATTTGCCAACTCGACCATTTTTGCAAGTGGAAAATTCCAATTTTAGGAGTGAGTGATTTTTTTTATTTTATTTTATTTTAAATTTACAATGCAAACAAAACCAAAAAACTTTGTTTTTTTTTTACTCTTATTTTGCTACATTTTCTGATTCATGTATTTTTTTTTCTTTTGTTTTTTTTGTTTTGTTTTGTTTTTTAATTTAACCGATATATGAAAATAATTTTTTCATTTTTGGGCATTTTAGTGTAAAATGGACCATAACATGGTATGATCCTGAAGATGTTAATACTGTAACTTTTGAACCAATAATGGAATCTTAATAAATGAGGTATAATATTTTCTTAACTTTTTCCCCCTGTTCTTTCTGATTAACCGTTGTATACAAGGTCATTATATAAAACACAAAATGCCTTTGGTTACCTAATACAAAGACGTTCTGCTGGTGAGCCATATAATGGTAGTAAATGGAGTGAAATCTTCTGGTTGTGATGCCCAGCAGGATTGCACTGTACAAAGCTCAGCTTTAAACACACTTTTAATAGGTATAGCATGAAAAGATAATATAGAGGCTTGCTGCCTAGCGCTTGATCCGCAGTTAGTGAATAAAGCATAGCTTCCTGCTGTGAGGTCACTTCCTTTACTTTTCATATTCCCATCTATCAGAACGGATTACTTATCAGCTTTCTCCAGTTCTGTTGCTCTTCGTGTTGCCTGGTGACCATGATCAACTTGCATATTTATTACCACCCCACCTGGCCTGAGGCACTAATGAGTTAACAGCTGGCCCTCCCCATCCCTCATTAAAGAGGCGTTCTGCGACTCTGGCACTGTGAGCGAGAGGGTCAATAGTGCCAGAAAACACCAAGGGGGGGTCTTTAAGTCCATGTGGGACTTGGCCTCTGTTGACTTCCTAGCAGCAGGGTTCGCTCTCATTCCCTGTGCCTAAAGCTTCCATCCTAGTCAGCATCCGCTTGTCTAATTGCTGCCTGGGATTCACAAGAACTGCAGGCATTGTGGCTACTAGATGGAAATGGTGGGGTTGGTGTAGTGTAATGGGCTCAGCTGTTGGGCACTGTGATAGTGGCAGGGCATTATCAATTGGGAATCAGGGCTTCTGATGGCTGGTCTTGGGTATGATGGTTGCATAGATTGGGCATAGCTTGATTTGTGCTGTACAGATCCCACTTTATTGTAGTCGGAGAAGAGCTGGTGTAGGGTCTGCCTTAAATGTCCAGGGTAGGGACACGTCATTTATTTTTTATTAATTTATTTATTTTTCATATTTTATCCCAAACCTCTTTTGTTGTCTTCTGTTTCCATCTGCAGATGGATCAGGCTGACAAAATGAATACTTTTGAAGGGTGAAATGTGAGCATGAACCCCGTGCCGTGTTTTTATGAACTGTGATGGAATGGGCTGTGTAGAGAGGAGGGGAAATAAAGCAATGACAGCTACTACCAGCTTCTTACAGCTTTCATATAACATGGTAGAATGAGGTCTCTGGTGCCACTTAACTTCCGGCCTCATTCTTTGATTGAGTCATTTTTCTACCCAAGCCTGTATCGATTTGTTCTGAGCAAAAGAGATGATCTTGTCTTAACCATGGTTCTTTTAGCTGTAGAGTAGTACCGTGGCATTGTATGCACTTGTGGTATAGGCATTTTTCCCTGTCTTATATTGCATGTGGTGGAAAAATCATATAAATGAAGTAATGCGAGGACTTCTGAAGAAATGAAGTGAAGCCCCCCTTATCATGTACTTGCCCCAAAGCTTAATTTTCGATGACAAGCTAATTGTGTATTAATACCACACCTATAGAAAATAAGTCACTGGGAGGGGCGACTTTATTTAGCAATACAGTCATCCCTTGCCACTTCGCAATTTGAGCATCGCGGTCTTGGTACATCGTGGTATTTTAATTAAAAAATTAAAATAAAAAAACAATGTTCATAAAAAATTCAAAATTCGTGCTGAAACTCACATGTAAGCAAGCGGAAGGCAGGGACCCAAGGCAGGCTGCGCTCATTTGTTTCTAAACAACAGACTGAAGTGCCCCTCCTCCCCAGTTCAGGCAGGGACCGCCCACTCAACTCAATCTCGCAAGCTGATTGGCTTAGACGCGTGATGCTGTTGCCTCCCGCTCACTCAACTCAATCTCACAAGCTGACTGGCTTAGACGCGTGACCCTGTTGCCTGGCACATTCCCGCGGGATTTTTTGTGATTTTAAGATTTTACTGTATAGTGTTTGAGAACGTCCTGCACCGGAGAAGAGCTATTGTCAGAGGTGAGTACAGTACTTAAAGTATTTATATAGAAATTCTATTTAAATATTAATAAATTACAGTATTTACATATGCATATAACTGTGTAATGTTTAATATACACTTCTTGATATTGTATAGATGCGAAAACCTATAGAAATGAGACAACATGGTAGAAATGGGGGCGTTCCTACTTCGCGGTTTTTCGAATATCGCGGCCAAGTCTGGTCTACATTATCCGCCTTATTCAAGGGATGACTGTATCATTTTGTCCTCTTTCGATAATGTCTCTAGTGATGAGCTATTTTGTGTTTGCTTTCTTAATGAAAAGGTAGAAAGTCTTGGGCAAACATTAAGGCTATGCACTGCAGAGTTATTTCGTCACACTTCAAAACATGAGACAAGTCTGACATACGTCTTCATCCTCAATTGGGTTTGTTGCATGCAGGGGGTGCGTCCATGGTATCATGATTAGCACATCCGCCTCACAGCAAGAAGGTCCTGGTTTTGAATCAGTGGCTCGGCAAGGCCATGTTTGTTTGGCGTTTTTATGTTCTCCCTGTGTTTGTGAAGATTTCCTCTGGGTTTCCTCCCATAGCCCAAAGCATGCACATTTAGGCTAATTGGGTGCTCCAAATTTCTCGCTTGGATGATTGTGCGTTGGCACTGCAATGGACTTCTGATCTGTTCAGACTGTTGTCTGCTATAACCTGGAGTTGGGTGCGATAGGCTGCAGCCTTCCCATGACCCTATTAGGATTGAGTAGTTTGGTGAATGAATGTTAGCATGCAAGGAAATTAGCATTGTGATGCTAATATTAGAGGTTTCTTGGATTGCATGCTGCTGTGTTTTGCTCAGGTTATCAGATTTCTATGCCTCTTAATATTCCTGTTTCTGGAAGGATTGTCCAGATTTTGTGATGAGGATTATCCCTATTGCAGTACAGAGAAATATCATCAACTTATTTGAATGCCAAATGAAAAGTTTTTTTTCTTTTGAGTAAGTCAGTACAGTGTCGTGTTTTACTGAGGAATGATTGAGTGAAACATTGCTGTTGGAGTAAAAGCATGCAGCTGTTGATGGAAAAAAAAAATTAGATATGTAGTCTGCTTAGACTGAAGATGTATTTTGACCCGGTTGGATAACTAATCCTGTGCCCCGGACAGTACTGTATTACATTCAAAGACAAAGGTTAAACTGATTTTTCTTTGACTAAAAAAGTATTATTAATACCTGGCATACACAGTGTGATTTAAGGACTCTCTGAGGCCAATTGTGGCACATATGAAAGAAATATAATATTTTTTTATCGTTGCACCAAAATAGTGGTTGTGTTGTAAGAGATGTTCAAAGATAGCCGCTTTCAGTTTTGTGTCTCAAGACAAAATTCAAAAAGGGCCAGAACTTTAGGATCACTGTCTAATATTAAATACACTTGTGTCTTAACTTGTGCTGTAGTCATAAAGTTTGCAAAAATCAAACCTGATTTTGTACCCAAGTTTATCTGGTCCACGTTACACAATGTGGCCCGGAATAAACATACGCGTTTGCAGAAATCCAGAAATCTGTCTGCCTACAGGGAGACGGTACATGGGTAATAGGTTGAATATTTAATTTAAAGGACTGCAAAATGTCAGAGCCAGGAGTTGTTACTTTATCTGGCAATTCTCTCTCTCTCTCCTACAGCTGAGCTGCAGTCTGCTTTTAACTTTCCCGCTTGCTCACTTATGCCAGTAGTCTCTCATGCCAGTTCTTTTACCATGTCCAGGCTGCTTCAGTACTGATATGTGCCTCTTCTCTGGAGCTCAGCTGACGACTGGTATGGGCAGCCGAGCAGCTTGTTTAGGGCTTGCTGTGCGTTTGCTTAATCTAAAGCTGCTGCTTTGTTTCCCGCTAAGATTTCAGAGAGGAATTATTTTATTTGGATGGATAGGGTTAGGATGTCTGATCTCTTTTTTTCCTTCCTTTGTAACAGTATTCTTCGGTCATTAAGATTAAATGGTGATTCTTTTGATGGGGGGGAGGGACACGACAAAAGAGAATATACATATATATATATATATATATATATATATAGCAACTTCATAGTCTTTTCATGTACATACTACATTTACTAAAATATCCATTTAGGTTATACACATGAATGTCACACATCTGTGTTATACGTGGTCTTTTAGTGCCACCCGGTTTTATAAAAGTCAGGGAGTATTTGTAAAGAATTGAAAAATGTTTAGTCTGTTTCTTATGCATATAACATGGAAATGATTGGCAATCAGTTGTGTTTTTAAAAATTTGAATTTTAGACATTATTAATTGTTTCATATTTTATAATTTTTTGAAGGGTTTGCCTTCAAAGGGACCTTTTTATACATTTTATTTATTGGTCACAATATTGACTACCAGAATTCCGTAAGTTCCCTTGTCATGAAATTATGTTAAAATCATATATTTTGAATAAATGTTGATAATTGTATAAAAACGCAGCATGGGTAGTACGATTTCTTTGTATCGGTAGAAGTTGCAAAAGTACCGTGCCTTGTTTTGAGGTCCAATTTTGTAACATCTCAGGCATGTATTGAACAGTTAAATGAGCCAAGAGTAAACGTTTTCAAACACAGTGTTGCAGTATTAAATGTATATGAATACACATTGGAAAAAGTTAGAAACTATATTGAAAGTAGTGCCCAGCTGCGAGAGAAATCGATTCCAAATTGCCCCATGCGTACATTAGGAGAGCTGTTAAAGGTTTTCAACCCATAATGTTTATAATAAAGTCAATAACACTTTAAGATATATACTGAAGGAAGTTTATATTTTAGGTTTTACAGGGCAGTCCTCAATTTGTTTTTGAAAAACTGAAGTTTAAAAGCGCATACTGTTATGTCTGTCAAACCAAACATACATAAGGGGTGTGCACTGTATCATCATCACGTACTTAATCCAGGGTCGGGCCATGGGGGTCCTTCTCCCCAGCCACTTCCTTCAGCTCTTCTGGGGGACACACCGAGGCGTTCCCAGACAAACTGAGAGAGATAATCCCTCCGTTGTTTTCTGGGTCGACCCTGGGGTCTGTTCCTAGTTGGACATGTCTGAAACACCATACCAGGATAGGCTGAGGAGTGTGATTCCACGATAATTGGAACACGCCCTCCAACCCCCACCCCTTTAAAGAGGGGAACTACCACCCCGGTTTGCCAATCCAGGCTCCGATGACCATGTAATGGGCAGTCCCCCACCCAATCCTCCGGAGTTTTCCTCCTCTACAGAGGGCGTGTAGGTGGACTTGAGGTCGTTAAAGTATTCCTTCCACTGCAGATAATGTTAAATTTTGTAAATTGCTCAATTACAGCAGTGTTTTTTGCATGTGAATTGTATCTAACATGTAAAGAGAGTAGCTTTTGTAAATAACTATTTTTTGACCGATGCTACAAAAAAACTTTTTAGCATACCGTGACTCATAAGGTCACCCTGTAGGGTTGAAAATTAGACTAAATTGTTCAGTGTGTTTTCACATAGTTCACCTGAGCACACATACAAACCTACACAGTGTGTAGACTTTGAGGTTAGGATTAGTGCTTATGGTAATCATATTACATCACTATTACATCACTGTGTTTAGCTGTTTACACTGTTTAAACCTGTGCTTTGTATCAGATTTTTGATTCCTTGCTTTGATTGTACAGGACTACATAAACTAGGATTTGCTACGTTCTCAGCTAAAACAGCGGACAGGCTAAATGCGAAAAACATTCATCTGGTAAAAAAGCCAGTTTACTGAAATTAGAAAATGTCTAAAATGTATGAAGTGTAAAACTTGCAAGTCGCAGTTATATAAAGTAACATTATCTTAAAGTTTTTATACATCCACTGATGTTCAAGTTCCCACCCACTTCCCACCTACCTTTTCCAGCTAACAATGTTATCAGTCTCCTCAGAAGGCCTAAATGGAGATTTTCCCCTAATATCAAGCATGTCTGTGGACCATTGAACGAGACCCTGAAGAACATTTCTTCAAGGGTGTAAACTGTGACCCCTTTCCTCTGATCTTGACCTGTGGGAAGCAATGAATTTGGCCCTGTATAAGGTATTTCAGTGATACGAAAAGAACCCACAGATACTCTATTTCATATTCAGAAATAATTTTCTGTTCGTATAGAGTTTTTTATGTTGTCTGTGTCAGCAAGACACAAAAGGAAATAAATTCCAAAAAAGGATGCCTCTGTGTGTTCTCTGAAGGTGTGTGAGGATGTGTGACCCATTCCAATACGTCCCATTCAGGCTGTATTACTTTGACAGAATTTGGCAGACACTCGTATCCAGAGCAACTTCAACTTACAATTATCTTTTTTATTTTTTTTAAAATAACACAAGTGAGGGTTCAGGGCCTTGCTCAAAACCACAACAGTGGTGACAGTGGGGATTGAACCACTCGCCTTATGTACTAAGCCACCACTGCCCTTCTTGTCTTCTTGCATTCTTGCCTCATCGTCCATACTCCCAGATAGGGTCTTGAGCAGGATAAAGTGCTTACAGGACATGACTACCATCAGCATTGTTTAACACACACACCCAGACAGGTCAGCACTATGTGACTATTGAGTGCTTTCATTTAAAAGGTTATGATATGTGATCTACAGGATGTCCCTGATTTCAAAGTAATACACCCGAGAAGCTCAGGTCCCTTGCATCAGTTGACCTACATCATCTTTATTGAAGAATTGCTTCTGGCCATATTAATACAAGTATTGAAGATGTGTGAGCTTATTTGTCCAGTATGTTGAAAGAAGTGGACTCGGAGTGAATTTTATGGCGCAAAGCTTAAATCATAAGATTTACACTACGATCTTCTATCTGAAATGGGATGGAAGGATTAAGATGAGGGATCATAGCCTGACATCTATACATATACCAAGGAATCAGCAGAGAAAATTACACTATCAGGAAAGAGAACAGATACAACAGGTAACATTTAGCCCGACAACTGTTCTGCAAGAACCTGTTCTGGTGATGAGCATACAGCCAAGCTAGTCATGTGTATTGATGTATTGACTTTTGATTTTCGAAGCTCAAGATAAGATTAATTTATTGTGGGTGAACTGGAGTGAAGTGCAGGTAAACATTTTATCTCCTTAGAACTCAGAGTGCAGACCTATACCAAGGTAGTGTAATCTATAAACTTTTTGGAGATGTAAAATTACAGTGCCCCTTGTTGCCTGTTCCGTAATTATTTTTGATCCCTGTATTTTTTTTCTCCAGTCGCATTACGGGTAATTTCCACCCCTTTGCCAAATCATGCAATGTTAAAAAAAATCTTTCAAAACACTCCTGGATCTGGATCAGGCCCAAAATGTAATTTATTTCTCATTGGCACAAGACATACATTTTGTGGCTATTTTCCGGAAATCACTTCATTCATTGTTGAGTGCAGGCAACCAATCCAAAGAGTTTGCATCACTCCTAGGATGGAACAGCCAATGAAGAAAACAATGTGTCTCTAAGCATGCCCTGCGTCGCAACACTCGCAGATACTTTCGCAAAGGGGATTGAACCGCTGATGTCCAATGGAATAGTTTTTAAATTTCATTTAACACCAATTCACCACAGGTGCTCTTTAAAAATGAGTAAACAATACTCGTTTCATACCTCTAAATCTCAATCTGTTGATGCCCCATATTATTTAAATAATTTTTTTTGCGATTAGTTTCAGCCTTCATGGTATTTTCCCCTGTGCTGAGAAGCAGCCCGTTGGTGTTTGACTGATAATAACAGCCTTGTGTGTAAGGATTTGTATTGATCACCACGTGGATGCTTCATGTGACCTTTAGAAAGATGAAGTTATCAATCCTTAACAGGCCCTAGTGCCCTGCATTCAAAATGAATGTCAATCTTAATTTCATCTAGAAAGGTTAAAATATTTACCAAAAATCACCACCCCCATTAAATTGAGTATAGTTCAGCCTCTCCCTGATTCAACTCTTGTCTCTGGATCTTGTGTCATCTGTACTGTTCTGCACATGTAGCCAGTGATAACAAGCATTACTGCTCTCGCTCAGACTGCCTCGTGAGTCCTGAGGTCACCAACATCCAGTTCTATTGTTAGCAAAGTGTTGAAAGAATAGAAACTGAAAGTGCAAAACTTGGACAATCAGAACTCTTTTTTTTTGGCTTTGCCAAGGTCGTCATATTTTACCTCTGGGTCATTATCTGCATGTAGGTTCTTCTCCTTTCTATCAGAGGTGGCATTTCAATCAATTAAGAATCTTATATTTTGGAGGTGATCCAGATTAAATTTTGGATGATATATTTTTCATGATTCTTTAACTCAGAGCTTTAATAGACACAATTTGCATCTCGGCTCGCGCACGGCATCATGGGATCGCAACTACCAAACATGGCGGAAGTAAACCTTGATGTGGATGAGAACTGCACTATCGATGCGTTTAATTTATGGAAAGTTCCCGACCTTCGAGCATATTGTATACGTAGGGGTCTTCCCGGTTGTTCCCACAAGCGTAAAGATGAACTTGTTGCGCTTGCATTTGCGGCGACATTACAAAAACTGCCGATAGTTTTGTCAAAGGCTGAGGAATCTAAACAAGTCCAACGTGTCCTGCCTCTGTATAGTAAATGGTACGTTCCTGCTTCTAGTGTGCCGTCAGAGCGCATGTTTTCAACAGCACGGAACATTTTGAACAAGAGGAGACACTTATCACCGGATAATGCAGATACGTACATCTTCTGAATCTATACATCTATTTTCGATTACACGTCACTGACATGCAGCGGAGAATCAATCCTTTGTCGGCGGGTCCTATAGCTTCAAACTCCAATTTTATTGGATTATAACAGCCACAGACTGCGCGTGTTGTTTGAGTAAAGAAATAAATTTCTCTCGTTTTGATCGGCTCATTTCCACGAAGTCCAGCACAGCTGGCAAGCAAACACAAATGGACGGACATGGAAAAACTTCAACCCGCAGAGCAGCTGATTGCCAAAACTTTGGAGGTGCTTCCTGTCACATAAACACTGCAGCGTGTGAGTCCAATAAAATTAGAGCTTCAAGGTATTGGACACGCCCACACAGAAAGGATTGGCTCTCAGCTTTGCATCACAGTGACGCGGCATTGAAAGTAGATGAGTAAATTTGTTCTGAGCAGTTAGAAAGCTGCATCATCTCCTGCTTGGCCTTTTCAGATGCTGGCGCTGCCAGCAGCACAACCAACCATCGTACACAACACTCGCGCTGCACTGCCATGAATCATGCGTCACGACTTTTGCGGTCGTCAAGTCGATCAGACGAAACTTGCATAGGTCGTAAGTCGACGACTCACTGTATTCAATGCCTTATACAAACTATTGTAATATATTTTAGTCTGTTCGATTTAATGCATTTATAGAACACTACAGCAATATTCCAATGTATCGATGCATCGGAAATTTTTTTTATCAATATATCGATACCAATAAAAGGTTTTCTATGACACCTCTACCTCATACCTACTTATTTGCATTCACACAAACAGACTTCATCTCATGCAGAAAACCACATGACTCAGTGTCATGTGCAACTTTAGTTAACTTTGGTTCCCATAACCTGGAGCTTGACCTGAATGCATGCATACAAGATCTGATGCACAGAGCTGTGGAAGTGAACCTTAAATGTCCAGCATCTCCTCTCAGAAAAAATTACTGTTTTTTTTTTTTTCTAATTACCTAATGAGGAGTATTGCATGTAGTGTCTTTGCTGCTTGGCTTGGATGCATTATAAATGGTGTCCATGAATATTTCAGTGTATGATGCACAGTCGAGCATGCTGTTTTTTTTCACATGGACTAAAACCCCTAGAGCCATCTGAGTTGCCCTTTTTGCAGTCTGGATCAGATATGTCACAAGTGGTGTAAGAAGACCTAATCTAGCGACAGCCAACACCCCAATCTCTCTGCTCTGCAGAAAAGTCAGATTAAGACTGTCTGTAAGGGTGCTTCAAGTTCTGACAGGCCCAAAATGCAGCTCGTTTCTTCAGTACTGTGTGACTACAGAGGTCAGAACAATGACTTTATTAATGTTTGTGTTTTATAAATCATACACACTTGCTAATTTCTGGTTTCCTCTGTAGTGTCCATATTTCTGTGCATTCTTGTGACTAGATCATTTTCAGCAGCGATTGATAGCGCTCACTTATGCACACTTCTCACAGGCTGTAAAGTTTTTCTACCACTTCCTGTTATAATCCTGTCCTTTGTTTGTGAAGCAAAACAGGCTTTTGACCTGAGAAAGCGCAAAGATTCTCATGACATTTTCATTACATTTGCAAAAGAAAAAAAAAAATCTGCAGCAATACCAATTCTTAGTGGGAGGAATTTTAAATTATTTATTTAAAAAATTCATATTTATGATGTTTGCAGATGACATAGTGATCTGTAGTGAGAGCAGAGACCAAGTGGAGGAAAATCTAGAGAGGTGGAGGTATGCCCTGGAAAGGAGGGGATTGAAGGTTAGTCTTAGTAAGACAGAATACATGTGTGTGAACGACAAGGACCCAAGAGGAACTTTGAGGTTCCAGGGGGCAGAGATAAAGAAGGTGGAGGATTTTAAGTACTTAGGCTCAACAATCCAGAGCAATGGAGAGTGTGGAAAAGAGGTGAAGAAGCGCGTGCAGGCAGGCTGGAATGGATGGAGAAAAGTGTCCGGTGTGATGTGTGATAGGAGAGTATCGGCAAGAATGAAGGGAAAAGTGTACAAGACGGTGATGAGGCCAGCAATGTTGTATGGATTAGAGACAGTGGCCCTGGGGAAAAGACAGGAGTCAGAGTTGGAGGTAGCAGAGATGAAAATGTTGAGGTTCTCTTTGGGAGTAACGAGGATGGATAGGATCAGAAATGAGTACATCAGAGGGACAGCACATGTTAGATGTTTTGGAGACAAAGTCAGAGAGGCTAGATTGAGATGGTTTGGACATGTACAGAGGAGGGATAGTGAGTATATTGGTCGTAGGATGCTGAGGTTGGAACTACCAGGCAAAAGGCCCAGAGGAAGACCAAAGAGAAGATTTATGGATGCGGTGAAGGCGGACATGAAGGTCGTTGGAGTAAGAGTAGAAGATGC
>CM045733.1:18815000-18997500 GCA_024760905.1 Plotosus lineatus
GCTGGCTTCTCATCTAATAAGTTGCCCCAAAAGATCTCACTTGAATTTCTGCAAGATCTGTTGCTTATAGAGAGACTGCATCTCATGACTTTTGCTAGCGATTCTGTAGCTTGTAGTAAAAGCCATGAGCTCACCTAATATTTGTAGAAACCTCACATATCAGCTCTAGTACTAAACAGATACGTTAACATGTCAGCATAAAAGCAGCAGACCTCACCTCAGTGTGAAAGCTGACATATTGCATCTCTTTCCTGCTTCTAAACCAGTTTATATCAGTCGCATTTTAGTGCTTCTCATCACAGCTTTTGTGCAGTGTTCCTCTGTGGTACTTAAACTAACTAAATAAATATATTCTCATCTGTATATGCATGTATGAGCAAGAGTGTGTGTGTTTATGTATCCGGCCTATCTATATAAATAGAACTTATCTGCTGCTATGGAGGCACTTGTGTGTATGTCTATATGTCTATATATAATATATATAGTACATACATACAGGGATCCCTCGCTACTTTGTTTCAATTCATGTGGCTTCAGTGCATCTCAGGTTTTTTTATTTATTTATTTATTTTTTATATTCATCAAGTAGGAAATTAAGGAAGAATAGGGGGAAAAGTTAAGGAAGATGCCGCTAAAACAAGGCCAATTATGCAAAAAACCAACAACCCCCCTCCCCCCCCCCACCTAAACAAACAAAAAACAACCAAAACCATAGATTGATTATATTGTAAATATTATTATTATTATTATTATTTTGTTATTATTAATAATAATAGTAATAATAATAATAGTAGTAGTAATAATAATAATAATAATAATAATAATAATAATAATAAGCACTCCATGAATGCTATTTTTCAACAGCTGAAATAAAGTTGGTTGGGAAGTAGAGCTTGAACCTTTCTAAAAAAACACAGGTGATGGTGCACCAGCTGGGAGAATGAAGGCTCAGGCTCAGTCTCACCCAAAATCCCTGCTATTGTTTGAAACATGTGCAACTCACCTCTGTTCATGTGCCATCCCCGTGTGGGTTAAATTTTAGAGCTCAAATGACCGACATGTAACCAAGAGAATCCGGTCATTTTTCAAAACAAAAGATTTTTCAAAATAGATTGTTCAGACTCAAATGATGAATAAAACGGAAATAATGAATTATTACTTCTGCAGACCGGTACCAATTGAGCCGGAGACCGGTATCAGCCTGCAGATTGGTGGTGGGGACCCCGCCCTAAACCATAGGGAACACAGTGAGGGCGCCACTGCCGCTACTGTAGCGGATGCGCAATTACACTAGGTGGTAGTGGCACTGTTCCCTATGGTGTAGGAAAAATCCGGGCAAATGATATGAAGTGCACTTAAACACCATTTATAATCATGCAAGAAATGTTTTTTTACCCTTTCTATAGGGGCATCACATAAAATAATTGAGATGCACTGCACAAGACGTTCTCGGAGCACGGAAGAATACAAGGCTAATTGGCCCGGAAAAGCCATTTCCCCAGAAAAGCTCCTAAGTTGAACATTTGCTCGTTGGATGGGGCAGATTTTTGGTGGGATCGAAGCTTATCATGGAAAATTCATAATAAAAGACACACAAAATGGTACCTTGACTTATGACTGTGTGTGTATATATATATATATATATATATATATATATATATATATATATATATATATGAATCTGTCTCTGTGCAGTGGTAGCCACCCACCTTTTTTTGAACTACAACGCATGCACATTTGGGAGCAGTCTGACACACTAATGGAAAGGGCTATCCGCCTCCCCGTACAAATGATCCTACAGATGCCCGTGATTCGCTGGCGATCACTGTGAGTGACACAGAAATGAGTGTATGTCATCTCTCCCTCTCCTGAGAGCTCAGCCAATTAGCTCCCATGGATACCCATTTAAGGATGGCTGTGGCATTAATCTGGATTCAAACTTGTGATCTCCTGGTTAATAGTCGCACACCTTATCGATGCGCCACTTTTGCGAATGTAATTAATAATTTTTGTACAAACTTTCTTTTATATGGCTCAAGATTGTGGATGAAGTTTATCATCTCAGGTTACTTATTGAATCGTGATATTTACAGGATTGGAATCCAATTCAAATTGTCACCCTGGAATCATGTCATTGTGGCAGCTGTAGTCTGGTTAGAGATGGCTGTAGGACTGAAAGGTTGCTGGTTTGGTTCCTGAGTGTGGCAGTGGGGGAGTGAGCAGCACCTTGCCTTCCTCCATGTAAATGGCTGAAGAGCTCTTGAGCAAAGCACTTAACCCCCAACTGCTCTCCGAGTTCTCCCAATGTGTATAGCAGCCCACTGCTCTGTGTGCTCACTTTGGATGGGTTAAATGCAGAGTAAATAATTTTCCTTTCGGGATAATACAGTATATAAAATATTTTGGAAAAAAAAAAATCCAAATTGTATTGGGTGATGTTTGTTGATTCTCATCCCTACCTGTTCACTTAATGAAGATACTCTTCCTTTCGGTTTTTTTCCCTTTTTCAGATATCGCCACAGTGAATCATGATTTGCACATTTGATTTGGCATAGGTTTTTACATCAGATACCCTTCCTGACACAACCCTTTTGCAAGGGGCGGAAACACGCTGATGGCGATGCAGCCTACTCTTTACGAAAGTCAGCAATGGTTCTTTTACATGAACCTCTCACCATAGACAGTGAGAGACATGGCTGGCCTTTGATAACCTGGTTATCTGTACTGGGGGGGACAGGGACAACTTGTGGTGAGTGGGAATCGAACCCCCAACCTTAGGGTCAGCGATCTAGCACCATTTACCACCAGACCACCACTGCCTTCATGAAGATACTCATGTACTCTTTTATTCAAGTAGCAGTGAAATTTCTTAGCTATTTTCCTAATATTCAAATCAGCTCAGAACTTTGTGGTTTTCTGTTTATATTTTTAAGCAAACAAATGTGTCATTCATTCGTTAGGCATGTTTAGTCTAGAGTCGCAGTGATATTAACAGATTTAATGATACAGATGTTTATAGCTGAGCAGAGTGCTGTAGTCATGGAATATAGCTTGGATGGTTCTCCGGTGTCCTGTCAGATGTTTGTGTGTCCACTTTAGGAAACCTAATAAGGCGGCAGTGTCGCAGAGCTTATGCTGATTGGTTGTTGTCACTGACTTGTGACACTACAGGTGACAATAAAAGATTCATTATTCATAAAACTGAATCCTAATAATGGAGGCTCATACACCACTGTGCAGACTTGCAGTGGAAAAAACTCCAGACAATCTGATGACTAGAACACAGACAAACATGAACTTGTTAAACAGTTCTTTCACTAAATTTTCACTTTCAATACTTATACTAAATATACTACAACGACGTACTTAAAAGGTGATAATAAAAGCCCATCACACGGACACCCACGATAGCTCAAAGAGGAACATCCCACAGTTTAGATGTAGAAAACAGTTCTCATCCCCCGTCCCCATCCTCGTCCCTTCAAAGACATGGTTTAGCAACAATAGTTGAGGTGAGGGGTCACAGCTTTTTATATGGTTGAAAAATTGTTTGACCACTGTGAACTTCGTATGGTGCTACTGGTGCTTGTCAATGTTCACACGTTGCTCATGGTTGCCATACAATGCTGGCGATGGTGTCACATCGCCACTCAGCAATGACGTGGTTCTGCTTCCCGCAGAAATGCGGCGTAAAAATCAAACATGGACAAATTTCACGCGAGTCCTGTGGAAGGCTCCTGCACTGATAGTTTTCTGTGGCAACTTGCGATACACATGACGACAATAATGTGTTGCTCTGCAGATGCATTTCTGTAAACCTTCATGAGTCAAGGTGTGTTGGTGAGAAAGGGGCTGAAAGTATAGTGGAAATCGGGTAGTGAAAGGAAAGGCACTGAAAAGCAACCAAGGCTCAGACACCTATTTGCCATTTGGCAGACATTCTTATCCAGAGTGACTTACATTAATATCGCTGAGCAGTTGAGAGTTAAGGATCTTGCTTAAGGCCCCAACAGTGGTGGCTCAGTAGTGGTAGTGGGGCTAGAACCCCCAACTTTGTGATCAGAAATCCAGAGCCTTAACCATTGAGCCACCCCTTCCCTCAATAGAAGTGACTATCTGCAGCTCTGCTCTTGCACAATCCACGAATCTGTATTGTTCAGTGAATTGTTTGAGAGCGTCTTATTATTGGGTGGAATGGGGCGTTGTTGGGGCAGCAGCAGTGTGACTGTTGAATCACATGCGAAACGACTTACAAGCGCAGTACTGTTAATGCAGTTTTAAAGGATCCAAACACACTGATAAACAAAGAGGTTTAACGTTTCACACTGAGCAACAAAAGGTTTAAGGTTAAATGATTCCTTAGTATCTTGTTATACATGACAGGGATCCCTCACTTTCCGCGGTTAATGGGGATCGAGACCTCCTGCGACCGCTGATTTCCATGAAGTAGGATCGACCCCCCTGACTGACGTATGCGTACATGTATATGTGTATATAATATCACTCAATACATATTCAAAGCTATAAATGCTTATAATAACAATTAAATATTCAAAAATAATTCAAAAGATGTAAATAACATGTAAATATACACACATACAGACACGCACACTCGCACAGATGCACATTTTTCCTTATTTTTTTATTTTTCAATGAATATTTTTGAAAAACCCACAATGCACTTAAGCCGCAGAAACTGAAGCACGAAGTAGTGAAGGATCACTGTATATTATTTGCTTGAAACGATACCAAGCAAACATTCAAAATATTTATTTGGTGCACCCTTTCTCATTCATAAAGCACATTTACAATGATTAATCAATTGTAAACAACTTCACCTAATAATGAAAAATTAAATATACATTTCATTTAATATAAATATAATTTCTGCACTCTTGGTTATGAATTTTTGGGGGATTTTTTCCCCTCTCAATGCGTCTCAGACCCTATTTGTACGTGACTGTTTGCATTTTGAGTATCAGGATTGTATTGAGATTGAAAAGCGTGTTGAAACCCATTTGCTTCACGTCTTATTAAATTTCTCCCAGCCACATGCTCGTGCTGTATTATAAAACAAGCACACATAGCCCATGATTGCTGACATCATCACTTTGACTCTGCACTTAAAGATTCCATGCAAAAGCAGCTACATTTTTGCATTCAACAGCTGGAAATGACAAACGTTCTGAGGTGTTTGTGGTGAAGTCTTATTTGCATGCTGTTTGTGTGATATCAGTCTGATTTTTAGAGGAATTTGATTACAGGTGTAAACACGTGTGATTTTGCGTTCTCCTGCCAGGTGCGGGGTGTCACATGCCGTGGAACGTTTTAATTAATAAACAAACCATACCTAGAGAATAGATGTTATCCTGATACTAAATGATAAAGATAATTAAAGTCTCCTTTCCCCCTGTATTTTAAGGTGATTGACGGACACACTGCATGATGCGTGAATACAAGTTAGTAGTCCTCGGCTCTGGAGGTGTCGGCAAGTCTGCACTGGTAAGTGCTCTTTTTTTTTTTTTTTTTTTTTTTTTTTTCCTCCTTTCCTTTTCTTTTGTAGATGCACGAGTTGGACATTTCCTGTATAAAATCAGGCAAGACGTGAATTAAAAGAATAAGCACTAATGAATCCTGGGTTTTCCTCTTAGTTTGTCCTGTCTGCCATTTTATTTTTATCGTCTTCCATCAGACAGAAGATGCTTCAGGCTTGCATTCAGTTTATCGCTTCCTGGTTAAATATGCACACATTAAATCGGCGCTATAGTGCAATTGTGTGTCTTTCACACAAGATCCCAGTTGAGAAGGGTGTTCCGTTTTTAGCACCAAGGAGTTTGATGTTCCAGCTGAGAACCCGCATCATCCAGAACATGCAGATTCCTGGGTGGTCACTGGAGGGCTATGAAAGCAGAGCTGAGTGCTACCTGGACTCCTTATGTGATGTCAAAGGTTCAGCAAAATGACTGAATGTAGTATTAGAAATGGCACCGCAGGCAGACATGATTCCAGCCGTTACCCAAATACAAAAACCAGTGTACCTCTGAGTCATTTCAAAGAAGCATGACTGAGGAGGGTTTCTATGGGAAACTGCAACTTTAAACTAGATAACTGCAGCACTATGAAATATCTTAAAAGCTTTTCATCTTGAATGCAAGAATTAAACAGCATGGCCTCTTTGGAGAGCAGATTGGCTTTGACTTTTTATTAAATGCAGTTATCACCGATTATCTATATACTGAGACAAGTTGGATTTCCCAACTTTACAGCTCCACTGGAATCACAAATTGTGTTTCCTTAGGTTATGTACAATTATACTCTGTGCTTAGTGTATGTTTGGGGATTTCCTCAATTCCAGGAAAATACTTGGCGTTCTTCCTCCACTATTGTCTTTCCCACCCATCCCTTCGCTGATTTTAAAATGGCTTCATTTCAAGAAGATAGATTGAGTTAAGGTTATTTATGCTGGGTGTTTATTTTTCCTTCTACCTCACACTGATTAAGAACAGAGTTCCATCTCTACACCGCAGTGTCGGGGAGCCCAAGCTTGCTGCTACATTCTGGGTAGTTTAGCCGGCTTTCTCTGCTTTTCGCTCTTTCATGCCAAATCAAGGTCATAATGCTCTTATTTGATTGGTCAGGAAAATGTTTTGTATCAATTTTTTTTTTGGTGAAGCTGTGAACATTCATTTGTTTGTTTTTGTTAAAACCGTTGCAACATGGAGTAAATGATCCGAGTTCTTATGTGAATATTTTAGAGGGATCCCTCGCTACTTCACCCTTCAAGTCATGCGGCTTCAGTGCATCCCGTTTTTTTAATTTATTTATTTATTTATTTATTTATTTAATGTTCATAAAATTAAAAACTAAGGAAATTAAGGAAGGATAGGGGGAAACGGTTCAGGAAAATGCCACAAAACAAGGCCAATTATGCAAAAAAAAAAAAAAAAAAAACCCGTCATCATAACTACTTACATTTTTATATGAGGTCTGACACACACGTGCGCATCTATATGTCTGTATTTATATTTTATTTACATCTTATGCATTATTTTTTTAATGTTTAATTGTTATTATAAGGATTTATAGCATTGAATATGTATTTATTGATATTATATACACATATGCATGTACATATACGTCAGTCGGAGGGAGTCGATCCTACTTGGTGGAATTCGACGGTCGCAGGGGGATCTCAGTCCCCATTAACCACGGAAAGTGAGGGATCCTTGGATCTCGAAATACTCAGTGAGAAAACAAGTTCTTAACTCCGTCATGAGTCAATTAAATATTGGTGTGGCATTTCTAAGAATCAAAATCGTCACGAAGCTGCTTTACAAAAAAATGTAATTGAGCAATGCTCGAATTTGATTTATCAGGCGATTTTCTCACATGAAATTTTGGAACAAACATGATGGCCCTGAATTTATGTATGTTTTAAATGTTTATATCTAGCTCTACTGAGTAAGCCAAGAAAAACTCCCTGAAACAAGACAAAATGACATCCTCTTTTGGGTGGTACCAGACAATGTTGTTGTAAATGGTTTCCCTTCTGTAATCCTGGGTTCACTCCGGGGCCATGATGTTCATAATCTCCACAATTTGAGAGCATCGTGATGAGCGTGGGGATCATGGCATTGAAATGTGATGTTGTTGATTGAACTCGGTGGAATCATGATTATTGTGAAAATTTTGACTGCCATCATATGGGATCTTGATGAACTTGGAAACACGATTCCTTCAAGTTTCTTCTCTTGGTTGCATGATTTCTCCTTGGTGTGACCTGTGCCTCCATTTTATACCCAAGTTGTGCCCCTAGGCATGGCAATCTTGTTCAAATTGTAGGAGATTTTAACAGAACTTGATGAACATGAGAGATGTAATCGAAGATAAAAGATCGTGAGAGCATATGGTGATTGTAAGAGGTCTTGATTAAAGTGATGAACGTTCTTGCAAATCTTGACCAGAATCACAAGAGTGTAAGAAAATGTACACAAAAAAAAAACATGAAGCTCCACAACGTGTGTGTTTATTTATTTATTTATTTATTTTTTAGACATTGTGGCTCCAGTATAAACCCAGCAAAACTGTGTACTGTATAGTCTAAATGTGCAGCTGTTCTGCAGAGCTCATAAACATTAGACTTTATGTGGCGGAGTGAAAGTGAGGATAATGAAGTCACCCACCTTCCGTGAAACTTTGATTCAACTCTTCACCATCCTTCATACTGAAACAAGAACATTGAACACCAAGTTTGTTTAGATTAGGGGTTGATGTCACCTGCCTTGAGTACAATTTGGATATTGGGTAAATTGGTCAAGCACAGCAAAACACATCAACCCAATTTATTTCTTGTGTGTGTGCGTGCGTGCTGAGTGTTAATGGCCATCCCTCTCACCAGCAGTGGCAGAGCTCTCTGTCTATAGCACACAGACGTTTATTGTCCATTAGCTCTATTTGGAGCTGTGTGCAGCACTGTCTGTAAAACCTTCCATGAGTAAATGCACTCAGGCTAAACCCTTTTCTGCTCCATGCTCCGTGGCTGAAGGTTGTCAGTAAAATTGGATCATTACGTAGTCAGGTTAACCTCCTGTCCTGTAACAGCGTAATAGTGCTGTGTATGTGTGCTTTCCAGTTGTATCAACGGAACAGCAGTGTGTGGGCCTCGGTTAAGAATTTGGCTGGTCAGGTGCTGTTGTGTACAGTATGGAAGTTGCGGTCACATCCTCCATAACCGTACCGAGTAGTACGAGTCCACATTTAGACTAAGTGTGTGAGGGAGAGAGAGAGAGAGAGAGAGAGAGTGAAGTGAATTATTGTGTGAAAGTATTTTTGTGGGTGTGTGTGTGTGTGTGTGTGGGTGTGTGTGTTGGCGCTACTCTTTTGCTCTCTCAGTGGAATCTGAGTGAACTGAAGTATTTCCTATGAGCTCCGTGTAACACCGACAATGATGTCAATGTCATGTCTTCGTTCTACTTCTCAACTCGCACACACAGGCAATGAAATAAAAGTGGTGCTGGAAAGAGGGTGAGGGAGGGGGAAATTATCTATTTTCATGAAACCTTTTTTCCGCCCAGTCCATATTAGACATTTAAAGACATTTGGCTTTTCTGCATCAAATGGCTCTGCTTCTGAGGCTCAGCTTCAGCGGCTGCAACTGTAAATGACATTGGTACTAATTAGCACAGACCATAAGGGCTGTAAACTGCAGAAGATTTAATTCATTTGTCTTAATTGCCACATAGGCAATTGCAGATTAAAATGCTGATTTCCTGTCACTCTGTTTTTTTTTTTGTTTTTTTTTTTGGGGGGGGGTTTGAATAGATTGGACAGCCTGAATATGGCCAAAATACAGCAGAATTAAGGAGGTTTTCTCAATGTACAGTAAAGTGTTGCAGCTTCATAGATTTTGGCGGTTTTCATTTCATGAAATAAATATCACTCATAGTGCTAAATCGCATAGATAATTATTAGGTTGTCTGACAGAATATCACACTACTTGAACCACTAAGGCTTGAGTGTGGAGGATTTACTGTCTGAGCATAAAAAAATTACAGATTGTTTAATTCTGTTTCCAATTCATTTCATTGAGCTGTATGAAGGAGTACCCGACTTTTCAAATGTGTCACCAGTATTCAATTCCCAAACCTATCCATCTTTACACAGTGTGTTGATGATAAGGAACAGGATACCCTCTTTAGCAAGGAACAGATTTAATCTGATCACTGCAAGCAGAGCAATGCCTGTCGCCCACACACGTGCACACTAATACTCATAGATTACTTACCCAGTCTCATTCTCCTGGTGCTTAATCCCTTTATGCCAAGCACTCTTCTGACCATATACTGCACACTTTGACAGCTTGTCAGTGTGTTTACTTATCACTTGTTGACCTTGGCCAAGTGGGTGGTGAGAGACGTGTGTGTGTGTGTGTAAAAGGCAGATTGTATAGTACAGTGAGGATACAGTATGCCGCACGGTATTACTCCGTCAACCCCATTTCATGCTTTCCTCAGCAAGATCTTGCTGCATCAGCACATCGCTCCTATATAGAGACCCACTCTACAATTTACCTGCTACACATACAAGCTGTGGCTTAGGCTTTTGTCCAGCTTTTAAGGGGTTTTCATTCAGACACACTACATGATTTAATACCTGTGTGATTTAATGTGTGTGTGTGTGTGTGTGTGTGTGTGTGTATGTGTGTATATACACATACATATACACACACACACACATCCCTCACTTTCCGCAGTTAATTGGGACCAAGATCCCCACGTGAACACCGAATTCTGTGAAGTAGAATCACCCCCAACCCCCCCTGACTGATGTATAGGTACATGTATATGGGTATATAATATATATTTTTGTTTTGTTTGTTTAGTTTTTTTTTGTTGTTGTTGTTGTTTTGCATAATTGGCCTTATTTTTTTTGCCATTTTCCTTAACTTTTTCCCCTATTCTTCCTTAATTTCTTTTATTCCTCACAAACACTGTATCTCTGGTGCTCTTTCTTGGCATGAAACCAAACTGTTGTTCATGTGTGATAGGAGAGTATCGGCAAGAATGAAGGGAAAAGTGTACAAGACGGTGATGAGGCCATTGATGTTCTATGGTTTAGAGACAGTGGCCCTGGGGAAAAGACAGGAGTCAGAGTTGGAGGTAGCAGAGATGAAAATGTTGAGGTTCTCTTTGGGAGTAACGAGGATGGATAGGATCAGAAATGAGTACATCAGGGGGACAGCACATGTTAGATGTTTTAGAGACAAATTCAGAGAGGCTAGATTGAGATGGTTTGGACATGTACAGAGGAGGGATAGTGAGTATACTGGTAGTAGGAACTACCAGGCAGAAGGCCCAGAGGAAGACCAAAAAGAAGATTTATGGATGTGGTCAAGGCGGACATGAAGGTCGTTGGAGTAAGAGTCGAAGATGCAGAGGATAGGAAGAGATGGCGGCAGATCATTTGCTGTGGTGACCCCTGAAGGGAACAGCAGAAAGAAAAAGACGACGACGACGACTCTCCTATCACACATCACACCGGACACTTTTCACCATCCATTCCAACCTGCCTGCATGCGCTTCTTCACCTCTTTTCCACACTCTCCATTTCTCTGGATTGTTGAGCCTAAGTACTTAAAATCCTCCACCTTCTTTACCTCTGCTCCCTGTAACCTCACCGTTCCTCTTGGGTCCTTGTCGTTCACACACATGTATTCTGTCTTACTGAGACTAACCTTCATTCACCTCCTTTCCAGGGCATACCTCCACCTCTCTAGATTTTCCTCCACTTGTTCTCTGCTCTCACTACAGATCACGATGTCATCTGCAAACATCATAGTCCATGGAGATTTTTGTCTAACCTCATCTGTCAGCCTGTCCATCACCATAGCAAACAAGAAGGGGCTGAGAGCTGACCCTTGATGCAGTCCCACCTCCACCTTGAACTCTTCTGTCACACCGACAGCACACCACTGTCTTGCATCTCTCATACATGTCCTGCACCACTCTAACATACTTCTCTGCCACTCCAGACTTCCTCATACAATACCACAGTTCTTCTCTCGGCACCCTGTCATATGCTTTCTCCAGATCCACAAAGGCACAATGCAGCTCCTTCTGACCTTCTCTGTACTTCTCTATTAACATCCTCAAAGCAAACACTGCATCTGCGGTGCTCTTTCTTGGCATGAAACCAAACTGTTGTTCACAAATGCTGACCTCTGCCCTTAGTCTAGCTTCCACTAGCTTCCCCTTTTTTAAATGTATTATGCCAAAATGCATTTAAGCCTGATAGATGCAGGATAATATTCCTGGGAGGAGCATCATCATCAAATTATCAGGAGGACGACTCAGTCAGTATCTAATTCTATTACTCTGCTATACCTGCTAGTAAATTATTTGCGATGTAGAAATGTCATTTCTACCAAACCCAATAATTGATCAGGTTAGTGATGTCTGACTGCTATTATTTTCAACACAACTGCATCTAGTGTGTGTGTGTGTGTGTGTGTGTGTGTGTGTGTGTGTGTGTGTGTGCACGCACGTGTGTGCGAAATTCATGCATCTGTAGTGGCACACTGCAAGAGTGAAGTGTGTTCCGTATTTTCCGGGCCACAAGGCACACCAGATTATAAGGCGCAGCATCAACAATCAATGATTGAACAGCCTCTGTCCACACATAAGGCACACTGGGTTACAAGGCGCATTAAGCAAAACAAAAGTCAGATAAGTCTAATTGATTCAACTCTCACAATAACTCTCAAACATTGTTCAGTTGTAATCGTATAAAACAATAAACTCACGTCTTCAGTTCATTTTCTTCCTCAAATCCATCAAATTCTTCATCTTCACAGTCTGAGTTTAACAGTTGCGCGAGTTGGAAATAAAGCCCAGATCTCTCTCATTTTTTTATAATAATATATTTTATTAGCGTATTCGACGTAATAAGCATCTTGCTCCAATAAGCCCCCCCCCCAAGGTTTTATTTTTATTTTACATCTATAACCGCCCATGTGTACTGGGAGTAAATTCGTAGATCAAACTTACCAATTTTATTCAATCAGTCTCTGTAACGGGAAAATGAGGCTTTCACTGCCTGTAAAAGTGAGTTTACACAGTATTTCAAGAACCCCTGCCACAGAGGAATGTCTATAATGTTCATCAGTTACAACACATTTGATTGTTCCACCATGCTTTAAAAATAGGAAAATATTTTGCTGTTTTCTTGGTAAATGACCAGCAACCGATGAACCTTTAGAAACTGCTACAGCAAAAATATGGGATGCTCTGAATGAATGGAGCGATGAGCCAGATATGAACCTATCAGAAAGTGATGACAACTATTTTTCACCCAATTCTCCTGCTCACTAACTTCATAAATTTAAGGACATTCCTGGCCATGTGCTTTTGTTTATGTTCGTTTTGATTGGTTCTACTTGCCATGTGCTAAAGTTGACATTCATGTTGATTGGCTCATTTTACTTGGGAAAATGTTTAAAGGAAAAGCACTGGAGGGAAAAGTAAGGGAAGGGAAAGTCTTTTTTTTTAATTATGCTGTTTTCTGTTTATTTTCAGCTTTGATGTAAGTAATTTGGTTGATACCACAAAAAGAATAATACAAATACCATTAAAACTCTTTTATTGTTTTGTTATTATTCATGTTTTCCACCTCGATGGTAATAAGCACTTACTAGCACCCACCCACTCCAGTTTTTTAGTGCCTCGGGCATTTATCACGTAGAATATGGTATCTATTTTTCCCTCATGCATGGAGTCAGATCAATAGAGATGGAGATTAGAAGTTTTACGGGTTGTGACCTAAACTTCTCTCAGCCACTCCCCTGAAAAAGAGACAGTGTCATCACAGTAATAAACCTGGCAGCGTCCATCAGCAGCGTGAGTATTGTGTTCATTACAGAACGAAGGTCATTACTCTTAAGGAGCTGTGTCAGTGTAACTGTAAGTTCAAGAAGGTTAATCGAAGGTCTCGGGTACACCTGTAGCAGTGCTTTATCCTGATGATGATCTACAAGAATCTCTGTTCTCTGCTAGCTGTGTGATGATAAACTCGGCTATATATGATGCGAGCTGCACAAAACTTAAATATAAGAGAATAACTGCCTGTTGTAGGCGACTAAATCAATGCTGTCCTTTTAATAAGAAATACAAAGTAATAGTTATAAGGATGGCAGGTATTGGATTTAAAGATGCAGAAAGTGGCACAGCTCTATGCTACAGTGCTGTGGAGATGCAGCTTGCCAAGTTTGCGATCTATACTACCACCAACACAGCGTTGTTGATTAGTTTGGAGGTTCGAACTCTTAGAGCTGATCTGATTTAAGCAGCCTGTAGAGATGAGTAGGAGTTAAAAGACCAAAGCGCTGCAGTTTAAATTTTTCTAGATAGAGATGAAACAAGTACTATATTCTCCTAATGCCATGTTGAACGGCATTGTGGGTAATGAAAAAAAGTACTCTGTTTGAAATTTCTTTACTAAATAAATTTTAAGCACTCATTCACTTGTTCGATTGCTCTTTTGCTCATTGTCTGTTTTGGCCTCCCACTAATAATCAGCATCTTAATTACTTTTGTATTGTGTTCACTTCTAAATGTGTGAGTGGGAGAAGCTACTTATCAGGGCACCGCAGTCATTAAAAAGGCACTGCTGGGGTCTTCTGGGGCTGTTACATGTCTGAGGAAATGATCAAATTCCCCCACATCATTTCTACTCCCTTCGTTTTGAAGTTATTTTATTTTTGGAAACATTTAAGTGCTCAGGCTTGTACATTGTCTGTTTGTTGATTTTCAACAGGTAAGTTAGAAATCATTGTTAATTTGCATGTCTGTCTTCCTTTTGGCCACAGCGAATCATCTGATTCGCACGTTTGATTTGGCAGAGGTTTTTACGTCGGATGCCCTTCCTGTCACAACCCTTTTAGCAAGGGACAGAAACACGCTGACGACTTTGCAGCTACTCTTTACGAAAGTCAGCAATGGTTCTTTTACATGCCTCTCACCATAGACAGTGAGAGACATGGCCCGCCTTTGATAACCCAGTTAGCCGCACTGGGGGGGGGGGACAGTGACAACCTTGTGGAGAGTGGGACTCGAACCCCCAACCTTTGGATCATTGTTAATTTGCATGAAGTGCTGTAATTAATGGCCTTGGGTGTAAGAAACCTTGTAATACCTTGATTGTTGCAGGTAATATGATTAACACTCTACATCAAGATGTGTTTGTTTCTAAGCTGTGGTTCATCTTTTGTGAAGTTTTTTTTTTTTTTAATCTCATTAAGAGCAGAGGAATGTTTCCTTCTCACAATACTCGTTACAGTTTTGTAATTTTAGTGTCTGTAGCCACATGCTCTACGACTGCAGTGTTATCAGCTGTCCTCGCCCTTGTTAGTCAGCATAAATCCTCTGTCATGAATGTTTAAAACTTATAACACTTTAATGTGGTGCATGCTGTTTTGTTACATATTTGATTTAACTGTAGCTTTCAAAGCAAGGTTATTAGGAAAGATGAGTGATTTCCACAATTTGACAGAATCATGATGAACGTGGAGGGTCATGGGGTCTAGTCATGATGATTTTAATGGACAGTGGTGGATTCATTTGCTCGCGCAAATCATGACAATTTTTCACTGTCAGATTTTGCTGTGATTATTACAATATCAGGATTTGACACCAATCGTGGTAGCACGTGGGAATCATAGTCATTCTTCACAGATTTTAAGACCGTAACAGACCTTGATGCATCATCGTTAGGGATCTTGATGAACTTCAATGCATGATTCCTTTAAGTTTCATCTTTTGGATTTGAGCAGATTTCTTTTTATATTCCAGTCGTGTGCTCGTAAATCGTGTATACATTGTGGCCCATTGTAAACTCAAGGGTCAGTTGCACTGGGATGACTTGGTCTTTTGTCCCCCTGATCATTTCCCTAAAAAAACTCTCTTCAAGCCTTAAATTTGTCTTTACTTCCCAAGTCAATTTTCCATACAGATACAGAATGATCTCTGTGCACCTGTAGAAACCATTTATTTTATTCTTATAGATTGTGTTAAATATTAGTATTTATAATAGTACAATGAAAATTTGAAATATGTTTTAATTGTTAAAACAGTGCTGAACTTTTTTAATGAACAACCTTAAATGTGTGCTGATGAGCTTTGAGTAATCTGAACTCTTTCCCCGTGCCAGAGGAGCGTTTACTGTCCACTCAGACTATAAAATCTTTCGCTGTATGAGGAATTATTACAGGTCTGTTGGGAACATCCCAGCCATTGATTGAAGGACGTCGATTGTTTTCCACACTTGGCAAAATAGGACATCTGTGCACTGAGTTAATTCTTGCAATTGGCTGGAGTGGTTTATATATATATTTTCCTGGGGATGATACTGAATCCACATCAGGTTGTTTTAATGATAGCAATTTTGAAAAGCACCAGCTCAAAACATTTGGATTTTTGGTTTGGTTTACATAACTATGTATCTCTGATCATTGTAGTGTTGTCTTCCAAGTAATATTTCTGTCTCTTCTGGCTTTTCAGACTGTTCAGTTTGTTCAGGGCATCTTTGTGGAGAAGTATGACCCCACAATAGAAGACTCGTATAGAAAGGTGAGTAATCTTTGTGTCCTGAGAGTCATTTCTGATTTTTTTTTAATTTTATTATTTTTTTTTTTTTTAATATGTATATCACACGTTACCTTGTTCCACTTGTACTCTACTCTGATCACCAAGTATATCACTTAACTCCCCAACTATTGGTCTCCAGCTACACAGATGTCACTTCTGAATGACTGCAGACACTTGAATGTCACCAGGCATTGTACCTGGAATGTGTCGGAAAGTGTGTGTGTGTGTGCGTGTCTCAGTGCTTTTTGTGTGCGTGCATTGTGAGCTGCACTGGCTTTTCCTGTGCAGTGATTTACCTGAGCTGCATTTGTAAACAGATGTCTCAGACAGAAACTGGAAAACAGTGGCCATGCATAAATCCGCTGCCGGTCATGTTCACTACTATTTATATTTATCGCTGGTCATACCACAAGGCCTCAACATGACAGCTGTGACTAAAAATGTAGCTTCTCTGAACTGTTAACGGGAAGTCCCATGTCGGTCACCACCCTTCTTCCTCATGCATTGCACGCTGTTTTCCCAGGAGCACTTCCTCTGGGTGAGGCTTACCGGTGCTGGATATAAGCCAATGTAGTACTGTCATCAATCCAAGCAAGAAGGACACGGAAACCCCCAATGCTGAACCACTTTTTTTTTTTTTTTTTTTTTTTTTTATTACATGGTTCTGCTAACAGCATGAGGTTGATTTTAGGTTGTGGTTTTATGCATGTGGGTTGATAAAATTTCAGGCAACAAATCACCCATCTGAACAATCTTGAGAGAGAATTAGTGACTCCCTGAGGGCTTTCTTTAAAGTAGAAGTTAGCACAGCCAGCTTTTTGCTCTGTGCGTCACTTGTATACCAGCAGGATATTAGGTAACAGTGTTCCTGTGTTTTATATGCAGCATCATTTATCCAGTCGAACATGCCGGAGAGAAAGCATTAATATCTATTTTCTATGTGTTCAGGTTGTTTCTTTGTGTGTTCTCTTTACAGCAAGTGGAGGTGGATGGCCAGCAGTGTATGTTGGAGATCCTGGACACTGCAGGAACGGTAAACATGATACTGAAATTCTAATTCGCTGCTTCAGAGTCAAGTTGTCTAACACGCTAAGTGCTGCAAGTTATTACTTTTCTATTGAGGGTTTCCTGTTTCTGGTTGTGTCACTTACCCATACATTACTCCGACTGTAATACAGACACTCAGTTATGATTTCTATACTCACTCACTCTCACAAACTCCTTTGCCAGACAGCTTAGTCGATACTATGAGCTTTGTGAGCCTGTAGCCTACCTTACCAGACAAAGTGGGAGTTTGTATCCTCAACAGCTCACCAGACCATTGTTGGGCCAACACATTTATATCCACACTTAACGGTAAGTTGGAACAGCCAATTAGTCTAAGGCAAGTGTGCCGAATATATCGATGGGAAAGGTAGTGTGGGTGGATGAATTGCATGGCATTAAAACCTAGACGTCAGTCTAATATGCTCACGATGAAATTTATCACTTGATTGACTGTCAGTCTCACCAGTCTGACCTTTTCTGACACCAGTACATGTGCAGATAACGGTGCATTCTAGCAGGCTAGTGAGTTAGCCTCCAATTTATGTCTTCTAAACTGAAGGGTATAAAAATAAGTGGGGGAGCTTCTGTATGGAATGGAAGGACTTTTTTTTTTTTTTTGCTGTGTGTTTGCCTCGCTAACTTCAAAAGCAAAGGCAGCCACCTCAGCTTTAAGAACAAGAAATTCCATTCAGTGCAAGTCATCAGAGCAAGCAAATGACAAAAAATGTAGAGTTGTATTGAGGTATATGGGTTCAGCAGGTATGCAAGGTACACTAACATATATGATTTATATATAGAATTAAATATATTTATGAATAAGTAAATGGTTTTACAACTTTATAGTTGGTAGATCATTTTGACTCAGTCATTTTGTAAGTAGCTCGCATGCTGTAAAAGTGTGCGCACCAATGGTCCAAGGTCTGTGTTCTGGACTGTGAGCGGAAACCGGGTCGCCCTGGGAGAACATGCAAACTCCATACAGATTCAGCCTTTCCTGGAACTTGAAGCCAAGAGCTTCCCACTGTTAGATGGACATACTAACTACTATGCTAGCGCACCCTTGGATTAATACGAATTAAATGAAAAGGAATGGGGTTATCTGCTATAGTGCTTTCTTTTTTTTTTTTTTTTTTTTTTTTTTGAGCTAATTATTCCTCGTGTTAAAAATCAGCCTGGGAAAATTCTTTTTCTTCCAAGCATGTCTAATCAGTCTGTGCTCTCTTACTCTTTTGTGCTGGTCACTACAGCTCCTGTTTTCTTCACTCAGTTGCCACTGTGTAGATACAGTGCAAGGGCCTTAAGGAAAGCAAAGCGTGCTTGCTGCTTTATAGCCCAAGAGCCTTACTGACAGATGGTGGATACTGTGCTCAGGCTACCTGATCCACAATTGTTTCACAGTCAAACAGGGAAAAGCAAAAATGACTCACAAGGCACCTGATAGAAGATCCACCTAGAGAATCTCTGTGATGAGGATATCGGTTGAGAACAGCCCAGCACTCGCATTTAGTTAGTTTGTGCAGTTCTGTTTTGCTTGTGTAGTGACTTTAATAACAGACATTGTCACAGAGCTGCTTTTCAGAATCCTGGAGTTGATTTACTTTCAGAACAGGTAAGAGGCAGGTGCTAAAGAAAATCACCCTGGAGTGATACGAGGAAGAAACCTTAAGAGGAACCAGGCACAAGAGAGAACCCATCATGTTCTGAGTGGTGCTCGATCGGAGAGCTATTAATCCATAAAATGTACAGCTGCAGAACTAAAGGCAAACACTACCAAGTGTGTTGAAATGAAGTCGAGTTTGTTGGTAAATATGAATGTGTGTGTGACCCGGCTTATAACTTGTACCTTGCAAACATTTCTTGTAATTGAATGTTGCGATGGCATGAAAGCTTTAGTGTATGCATGTCTACTAATATATTATTTGTAATACACAAAACAGAGCAAGTGGGTGCCACAGCGGTGTACTGGTTCACACCTGCACCTCAAAGCAAGGTCATAGGTTCAATGCCCAGGTGTTTCTTTGTGGAGTTTGCATGTTCTTGTGCTTGTGTGTATTTTTCTCCATGTACTCCAGTTTTTTCCCCACAGTCCAAAAGACATGTACAACAGGCTAACTGGTCATTCCAAATTGCCTGTGTGTGTGTGTGTGTGTGTGTGTGTGTGTGTGTGTGTGTGTGTTGCTTTGCTCAGCTCAGTGATGCTGTGATGAGCCGTTCTGGGCATACCCAAGATCGGCTGTTCCATGTGGGCTGAGATAGACTCCGGCCCCCCAGCAACCCTATGAAGAATTAAGCCTTTTTGCAAATGAGTGATGAAAGCGAAGCAAGTTAAATTAATGTCTGTTGCATTTGTCCTGCACTATTTTCAGTCACAGAGCCTTTCATCATACAACTTGAGTGACGTTTGTGAATCAGAGCACATGCACATTATTTCTGCTGCGCAAATCATAAGGCCCATGCAAATAAAACCCTGTCCTGTGGGCAAACAAGTAATTATGTCCACAATGTGGCCTTCTCATACTTCAAGTTTTGTCCATAGCAACCAATCATTTAGTGTGAGAGGACTAGGACAATGGATCTGTACGCTGCTCGAATTAAACTTCACACTTGATGAGAACTAAAGTCAGGCTTCAGCTTTCTGCTTGTTTGGACATTAATAAATAGTAAGCACTCCCTGTTGTCCTTTTGAGTTATTACATCACTGCAGATCTCTCACTGCATTACTATAATGCAGCCAAGATGCATGTTTTTGCCTGAGTCTGAGGAATGTGAGCAGGTTGTGAATATATTGGTTTTCTAATCTTTTGTAATTTAGGGAGGCTGTGTTTGAATTATTAGTGTACAAGGCATTGATAATTGTTCTTATGATCCCACAGATTGTTTGTCGGTCTGTGATCATTTCAGTTCCAGGCCAGATCTCGGGAACTGTTGCCGATTATGAAATCCTTTGATATTTTGGGATTACTGTAATTTTTCTTTTCTGACATATGGGGAAGTGTTGTCATCTTTGTCATCAGACGAATTTTGTGTGTTCTGGTTTGGAAACCGACCACAATACAATAACATCAATAGTAAATTAATAGCATCATTCTTGAAAAATTTACACATAGACATAAACTTGAGGTTGATGGAGACATCTTGTAGCAGTACTCCAATTCAGCTGGGAGTTTCTCTGCCACTTCAGTTGCCATAAGCAGAATTCATACAGGAATCAATGAGTGACACACTATTCACTTTAGCACTGAATTATTTCCGAAATTGCCAGTTTTGTGTGGTCTATGAAAGAGAATAAGAAACGGTTTTGTGGAAATCCGTGTTTGGAGTAATTTATTTATCAGCGCCATCATTAAGCTCTCATTATTGCTTTACATTTACGTTTTACATTTACAGCATTTGACAGATGTCCTTATCTAAAGTGGCATCTCATACAACTCGGCAATTAAGGGTGAAGGGCCATGTTCAACGACCCAACTCTGGCAACTTAGTGGTACTGGGGCCTAAACTGCCAACGTGCTGATCAGTAAACCACGGCATTCATCCAAAAGCCACCACGGCACTGTCTACTAGAATCATTCCAGGATTCTGACACCATTGCTGGTGAATTGTACAATACAATATTTCTGTTGACTGTAGGAACTCCCAAAATTCACCATCAGATTGACCCACAGTTCACTCTTTTTGAAAATCAGACAACTTTTCTGCTCCTGGTGTTTGCAGCATAGCTAGTTGCTATATATAGGCAATATATATACAAACTGTACTGTAAATAATAATGTATTATCAAAGTTTGGTCAAATCAGTTTCACAGAAAACTCTGTAATGAGGTGTATGTTTACTTTTGATTTATCGCTGTAGATATGTATCACTCATCGCATTGACTTTTAAAATGGTTCCATTCACAGTCCTTATGTAAATCCCCCTTTTTAACAGGAACAATTCACAGCTATGAGGGACCTGTACATGAAGAACGGCCAGGGCTTCGCACTAGTATATTCCATAACTGCACAGTCCACATTCAATGACCTGCAGGACCTGAGAGAACAGATTCTGCGAGTTAAGGACACCGATGATGTGAGTTTTCTTGCACTTCTGCCATTCATCTAACTATTCATTCATCCTGTTCACCTCCTCCATGCTAGGTTCCTTTTTATATAGCATTAATCTCGTAGGCTTGGGTTATGGATGTCATCAGTATTGTGTGTTAGATGTGTCGTTTTTATAGGCTGTGAAGACCCCAACTTCATATTGAAAATGATTTTTGAATTAAGTTTTATCAATATTTAAAGACTATTATTGATCATCACCGCAAAGTAAGTCTTCATATTTTTTTTCCACATCTTTTTCTGATTTTAAAAGTATTTTGGATCATTTTTAGCAGCACTCCAGAGTTCCATATTGATGCAAATGACACAAAGACGTGAGCTCAATTTTGTTGTAGTGTCTGTGATCATCTGCCCATACACACAACCCAATAAGTGAATGAAATGGCAGTGAAAATGGATGTTGCGTGCACCTATCATCACCATTGCCATGAAGTGCACTGGTACTTCACAGTGTATTCTTACTTTTACGTATCTGTGTTTATGAGAACAGTTTTGGAATTCCACTTTTAGGCACTTTTAGTCTACATATTTATATTAAAGCTGTCCATATATGCATAACCAAGTCAGTTTGGTATGTTTTAAGATTCATTTTGTTCTGATGGGACACATTGTCATAGAACACCTTTGCAGGAATGCAAATACAGATTCAGCTCCCATAACAAGAATGTCAGATGCAACAGCAGCAATGAAAATCTCCCTGAGATGAAAACAGATGGGAGATCATCTGCGTGACACTCAATAATGGACTGTCTTCATAATCACAGCAGTAGTTCTTACATGGTACCAGTTTCTAGTATCTACTTAAGATTGTGTAAGAAGTGAGGACAAGTCTTGTGTAAAGTATGTTTATGGAGGCGTATTGTTTAGATGAAACACAGCCATTGTCTGTCATTGAAGGCGGTGGATTTAGTTATAGCAAAACTATAACTGTGTGTGTGTCTGTATGCAAGGATGTGTGTGCATTCAATAAAACAATCCTAGTGAAGGTGTGTGTGCGTGTGCATATCAGACTCGCTCAATGTTTCCGAGAAGGAAGACGGTGTCATGGCCTCCTATGGCATGAGCTATTTCAGTCTTTTTCTTGCTAGCAGATGATTTTAGAAAAGCTGTCTGTACAGTCAGGTCTGTGTCCATCATTTAGTTTCACTTCTCCTTAGAGCTGAACTGAAAAGTGAATTGGAGCATCAGAGTTTTATTTCAGGCCGTGCTGTGTCTAAGTTCTTAATCTCAATTTTTTTAAGCTTCCTCTTCTGTTTTAGCACGCACGCACTCGGCACAGAGATTTTGATGACTTTCAGTTTTAATAATTTTAGAATGAAGACGGAAACCTATCCATCTCTTAAAATTTTGATGTCCAGCTCATCAAAATCTCTCTATATGATGCTATAATGTTGTTCTTTCAGTGATGGACTGTTGGTTATGATGTTCAGAATATTTGAGAGATCTTTTATAATATGGAGAATCTGTGTCCCTGTGGGACAACAATTGCTGTCCAATAAGCTTTAAGATATTTTTCCGATGCAAACATATAATAGTGTACTTTAGTCCATCATAGTATCCTATTTTTTCTCAGGCTGCATTGTCTATGAACTACTGTTCGTGTTCATTGATATTGATTTGATAAAATGTTGGCAAACTGGTAATTACCATTTTATTACAATGGTTTCAGGAATTTGTAGAGGTGACTGTGCTTCCTGTAGTGCCTTCAAAGCAGTCATCTGTGGACGCAAAATGCCTTTGATTTTGGTTTCATGTTGAGGGAGAAGTGAAAGTTTGCACTTCACCCCCCCTTTATTCACCACCACCACTTTACCGTAGGTGCCGATGATCCTGGTGGGGAATAAGTGTGATCTGGAGGATGAGAGAGTGGTGGGAAAGGAACAGGGACAGAATCTGGCCCGCCAGTGGAACTGCTGTGCCTTCCTTGAGTCCTCTGCAAAATCCAAGATTAACGTCAATGAGGTGAGCCTTCTGTGCTTTTCAGTGTTATAGCATTTGAATATGTCTCTCTCCACTACATTAAATTGTTCTCTGCTCATCAAACATCTCCCTTTTTTGTCCCCGTTACTGATGAGATTTACAATATACACCTGTAACAGTTAGCAGCCTGTGCCAAATTTAATAGTCTGAATTCTACCTTTAATTCGTGTTCTGAATGAATGATGGGTAATAGATATTCCCTCAGGGAGTAATGTAGAAATCATTCTGTCTCTCCATCTGTTTGTCTTTCCACGGAAGCTCGTAAGCACAACTCCTCCTTCACTGCTTTATGTATTTTGATGAAAATTTACAATTTGAGTTGACCACATAAAGGTGTACATGAAGCAAGATAATTGTGATAATTATCCTTGCTGCTCGGTACTTGGAAGAGGCATGTAAGGAAGTGCAGTTGTGTAGTGGTGATATTAGCTTTCTGCACTCAAGTAAATATAACCTGTATGCATTTGTGACCAATTACAGTACGGGGATTAAAAAAATAATACATAAGATGTAAATAAAATATAAATACACACACGTACAGACGTGTGCACTCGTTCAGACGCGCACGTCACAAAAAGGTAAGTCGATTTGATGGGGGGTTTTCTTTGTTTTTTAGATGAGGTTAGACAAGATTCCCCATGGACTAGGATGTTTGGAGATGACATTGTGATCTGTAGTGAGAGCAGAGAACAAGTGCAGGAAAATCTAGAGAGGTGGAGGTATGCCCTGTAAAAGAGGGGAATGAAGGGACCCAGGAGGAACGGTGAGGTTACAGGGAGAAGAGATAAAGAAGGTGGAGGATTTTAAGTACTTAGGCTCAACAGTCCAGAGCAATGGAGAGTGTGGAAAAGAGGTGAAGAAGCATGTGCAGGCAGGTTGGAATGGTTGGAGAAAAGTGTCCGGTGTGATGTGTGATAGGAAGGTATCGGCAAAAATTAAAGGAAAAGTGTACAAGACGGTGTTGAGGCCAGCGATGTTGTATGGTTTAGAAACAGTGGCCCTGGGGAAAAGACAGGAGGCAGAGCTGGAGGTAGCAGAGATGAAAATGTTGAGGTTCTCTTTGGGAGTAACGAGGACGGATAGGATCAGGAATGAGCACGTCAGAGGGGCAGCACATGTAAGACGTTTTGTAGACAAAGTCAGTGAGAGAGTTGTTTTTGTTTGTTTGTTTGTTTGTTTGTTTTGCAGCATTTTCTTTAACTTTTTCGTCTATTCTTCCTTAATTTCCTTTTTTTTTTTTTTAATTTGATGAATATTAAAAATAAAACAAACAAAAAAAAAAAAAAACACAATGCACTGAAGCCGCATGAATTGAAGCGTGAAGTAACTAGAGATCCCTGTATTATTCATTTTTTGTTATTGCACTGTTTTGTAGTCGATATCCTAAGCTCAAAGATATGAAAACATAATTTTCTAGTTTTGGAGTATTTAACCTACCAGGAATTTTCAACCTTCTCAGCATGCAACTTTTATTTTATTTTTTTTTGAGGGGGGTGAAAGTTCAACAATAATCTCCAACTTAATATCAACCTTGCTGTGTGATGAGTCACATTTTTTGGTTAAAAAAATTATATTACTGGATTTGAAAAAAAAATATTTATGTACTCCGTTAATGAATAAAAGGAGAATATGAATGCGGCATTTTCTTCACAGTACTGCAGTCATTACTTACGTACAACAAAATTGGAAACTTGACTATTCAATAATAAGAACCCTGCAAAACGTTTTTTTGATTGGTGTATATATACAAACCATCCTTTCGTTCTATCTGTCTCCCCATTGAATTAGTAACTGAAGATCTTCAACTGCTTGAATTTTTCTATAAACTTTAGAGTTGTAGTGAACCACCTAGAGATGTGTATAAAGCAATATATTTCCAGCCCCTTGTTCCAATCCCAGGCAGTTGATCATGTTGCAGGTGGAAGGGTATTATGAGAGTTTACTCACAGTTCTAGTTGTTTTTGTGGGATTGCCTTTCTACAAAGCGACACCCTTGCGCTAGGGTGTCGGATGTTGTGTTGATCAGCTGATGATGTCAGGGGTCAACCTGCGCCATCACTTGATTCTATCTGTCGTCACACAGCCATGATATCAGGCAGTCAGCTGCAGCACACTAACACAGAGGATGCTCTGTGCACGAGGGTCCTAGCTTTGGTGCTGCTGACTCGACAGCATAGTGCTGTTTTGTGTTCTGTCAGCAAGAAGCCTCAGTTTTATCTGATCTGTCAGACATCGTCGGGAGCTTTTATTTCCACTGTTAGATGATGGGGAATCCCAACCCTCTCCTGGAGTAGTTTTCACACTTCAGGGTGTTGGCTGAAAGAAAGTATTTAATGATTTTGACATCTCAGCAATTAGATTCATTTATTCCTGTTAAAACGCCAGCTTAAAAAATATCTTAATGTCTTAACTGCCGCTTTTCGTAATTGAAATTCAGACACCACTTTAGTAATGCTACATCTCAGTCAGGGCTGAAGTGAGGTCTTACTCTGAGACACTTGCTGCCTGAGGAATACAGGGCAATCAATCACTGTCTAAGACTTTTACTCAGGCGGGTTTTAATTATGAGCAGAAAGATTGTTTATCCTTTTCCCAGCCTGTGAATTTACAACAAACAGCTAAAGTATGTCTGGAGCCTCAATGAACTGAAAATACTTTTTGGTAGTTTTCACTTCTGACATGTTAGCATCGTTTGGGCTCTTCAGCATGGTTTCGCTTGAGCAGGGTTTGCTCGATATATAGATAGATGTTTATAATTGTTTGTATTTGTTTGTATACACGAGGGCAGTGGTGGCCTGGTGGTAAAGGGCGCTTGGATCGCTGATCCTAAGGTTCGGGGTTCGAGTCCCACTCTCCACAAGGTTATGTGCCCCACTATGTGAGAAGTACTGACTTACACAGACTTGATAAAACTGACAATTAGCTGATTAGTTGAATCAGATGTCACAGTAATTCTTAAGCTTTCAAGAAAATCTATATGCAGAGTAAATTAGGAGTTGCTGTGAGATCAATCACACTCAGAATTACACTTCAACCATCAGTTCTTCATAAGTGCAGTGCAGACTTTCCCTAAAATGGAGGCATATATGAAATGGCAACACGGTTAAATTGGAACACGCTACCAAAACAGTAATATAATTAATTAAAGAAGACAAATGATGAGGTAAACTCGTTACTTCAGTGTAAAAATGGAGTTGCTAGATTTGATTGTCTAGGTTAGCCACAATACTGAATGAAGGCACACACCATGGCATAATTCATGATGTGGACACCTGTTGTACAGCTTAACCTCAACAGCATGCACATAAAATTCCAAACTAAATCGTTCTATCAGAAATGAAGCTTGAGAAAATGCTACAGCACACAGCAAATTCATCAGGACTTTAGACACAATGCGAAAACATTTTCTGCAGATGATTACACACATTGATTTAATGCAACATTTGGACCATGTGAGGGAATTTTTTATTTATTTTTTTTTTATGTAAAATGACCACATTGTTTTTATTAAGTTTTAAACACCATCACTTGTGGTGGTGCACCAGGTTCAGTAATGCACGTTCATGTTTGCTTATTTCTGGCCTGTGTGTCAGTGATGTGGTGTTATGGCATAACTTCTCAGCTGTGTAATGTCATACCGAGCCATCACTTCAGACAACCTCGCTGTCATGTCATTGTTTCAGTCGGATCATTGGAGCAAATTCAGTCACACAGCGATGGTAGACTTTTTTGATTATGCTTGTTTATTTCCACTGCAGGGCTAGCAGTACTGTAAAAAGAGAATTTTCTTTTTTAAATAAATTAAAATGACATACAATTCCGTGGCACCATACAAGAACCAGACAACCCACAATATCATTTAAAATTGCGACCAGTACACTATTGTATTCGGCATCATATTATCCATACCAATGGCATTGCTGCTGAACGTGTCTCCAGCTTCAAATTCCTAGGCATCCACATCTCCGAGAACCTGTCCTGGTCAACCAATACTTCCAGCCTGATCAAGAAGGCCCATCAGCACCAGTTCTTGAGGACACTGAAGAAGAACCACCTGTCTGCTAACATCTTGGGTGATTTCTACCGCTGCACTATAGAAAGCATCCTGACCAACTGCGCTACAGTCTGGTATGGGAATTGCTCTGTTGCGGACCGCAAGGCACTGTAGCGGGTGGTGAAAACCACCCAATGCATCACAGGGATGCAGGGATCCCGCAGGGCGGGATGTTGTGTGATTACCAATGGGACGGAGCTGCATCATCCCTCCTAGCCAATTGGAGGCCAGTGGGGCGGGATGTTGGAAGATAGTCAATGGGAAAGCAGCTTGTGCGTTGTTTGAATGGTGCGTTTTAATGTTTCAATGGCGCGTTTGAATGGCACTTTTGGCTCGTTTTGTATACAGAGACAAAACATTTTGGAAAATGTTTTTCGTAACCTGGATTTTTCATTTGCTGGGACTATCGTAAGGTTAGGTACCAGTGTGTGTATATAGATATAATATCCCTCATTATTTCGCACTTCAGTTCCTGCAGATTCAGTGCATCGCAGGTTTTTCAAAAATATTAATTGAAAAATTAAAAATAAAAAAACAGGGCCAGTGGTGCAAAAAAAACAAAACAAAAAACCCAAATAAATACCCCCCCCCCAAAAAAAAAAAAAAAAAAAACCCAAAAACTACTTATATTTTTATGTGAGGTGTGCATCTGTGTGTTCTACTCTTGTCTCTTTTCCAAAAAAAAAAAAAAAAAAAACCCAAAAACTACTTATATTTTTATGTGAGGTGTGCATCTGTGTGTTCTACTCTTGTCTCTTTTCCAAAAAAAAAAAAAAAAAAAACAAAGATCCACCCACAAAGTGGCACAAAACCTGCACCATGAAATTAGTAGTGGAGTAAAAGCCTTTTTTTTTTTTCTTTTTTTTTTCTTTTTTTTAAATTCCAAATTTATGGTGTAATAACCAGTTCTCTTTGCTTTCGTAGATTTTCTATGACCTGGTCCGGCAAATCAACAGGAAAACCCCAGTACCTGGGAAGGCACGCAAAAAGTCCAACTGTCAGCTGCTCTAATACACAGCTGTTCTGTTGCTCTGAGCCAGGTGAGAACAAATTGCACTGAATGGGTGTGTGGCTTCACGGCGGCCTCAGGATCAGTTCTGCCTGCTTTACTTAATCATCAGGATAAACCGTAACACAAACCGAAAAAGTCTTCAGAAGAATCTGAGATTGGGATGTAAAGGCTTTTCTACCATCTGTTCTCATTTTCTCTCTTGTTTTCCCCTCTTTCCTTTTCTTCCTCTCTGTGTAGGTCTGATTTGCTGCTGTGTCTGTCAGCAGTGCCAGCATTCCGACGTTACTAAAACCTAACATCGAATGGACTTTCCTGTGTGGTGATGCCCCTTTAAAGAAACCAACCGACAGATTCAAGGCTACAGTATCATATTTTTTGCACATAAATAACCATCAACACTTTCCAGAGTTGCAAGAAAGATTTTTACTTATAAATATATAAATATATATTCTAACTGTATGCAACTAAAATAAACCGATAATTAAGTGGTTAAATGAATAAAGTCCTAAAAGAATTAAAAAAAACGCAGAGCCTACACACAGTGTTATTGCCAACGGAGTCAGCCACCGTTGGAAAAGTAAGGAGCGTGTGTCGAACCTGACTGTGCACGTTGCCATGGCAATTACAATGATGCGATATTTATAAGCACCACTATTTTAGCCAGTGATGAGAGGAAGTCCAAAGACACCTATATAGTCCATTTCGTACAGCTAACTTTGCTCCTTGGTTTCTGTGCATTTCTTTCTGTAGATTTTGTCTTTTGTAACTTTTTTTTTCCATCCTTATTTTCCTTCTTTCTGCATTTTGTCTTTTAAAAAGTTACTAGTTTTTGCTCTGCCAAGATGGTATATCACATGAACTATTGATGAGTTTTATCTTTAGGAAAACCTGTGGATACATGTATGTGTAAAAAATTAAAAAAATATAATGATTTCTGTCACTATTATGTTGTTGTTAGCCTCAAATGCCTTCAGATATGTATTTAGATCTTTTTTCCCCCTTCCAGGTAAAAAAAATCTTTATCTATCTCTCATAACAGGTTTCTTGTCTTGTTTACAGAGACATTTGTACAGTGTGGGGTGCTCACAAGGGGGCACTGTTGAAAGGGACTTTCATGCTTCACTTTAAAACAGTGACTTGTAATAAATCAGCTTTGCATCCTGTGATCTTTCATATTTCGAACATAAAGTCCAATCCTCTACAGAATCCCACTTAACTCATAGTGAGAATATTTTAAAGAATTGAGGGTAACACTGTCTATGAAGCTGATATTTATAAATGATTATAACTCTGCTTCTAATTATCTGTCTGTTGGTAATTTTTTGTTCAATCTCTTCTAATAAAGCCTCATAAAGAGGTAATGTTCAATACATAATTCTTTGACTCACAAACGCTGAAATGCAAGTGCTGCTGTCTTTCAAAATGCCACGTGGTTTAATACACCGGCTCTAACTGTTCATATCTGTGAATATTTAAATCATCTGTAACATTTATTTTTAATTATTTAAATATAAAATCTCTTCAACGTAATTTAATTTTAATTTTATGTGAAACACTGATTAGTGGCAGTGTTTACTGTTTCATAATTACTAAATAGTCGCTCATAGGTAAGTACTAGTTAAAGGTTATTCTGTCTCCTTCATGGCATTATAATGAACAGCGACCCTTGCATTACAGTCTGATTACGATTCTTAAGGAATTACTTGTGGACCATTTATTCCGGCTGTATGGTGCATCATTAGAGTTTCTACACATATTACAGGAAACCTTTACCAACTTATAGAATTATGAGCATAGTTATGGTTTTATAAAACGCAGCTTCATCTGAAGTTAATAAATTGCATTTTTAATAGAAACGTATTCAATAATAGTGTCTGCACTGCGGTTACTTATGTTCTCTCCATGTAATTCGCCCTGACCTTCCTCTTGCCTGCCAATGCAACTGATCATTTTCGATCTTGACCGTAAAGGATTTAAAAAAAAAAAAATCAACAAAAAAAACTTGCTTGTTAGTGACTGTTTCACTTTTGTGAAACCCGATTTGAACTGTTTTGTCTGCATTCCTGTGGGAATTACTGTCATGAATGTTGGGGTGGGGACGCTGTTTCTGAGCACGGGGAAAGGGAACAAGAGATTTTTTATTTTTCAAAACCATCTTGTTATAAGTGCTCTCATATGAGGCGTCCATAAAGCATTCATGAAATTTAGATGAACTGAGTGGTGCAATCATTCAAAAATGGTCATCTAATTGAGCTGCATAAGATCTTTTATTCTGTAACAGGCCTCTAAATCTGTCACAGCATTAAAATTCATGTATTTTGACTCGACATACTCAAACATGGATGTTTTATGCATGCTTTATGGAAGCTCATTAAAAAAAATCAACTAAGCAATGATGAACCAGTGATGGTTAGCACTGAGGTTATATTCTATTGATTCTGTAAACATATTGCCTTGTTGGAATTCTGTTTAAAAAAAAAAAAAAATAAGAAAGAAAAACTCTTGGTGAGGTTGAACATGTGACAGAGCCACAGTATTTGAAATAAAATCAAGTTGGGGAATAGGGTGGAGGAGTGTAGGTGGGTGGCCAAATGTAAACATAAAAGCCTTAATGGAAGTGTTGCAATTTTGTATAATCGAGCATCTTTAGTTCAATCAATGGGATTGCCATGCAAGGGCTTGCAAAAAGCCAGCTCTGCCACTTGATTGTGTATTGTTTCACAGTTCTTCTGTCAATAAAATCAGTTTAATGTTTGCTCTAAGGATATTTGTTTAAGAATGTTTCTAGGTATGAGTGAACATGAAAATAACTAACAAACTAAGAAATTGTAAGTTTGAACGAACTGGGTATAGTGGGGAAATCACAAGATAACCTTACTCATTATAATTTTGTTTTCTGTGTGAACATTCTCAATGTTCATCTATTAAAGCAACTTGGGCATAGGGCAGTGCTTCTCAAATAGTGGTCCACACCCCCCCCCTTGGGGGGGGGGGGGGCGCATGGCATGATGCTGGGGGGAGGGGGGATGATGCCGGAGGGAGCGCGTATGACCCTGGGGAACATGCTTTTCTGGAATTGTGTATGAGAATTAAGTGTAATTGCCCATCCACTCCACTAGTTGGCAGTGGCGCTCTTATTGTAGCTATGGTGTAGCGTTTTTTTCGCCCGAGCAAACGATACGACGTGCAGTAAACAACCCCTCAAGACAATACGGAAACATTTCTAACAGGAACGAAGAGAAAGGTGGAGAGAGACGGAGATATTAAGACGTAAATAAGTTGAATCAGTTTAAATTAGGATGTATTTTTTCAGGCACATTGGTGCACTTTTCAATTACACATTGAAAATAATAATGTTAATGAAGTTTTTCTTTATTGTAAGTTGAACTATTTCTCTTTTTTTGATGTTTTTAATGTTAATAAAGATACAATGTAATGCAGGGGTGTACTAATAATTTTATAGACAAATGCTATTTATAGTCGCTGGGGGGGGGCACAGAAAACAATTGAGAAGCACTGGCATAGGGTCAAGTCAATTCAGATCATTACGGTTACCTCCACGTTTATAAGAATCTGATCCACTCAACATAATTTTAATTTTGCTTGGTAGTTTTTCCTCTTGAGATAAGAAAAAAGTAATGTTAGAAATTGGTGAATTTGATATTAGAGTTTGGTGGCTATAGGATCTCTGCTTTTTGCAGATGATTGTCATATTGGCGTCATAAAACAGGGACCTGCAGCTCTCACTGTAGTGATTCCCACCAAGTGGCTGGGATGTGAATCAGCACCTCCAAGTCCGAGGCCATGGTTCGCAGTCGGAAAATGGTGGAATGCACCCTCCGGGTCTGGAATGAGATCCTACCCCAAGTGGAGGAGTTCAAGTATCGGGACCTTGTTCGAGTGAGTGAAGAATGGAATGGGAGATCAACAGGCGGATTGTGGCAGCCTCAGTTCTAAAACAGTTCTTACCGGTTCGTTGTGGTGAAGAAGGGGCTGAGCCACAAGGCGGAGCTCTCGATTTACCAGTGAATCTCTATTCCAACCCTCACCTATGCTCATGAGCTTTGGGTCGTGATCAAAAGAACAAGATTGTGGCTACAAGCGGTTGAAATGAGCTTCCTCCGCCAGGTGTCGGGACTCTCCCTTACAGACAGAGTGAGAAGCAGTAACGATATTGTTCAGAATTACCTGCATTTATGTATAGCTCAACAATCCAGAGCAATGGAGAGTGTGGAAAAGAGGTCAAGAAGCGTGTGCAGGCAGGTTGGAATGGTTGGAGAAAAGTGTCCGGTGTGATGTGTGATAGGAGGGTATCGGCAAGAATGAAAGGAAAAGTGTACAAGACGGTGTTGAGGCCAGTGATGTTGTATGGGTTAGAAACAGTGGCCCTGGGGAAAAGACAGGAGGCAGAGCTGGAGGTAGCAGAGATGAAAATGTTGAGGTTCTCTTTGGGAGTAACGAGGATGGATAGGATTAGGAATGAGCACATCAGAGGGACAGCACATGTAAGACGTTTTGGAGACAAAGTCAGAGAGGCTAGCTTGAGATGGTTTGGACATGTACAGAGGAGGGATAGTGAGTATATTGGTCGTAGGATGCTGAGGCTGGAACTACCAGGCAAAAGACCTAGAGGAAGACCAAAGAGACGATTCATGGATGTGGTGAAGGAGGACATGAAGGTCGTTGGTGTAAGAGAAGAAGATGCAGAGGATAGGGTGAGATGGAGGCAGATGATTCGCTGTGGCGACCCCTGAAGGGAAAAGCCGAAAGGAAAAGAAGACCTGCATTTATGTATAACCATTTTAATGTAGTCTGATACATTATGTGCTGCCTGACGCAAAAAGGTCTCGCACCTTACAGCACATAATTGCTATGCCATAGTTTCAATAGACTTGAGCAACATACATTGATTTCCATGCAGTTTTGGCTTCATTTTCCATCATCAAGACGTCATTGAAAAATGAAGTCTTCTCTAGCACATCTCGAAAACTTGAGGTTCAAGGACATGATTCTGGGGTGCCAATACATTTGTGAAAATGAGTCCTCAGGGTGAACCATTCTTTCATTATTTCAATCCCGTTTATATTCTTGACATCAGGGAAGGAAATGCCATTGATGTGATAACCTGCTCATTCAGTGCATTCAGGTCGTCAGCCGAGTTTAATTATTGTCACATTAATGTTGCTGAGCCTGGGGCAGTGGTGGTCTAGTGGTATAGGGCGCTGGAGTGCTGATCCAAAGGTTGGGGGTTCGAGTCCCACTCTCCACAAGGATGTCACTGCCCCCCCCCCCTCCCCCAGTGCGGCTAACTGGGTTATCAAAGGCGGGCCATGTCTCTCACTGTCTATGGTGTGAGGCATGTAAAAGAACTATTGCTGACTTTCGTAAAGAGTAGCTGCAAAGTCATCAGTGTGTTTCTGTCCCTTGCTAAAAGGGTTGTGACAGGAAGGGCATCCGACGTAAAAACCTCTGCCAAATCAAACGTGCGAATCAGATGATTCGCTGTGGCGACTCCCGAGTAAAAAAGGGGAAAAGCTGAAAGGAAGACAGACATTAATGTTGCTGAGCCTCGACCGGACTAACTGGAGCAACAATATCATGGAGTTTATATGCTGTGAAGAAGGCTAAACGCACCTCATGGAGGGGGGTGGGGGTGGGTATGCAACCTTTTTTATTCCAGTGGGCGCTCTGTGCACAAGGTCAGTCAATTTATTTTCACTGAGAATGCAAATTAATAATTTGTACAAGACATTGAACACTGGAACCCGTAAATATACACAGTGTATAATGTGTGCGAACTCCTAGGCTTGAGAATTCAACAAAAGCTGATCAGGGTCAGGTGTTTGCAAGCCTGAAGTCCAATACATGAGGCTTGATTTAATTTATAAAATTACATGGAGAGATAAATGAGGTAAAGAAACCTAGACAAACTGATCAAGTCTTGAAGGAATCACTGGAAATCGCTAATAAACCTGCAGAACACTGAACAGGACGGGACACCAACAGAGGAAGCCACCTCTCTTGGGGGGGTTAAAGTTCATGCATCAAGTTTGTGAAATAGCATATTACCATTTCAACAGTACTGGGAAAATGTGGCTTGAAAATGAACTATTAAAACATCACACCATTTGAAGTACATTGGAGGAAACATCATGGATTGGGATTGCTTTATTGTCCAGACAACCTGAGTCCTGAAGGAACCCCCGACACAGTTTAGTGTTTTCCCTGCTCTGTCACACACACTTCAAGATGTGAAGACCTATTAAGTAGCGAATGCCACTTACAACGCCACACGAGTTTTAGATTTGAGTTCAGTATTTGTATTTAATACTCATACCTGAGAAGTAAAGAGTGAAACGAGAGAAATCAGGGTGGTGGTTTTGCCATTGACCTGATTTGTCACACCTGACTGCACTTGAGTGGTAATTTGAGAAATGTTGTATTTGTGTTTACTGTCAATCATGTGAGGTTTTTTTTGGACTGGTTTTGGTTGAAGCCCGGCTGATTTTTTTTTTTTTACATTGTCCTGGACACCATTATGCCTCACTTATCAGAGAACAAATGACTTTAAACACTGTGTCTGTTGGATGGTGGCCAATGGGTTGTTGACCCACAATGATGAAATCACCAGTGGGACAGTAGTAGCTTAGTGGTTAACATGATGGGTTACTGATCCGAAGGTGAGTGGTTCAATCCCCACTGTCACCATTGTTGGGCTCTTGAGCAAGGCCCTTAACCCTAAACTGCTCAAGTTGTATAAAAATTATAATTGGAAGACGCTCTTGATAAGAGCATCTGCCAAATGCTGTAAACAGAAATAGCCTATTGGGCACCTGTGGGACGATGTGTCTCTTGATGTATGCCTCTGCCCAGCCAGGAACTGGTGGATGCATTGTATCAGGAATGGACACACACACTCTAGAACAATATTAGAAGTTGAGTGACTTGGATTGATGATAATGGCAGGAACACGACATATTGAAATGCCGAATTGGATATGCCATTGATAATTGTCTAAAAAATTATTTAATTTTGGCAAAATTTATTAGAGAAATATCCATAATAACCAAATATAAAAATTCAAGTATCTCCTGAAATTAATATTCTTCCACACAGAAAGGAGTGCTACGTTTTCTTTAATGTTAAATGGTGGTAAGTCAGGTGTTTTGGGAAAAAGGAAAACAAAATGTGCACGGCAGGGGATTCTCCATGAACAGCGTTGGGAACTGGCATTAAGGTAAGGCAAAGTTGGATGACGTAGCAGGACGTCCATCTTTTGGAGTGACCCAGTCAGAGTGCAGACCTTAAGTAAATGGAGATCCATTCTTCCAGACATCCTCAGAGCATGGCGGAGATGAATCAGTTGTGTTAGCATGAATTATTCAAATTCCTCCCGTACATTGTGTAGATCTGATCCATAGCCTCCTGAAATGCCTGTTTTAGATCATTGCTGCCAAAAACAGGTGCAACCAGTCGCTCAATCTGAAGGGTCACTTAGTTTTTCCACAACTACTGCTATAAGATTATAGATTGTATGTTATTTATTGGTGTGGGGCTGTGGTTTGCATGTTCTCCCTGTACTTGCATTGGCTTCCTTCAGGTACTCCAGTTTCCTCCGACAGTCCAAAAATATGCACAGCAGGCTAATTGGCTGTTCCAAGTCCCCCCTCGGTGTGAATGGTTGTGTGAGTGTTGGCCTAGCCAGCTATCTAGGAGTAACTGGAGGAATCTGGAGGAAACCCATGCAAGCACGGGGAGAACATGTGTACTCCACACAGAAACGCCCAGGCTGGGACTCAAACACAGGCCTTCTTGCTGTGAGGTGGCTACGCCACCGTGCTTCCCTTTTCCAGCATTTTTACATGAAAAATAAAAAAGACAAGAAGAACTGATCGTCATTTTCCAGATATACAAACACTCCCCAACTTACATTTTTGTTCGGTTCCAGACGGCTGAACATAAGGCGAAAAAAACGCAAGTTATTACTGTATGTTCCAGTGATGTATGATGTTCACACTGAACTATACATCCATAAATACCATTACCGTATCTCATAAAACGCCCCTAAATCAATTATTATAAACATAACATTGTAAAATAATATCAACATTAATTTCAAATGTCGAAGACGTCGAAGAAGGAGAGGCGGGAGGCGTGTCTGTAGGCAGAGAGAGAAGAGGAAATGTGTGAGTCGAGGACTGCGAGTAGGGACTTTGAATGTTGGAACTATGCAAGGAAAAGATAGGGAGCTGGCTGACATGATGCAGAGGAGGAAGGTGGACATACTTTGTGTTCAGGAGACCAGGTGGAAAGGTAGCAAGGCTAGAAGCTGAGGAACAGGGTTTAAGCTGTTTTATCACAGTGTGGATGGGAAGAGAAATGGAGTAGGAGTCATCTTGAAGGAGAGGTTTGTCAGGAATGTTCTAGAAGTGAAAAGAGTATCAGACAGAGTGATGAGTCTCAAGTTAGAAATTGAAGGCGTGATGGTCAATGTTGTTAGTGCTTATGCCCCACAGGCCGGATGTGAGCTAGAAGAGAAGGAGAGATTCTGGAGTGAGTTAGATGAAGTGATAGAGTACCCCCAGAGGTGAAAGAGTGGTGATTGGGGCGGACTTCAATGGACATGTTGGTGCAGGCAACAGAGGGGACGAGGAAGTGATGGGCAGGTTTGGTATCCAGGACAGGAACACAGAAGGACAGATGTTGATAGATTTTGCAAAAAGGATGGAAATGGCTGTGGTGAATACTTTCTTCAAGAAGAAACTGGAGCATAGGGTGACTTATGAAAGCAGAGGTAAGAGCACACAGGTAGACTACATCTTGTGTAGGCAATGTAATTTGAAGGAAGTCAGTGACTGCAAAGTAGTAGTGGGTGAGAGTGTTGCCAAACAGCATAGGATGGTGGTGTGCAGGATGACGCTGATGGTGAAGAAGGTGAAGAAGGCAAAGGCAGAGCAGAAGACAAAGTGGTGGAAGCTGAAAAAGGAAGAGTGTCGTGTTGTCTTCAAGGAGGAGTTGAAACAGGCTTTGGGTGGTCAGGAAGTGCTTCCAGATGACTGGACAACCACAGCCAATGTGATCAGGGAGACCAGTAGGAGAGTACTTGGTGTGTCCTCTGGAAGGAAAGTAGATAAGGAAACTTGGTGGTGGAATGAGGAAGTGCAGGAGTGTGTACAAAAGAAGAGGTTAGCCAAGAAGAAGTGGGACACAGAGAGGACCAAAGAGAGTAAACAAGAGTACAGGGAGACACAGCGTAATGCGAGGGTAGCGGAGTCAAAGGCCAAACAGAGGGCATATGATGACTTGTATAATAGGTTGGACAGTAAGAAGGGAGAAAATGATTTATACAGGTTAGCACAGCAGAGAAATAGAGATGGGAAAGATGTGCAGCAAGTTAGAGTGATAAAGGACAGAGAGGGAAATGTATTGACTGATGACAAGTGTGCTGGGAAGATGGAAAGAGTACTTTGAAGAGCTGACAAATGAGGAAAATGAGAGAAAAAAAAAAAAAAAAAGAGTATAAGGGGTGACTGTTGAGGACCAGGAAGTAGCAAAGATTAGTAAGGGAGAAGTGAGGAGGGCATTGAAAAGGATGAGGAGTGGAAAGGCAGTTGGCCGTGATGACATACCAGTTGAAGTATGGAAGTGTCTAGGGGAGGTAGCAGTTGATTTTCTGACAAGAATATTCAACAAGGTCTTAGAGAGTGAGCAGATGCCAGAGGAATGGAGGAGAAGTGTGCTCGTGCCCATTTTTAAGAACAAGGGAGATGTACAGAGTTGTGGCAACTACAGAGGGATAAAGTTGATGAGCCATACATTGAAGTTATGGAAAAGAATAGTGGAAGCTAGACTAATGGCAGAGGTCAGCATTTGTGAACAACAGTTTGGTTTCATGCCAAGAAAGAGCACCGCAGATGCAGTGTTTGCTTTGAGGATGTTAATAGAGAAGTACAGAGAAGGTCAGAAGGAGCTGCATTGTGCCTTTGTGGATCTGGAGAAAGCATATGACAGGGTGCCGAGAGAAGAACTGTGGTATTGTATGAGGAAGTCTGGAGTGGCAGAGAAGTATGTTAGAGTGGTGCAGGACATGTATGAGAGATATAAGACAGTGGTGAGGTGTGCTGTCGGTGTGACAGAAGAGTTAAAGGTGGAGGTGGGACTGCATCAAGGGTCAGCTCTCAGCCCCTTCTTGTTTGCTATGGTGATGGACAGGCTGACAGACGAGGTTAGACAAGAATCTCTGTGGACTATGATGTTGGCAGATGACATTGTGATCTGCAGTGAGAGCAGAGAACAAGTGCAGGAAAATCTAGAGAGGTGGCGGTATGCCCTGGAAAGGAGGGGAATGAAGGTCAGTCTCAGTAAGACAGAATACATGTGTGTGAACAACAAGGACCCAAGAGGAACGGTGAGGTTACAGGGGGAAGAGATAAAGAAGGTGGAGGATTTTAAGTACTTAGGCTCAACAATCCAGAGCAATGGAGAGTGTGGTAAAAAGGTGAAGAAGCGTATGCAGGCAGGTTGGAATGGATGGAGAAAAGTGTCCGGTGTGATGTGTGATAGGAGAGTATTGGCAAGAATGAAGGGAAAAGTGTACAAGATGGTGATGAGGCCAGTGATGTTGTATGGTTTAGAGACAGTGGAACTGGGGAAAAGACAGGAGGCAGAGTTGGAGGTAGCAGAGATGAAAATGTTGAGGTTCTCTTTGGGAGTAACGAGAATGGATAGGATCAGTAATGAGTACATCAGAGGGACAGCACATGTTAGATGTTTTGGAGACAAAGTCAGAGAGGCTAGATTGAAATGGTTTGGACATGTACAGAGGAGGGATAGTGAGTATATTGGTAGTAGGGTGCTAAGGTTGGAACTACCAGGCAGAAGGCCCAGAGGAAGACCAAAGAGAAGATTTATGGATGTGGTGAAGGCGGACATGAAGGTCGTTGAAGTAAGAGTAGAAGATGCAGAGGATAGGGTGAGATGGAGGCAGATCATTTTCTGTGGCAACCCCTGAAGGGAACAGACGAAAGGAAAAGAAGATCAACATTAATTTCAAATAAATTAAATTCAAGTAAAATATTTTCAAATTGATAAATTTTAATAAATTTCACTCATCAAATATCAAATACAGTATCAAATATAACCTTTAACATGCTCTGTGATGCAATCTTTGTTTGGAAATAGTTCCGATGGTCGACGGAGCCATTTAGAAACGTGCAACATTCACGTGTTTTTCATCAGCATCAATTTTCTTGATAATAGCCATCTTCATTTCTAACGAGATGGTTTGCTGCTTTTTATAATTACCACCATCACTAGTAGGCTTACGCTTCTGACCAACCATATTTGCTTAGGATTACAAAAGTCCGCAAAACAGTGTAAACACAAAGATCACAGAGACGACATCTTAACACAAGGGTAACACGTGGTGAACTGGGAACAAGGAGGGGCACATTCAGTCTGTCGTTTGTAAACAATGGATGCAGTGTCATTACGTCATCACGTCAGCGTACTACGTACAGTGGTATGAAAAAGTATCTGAACCTTTTGGAATTTCACATTTCTGCATAAAATCACCATCAAATGTGATCTGATCTTTGTCAAAATCACACAGATAAAAAAAAAAAACACTGTCTGCTTTAACTAAAACCACCCAAACATTTATAGGTTTTCACATTTTAATGAGGATGGCATGCAAACAATGACAGACGGGGGAGGAATAAGTAACTGAACCATCACATTTAATATTTTGTGGCCCCCCCTTTGGCAGCAATAAGTTTAACCAGACGCTTCCTGTAGCTGCAGATGACTGGCACATCGATCAGGACTCATCATGGCCCATTCTTCTTTACAAAACTGCTGTCGGTCAGTCAGATTCCTGGGATGTCTGGCATGAATCGCTATCTTGAGGTTATGCCACAGCATCTCAATGGGGTTCAAGTCTGGACTTTGACTTGGTCACTCCAGAATGTGTATTTTGTTCTTCTGAAACCATTCTGAAGTTGATTTACTTCTGTGTTTTGGATCATTGTCTTGTTGCAGCATCCATCCTCTTTTTAGCTTCAACTGTCTGACAGATGGTCTCAGGTTTTCCTGCAAAACATCCTGATTAATGGAAAAATGAATTTAAAAGTTTATGATTGCAAGTTGTCCAGGCCCCGAGGCAGCAAAACAGCCCCAAACCATGATGCACCCTCCACCATGCTTCACGGTGGGGATGAAGTGTTGATGTTGGTGAGCTGTTCCATTTTTCCTCCACACATGACGTTGTGTGTTCCTCCCAAACAATTCAACTTTGGTTTCATCACTCCACAAAATATTTTGCCAAAACTTCTGTGGAGTGTCCAAGTGCCTTTTAGCGAACATTAAATGAGCAACAATGTTTTTTTTAGACAGCAGTGGCTTCCTCCTTGGAGTCCTCCCATGAACACCATTCTTGGCCATTGTTTTACATATAGTTGATGTGTGCACAGAGATATTGGACTGTGCCAGTGATTTCTGTAAGTCTTTAGCAGACACTCTAGGTTTTTTTTTACCTCTCTGAGTATTCTGCGCTGAACTCTTGGCATCACCTTTGGTGGACGGCCACTCCTTGGGAGAGAAGCAACAGTGCCAAACTGTCTCCATTTGTAGACAACTTCTCTGACTGTCGATTGATGAACATCCAGACTTTTAGAGAGAGTTTTGTATCCTTTCCCAGCTTTATACAAATCAACAATTCTTGATCGCAGGTCTTCAGACAGCTCTTTTGAGCGAGCCATGGTGCACATCAGACAATGCTTCTCATCAAGACAATTCTTACCAGGTGTATGTTTTATAGTGGGCAGGGCAGCTTTAAGCCACTCATCAGTGATTGGGCACACACCTGACTTAAATTGTTTGGTAAAAATTGGTTTCAATTGCTCTTTAAGTCTTCTTAGGCAGAGGGTTCAGTTACTTATTCCTCCCCCTTCTGTCATTGTTTGCATGCTATCCTCATTAAAATATGAAAACCTATAAATGTTTGGGTGCTTTTAGTTAAAGCAGACACTGTTTTTTCATCTGTGTGATTTTGACAAAGATCAGATCACATTTGATGGTGATTTTATGCAGAAATGTGAGAAATTCCAAAAGGTTCAGATACTTTTTCATACCACTGTAGGTACGTCTCGTACTACGGAGCGCAGGCTAAACTCAAAATTTGACATTTTTATTTATTTTTTTCAAAATGTTCAATAAAAAAATATATAAAACGAATGAATGTAAGTCGGGGAGCGTCTGTAATCAGAATGAATCAGAATCAGAATATTTCTTGACCTTCCCTATGCAGACAATTAATAAGTTTAAAATTATTCCATTATCTATATCACTTATCTATCAGGACCATAGGGGAAGCTGCAGGAAGCTGCAGCCAATCCCAGCTGACTTTGGGTAAGAGGTGGGGTACATCCTGCAGACAATAGATCAAATTCGCATCTCGGCTCGGCTCACGGGATCGCGACTACCATTCAAGCTACCAATATGGCGGAAATAAACCTTGATGTTGATGAGAACTGCACTATCAATACGTTCAATTCATGGAAAGTTCCCAACCTTCGAGCGTATTGTATACGTAGGGATCTTCCCGGTTGTACCCGCAAGCGTAAAGATGAACTTGTTGCGCTTGCATTTGTGGCGAAGTTACAAAAGCTACCTATAGTTTTGTCAAAGGCCGAGGAATCTAAACAAATCCAATGTGACGATGCCAGCTTGTTGACATTTGAAGTGGATGAGGAAAGCGTGACAATTTCCGACCCCTTGGGACTTGAAGAGACAGAAAATGACACCTTATCGAAGTGGCCCCCGTGTATGTACGCTGACATAGCGGATTTTTTGTTAACAAAGGACCAGGCACCCCTACTAGCGTGACTTTGTAATGACTACAAAGAAGGTAAATACAAGTTTGACAGCTGCACCGAGTGATCTGACAGCTCTTGTTTGTCTATTACAAATTAACATAACAGTAATTTTCAAGATCTAAGTCTATGATATTTAATGATTACTGCATCACCGATTTTTATAATTTAACAGGTATATAAAAGGTAATATAGTGTATAGGGTCTATGAATTCGAATAAAGAACGCTTTAATTATAAACTTACTGCTTTAATCCAACGTTTGCGTCCCTCCGGATCCTTCAGCTTGGTAGGGAAGGTAAATAATGTTAATGGCGGCGGACATGTACACGCGTTAGTCCCAAATTTGCAGGTATGTATACTGCAAATTTCCTTTATCCAACGCTCGAGATGATAACTGCTGTTCCCACAATTCACTACGGCACAATGCGCACCTGGCATATCCATAATTTAAAGCTTAAGGCAGGCTTTAAGTGGAAGTTGTTAGGATGTGTTTACATACAAAAACAAGTGGCTACAAGAAAGTTTGGTAGCCAGGACCCTTTGGATCAGCTGTTGGGTCACGTTCCCCGCACATGTGCAGTCGTAATGTGAATTTGGGCTATTTAGTGCAGTCATTCAGCATAATCTTCACATCTTTGGACCTGGGAAGGGAACAAGAATCTCTTGTTTTTCTTCTTTTCTTTTTGCTATTCTTCTGTTCCTTTCGGCTGTTCCCTTCAGGGGTCACCACAGCGAATTATCTGCATCCATCTCACTCTATCTTCTGCATCTTCTCTTTGGTCTTCCTCTAGGCCTTCTGCCTGGTAGTTTCAACCTCAGCATCCTGCTACCAATATACTCACTATCCCTCCTCTGTACATGTCCAAACCATCTCAATCTAGCCTCTCTGACTTTGTTTCCAAAACTTCTTACATGTGCTGTCCCTCTGATGTACTCATTCCTGATCCTATCCATCCTCATTACTCCCAAAGAGCCCAAAGAGAACCTCAACATTTTCATCTCTGCTACCTCCAGCTCTGCCTCCTGTCTTTTCCTCAGCGCCACTGTTTCTAAACCATACAACATCGCTGACCTCATCACCGTCTTGTACACTTTTCCTTTCATTCTTGCCGATACCCTCCTATCTCACATCAAACCTGACACTTTTCTCCAACCATTCCAACCAGCCTGCACACGCTTCTTCACCTCTTTTCCACAGTCTTCATTGCTCTGGACTGTTGAGTCTCAGTACATAAAACCCTCCACCTACTTCTGCTCCCTGTAACCTCATCGTTCCTCTTGGGTCCTTCTCGTTCACACACATGTATTCTGTCTGGGAAGGGAACAAGAATAAATGGAGAAAACCCTCACTAGCAAAGGTAAAACATAACCTAGCTAAGATTCAATGTAAGAACCACTCAGCCAAAGTTCGCCAGCGTCTTTGAAATGTTCATCTTCATCATCATCTTTTTCTGCTTAATCTGGGGTCGGGTCGCTCGGCAGTAGCCTAAGCAATGAGGTCCAGACTTCTCTTTACCCAGCCACTTGAAATGTTCATTGGAATTTAAAACATCCGAGAGTTTGCATGTGGTCCCGTTTTCTCTAGGTGTTTTGGTTTTCTCTGACAGTCCAAAGACATGTACGTACATCACACTAACTGGATATTTTTTGATTGCTCTGAGGTGTGAATGGTTGCATTCTGTGGTGGTGTTGGGATGGACTTGGAAACTGTTCAGGGTGTACCTCAGCTTCACCTGAAATCATCTGAAATGGGCTAAAACCTATCGCCATCTCAAACAACACAACACAGAACAAAATCTTCCAGAATAAACACTTAACATAAATATATTCTTTAAAACAATTTGAATCATACAGTCAGTGACTCTCTGAATCATAAAAAAATAGTTTCTGAATCTAAATCCGAATTATAAAGAAAATTAATCTGAGTCTGAATCACAAAAAAATGAGACTCTGAAATCATAAAAAACGAGTCTCTGAATCTAAATCAGAAAGGAAATGACTCTCTGAATCTGAATCACGAAGGAGATGAGTCTCTGAATCTTTGAATCTGAATCGTTGAATCTGAATCGCCAAGAAAACGAGTCTCTGAATTTGAGTCATAAAGAAAATGAGTCTATGAATCTGAATTATAAAGGAAATGATTCTCTGAATCGGAATCGCCAAGAAAATGAATCTCTGAATCAGAGTCGCCAAGAAAATGACTCTCTGAATCAGAGTCATAAAGAAAATCAGTCTCTGAACCTGAAACATGAAGGAAAAGAATCCCTGGATCTGAATCATATCGTGATACTCTGAATCTGAATCACCATGTTAATGAGTCTTTGAAAGGGTCTGAATCCTAAATCTGAATCGTTGAGGAAATGAACAGCAGACCAGTTTGAACCGGTGGGAATTTTATTGTTCCGGCGAAAGTGGATATCATTAAACTAGAATTTTTAATCGGTATAACTGGGACTACAATTATTGTCATAATTTGACCAATAGGGGGCGACAGAGTGCAGGTTTAAAAGCCGTTTCTCATAAACAGACAACCTTTTTTATTTGGCCCTACAAGTTGGAATAACCTTTTTTATTGAGTGAATATTTTACAAAATAAATCCAGGTATGATATTATTAAATATACTTATCGTAAATATGAATATTTAAGTGCTATATAATTAAGATAATAACTGCAAGAAGATCCGAAGCAGTAGGGGGCGATAGAGGTGCTGTTTATTGCACAGTGTTCACTATCGAAGAAGAGAAAGACACATGGTATGTCAACAGTCTGAAATAATATGATGATAATGGTATTTTATCGATGATTTGTTATGTTAAAACACCATGGTTTTCCCCCCAGGAAATTCAGACGACTGGGTTCTTGCAAAGAGAATAGATTGAGTCTGGTTGGGTTGAGTTTATTTGGGTTTAGTTGAGTTGAGTTGAATATGAGTTTCAGTGCTCTACTCAACTGGAGGACTACAGCAGTCCGGTGTTTCTGCAGCAGGACTCCTGCTCTTCATCATAGAAAGCTTAGTGATCATGTTCAGATACTGGAGCAAACACCTGGAGTGAGAAAAGAGAAGCCAGTAGAAAAGGGGTCGAGAGTTAGGAAATTCCCCGGACAGGTGTCTGTGCTACTGTTCCCAGGGCAGGGCAGTCAGTTTGTGGGCATGGGCAGAGGACTACTCAAGTACACCAATGTGAAGGACATGTTCACCATGGCTGAGAAGGTGCTGGGTTATGACCTCCTGTCACTGTGCTTGAACGGGCCTGAGGAGGATCTGATGAAGACTGTACACTGCCAACCTGCACTGTTTGTCACCTCTTTAGCTGCTGTCGAAAGACTGAGTCATGAAAATCCTGCGGTAAGTCTTGAAATTACTTTTTTTCCATCACACTGACCTGTCAGTCTCAAATCATTAGCATCTATTATCATTCTCTTAGATTTCTATTAGCAGGTGTTTCAGATTGAGTACTGACAACAGATTGGGTTGTGTTTGGCTGGACTCTTTCTCGGTTGACGCTAGGGAAAGGGATTTTACACCCTAATAAACAGCTTGCCGGACCATTGCAAAGCCAACACACACACACACACACACACACAAACAACCATTCACACTCACACGGGGCAATTTGGAACAGCCAGCTATTTAGATACCGATCCACGAAGATTTCTTATTGAGCTAGTAGGTGCTGATTGTATTGTAATAAGAGGCATTCCATGTCAATTCGTTAGATGGTATCTGCGCCAAGTCTCAGATCTCCCCAAAAATGTATATTTAAATCTACATCTTGTAAAAATCTTATCCTGAAAATTTCAGGAAGATTATTGATGATTTGACAGATCTTTGAATTTTGAGAAACTGATTCATTTTCAGCTGATTTTTGACACCATGAGATAATATATAGTTTTCAGTGCTCTATAAATCTTAAACTGTTCATCACAGCATCATGAAACGACAAAAATTGGGTACCATGCTCCCTTTGTGCCCTTGCAAATTATTTTTATTTCCACCTATTTTCTCTTCCTTTCGGCTATTCCCTTTTTTTCAGGGTCGCCACAGCGAATCATCGCATGTATGATTTGGCATAGATTTTTATGTTGGATGCCTTTCCTGACACAACCCTTTAGCAAACACACTGACGGCTATGCAGCTACTCTTTGCGAAAGTCAGCAATGGTTGTTTTATATGGGCAGTGGTGGTCTAGTGGTATAGGGCGCTGGATCGCTGATCCAAAGGTTGGGGGTTCGAGTCCCACTCTCCACAAGGTTGTCACTGTCCGCCCCAGTGCAGCTAACTGGGTTATCAAAGGCGGGCCATGTCTCTCACTGTCTATGGTGAGAGGCATGTAAAAGAACCATTGCTGACTTTCGTAAAGAGTAGGCTGCAAAGTCGTCAACGTGTTTCTGTCCCTTGTTAAAAAGGGTTGTGACAGGAAGGGCATCCGACGTAAAAACCTCTGCCAAATCAAACGTGCGAACCAGATGATTAGGCCGAAAGGAAGACAGACAGCAATGGTTGTTTTACATGAACCTCACACCATAGACAGTGAGAGACATGGGCAGCCTTTGACAACCCAGATTTTCCACTTATAAAAAAAAAAAAAAAACCTATGGAAAGTCTGGCCCAGAATTACCCTAAGTACCAAATTTCAGCCCTTAACTCTGGCTCATTAAAAAAAAAAGACCTCCACAAACCAATGCAGCTGTGAGGGGGACACAAGCCAGTGTTCATTCTCACGCCTGTCCCAAGCCTGGATAAATGCAGAAGGTTGTGTCAGGAAGGGCATCCGACATAAAATATTTGCCAAACTTGTTATGCGGACCATCAATACGAATGTCATGGTCACTCGAGGCCTGGGTTAACAACGACCACCATCAGTGCTGCTAACCAACAGGGTGCTGGTGGAAACTGAGCTACTGTTGGTCAAAGAAGGAGAGGCGGGAGGCGTGTCTGTAAACGGAGAGAGAAGAGGAAAGGCATGAGTCTAGGATTGAGAGTGGCGACTTTGAATGTTGGATCTATGACAGGAAAAGCTGGAGAGCTGGCTGACATGATGCGGAGGAAGAAGGTGAACATACTGTGTGTTCAAGAGACCAGGTGGAAAGGTAGCAAGGCTAGATACTTAGGAGCAGGGATGGGAAGAGAAATGGAGTAGGAGTCATCTTGATGGAGGGGTTTGTCAGGAATGTTCTCAAAGTGAAAAAAGTGTCAGACAGAGTGATGTGTCTCAAGTTAGAAATTGAAGGTGTGATGTTCAATGTTGTTAGTGCTTATGCCCAACAGGCAGGATGTGAGCAAGAAGAGAAAGAGAGATTCTGGAGTGAGTGAGATAAAGTGATGCAGAGTACCCCCAGAGGTGAAAGAGTGGTCATTGGGGCAGACTTCAATGGACATGTTGGTGCAGGCAACAGAGGGGACGAGGAAGTGATGGGCAGGTTTGGTATCCAGGACAGGAACACAGAAGGACAGATGTTGATCGATTTTGCAAAAAGGATGGAAATGGCTTTGGTGAATACTTTCTTCAAGAAGAGACAGGAGCATAGGGTGACTTATACAAGTGGAAGTAAGAGCACACAGGTAGACTACATCTTGTGTAGGCGATGTAATTTGAAGGAAGTCAATGACTGCAAAGTAGTGGTGGGTGAGAGTGTTGCCAAACAGCATAAGATGGTGGTGTGCAGGATGACCCTGATGGTGAGGAAGGTGAAGAAGGCAAAGGCAGAGCAGAAGACAAAGTGGTGGAAGCTGAAAAAGGAAGAGTTCCGGGTTGTGTTCAAAGAGGAGTTGAAACAGGCTTTGGGTGGTCAGGAAGTCTTCCAGATGACTGGATAACTACAGTGATCAGAGAGACAGGTAGGAGAATACTTGGTGTGTCCTCTGGAAGGAAAGTAAATAAGGAGACTTGGTGGTGGAATGAGGAAGTGCAGGAGTGTGCACAAAGGAAGAGGTTAGCTAAGAAGAAATGGGACATTGAGAGGACCGAAGAGAGTAAACAGGAGTACAGGGAGACACAGTGTGAGGCGAAGGTAGCAGTGTCAAAGGCCAAACAGAGGGTGCATGATGACTTGTATGCTCGGTTGGAAAGTAAAGAGGGAGAAAATGATTTACACAAGTTGGCACAGCAGAGAAATAAAGAAGGGAAGGACGTGCAGCAAGTTAGAGTGATTAAGGACAGAGAGGGAAATGTATTGACTGATGACAGAAGTGTGCTGGGAAGATGGAAAGAGTACTTTGAAGAGCTGATGAATGAGGAAAATGAAAGAGAAAAAAAGAGTAGAAGAGGTAACCATCGAGGACCAGGAAGTAGCAAAGATTAGTAAGGGTGAAGTGAGGAGGGCATTGAAGAGGATGAAGAATGGAAAGGCAGTTGGTCCTGATGACATACCAGTGTAGATATGGAAGTGTCTAGGGGAGGTAGCAGTAGATTTCCTGACAAATACATTCAACAAGGTCTTAGAGAGTGAGAGGATTCCAGAGGAATGGAGAAGAAGTGTGATGGTGCCCATTTTTAAGAACAAGGGAGACGTGCAGAGTTGGGGCAACTACAGAGGGATAAAGTTGATGAGCCATACAATGAAGTTATGGGAAAGAATAGTGGAAGCTAGACTAAGGGCAGAGGTCAGCATTTGTGAACAACAGTTTGGTTTCATGCCAAGAAAGAGCACCACAGATGCAGTGTTTGCCTTGAAGTACAGAGAAGGTCAGATGGAGCTGCATTGTGCCTTTGTAGATCTGGAGAAAGCATATGACAGGGTGCCGAGAGAGGAACTGTGGTATTGCATGAGGAAGTCTGGAGTGGCAGAGAAGTATGTTAGAGTGGTGCAGGACATGTATAAGAGATGTAAGACAGTGGTGAGGTGTGCTGTCGGTGTGACAGAAGAGTTCAAGGTGGAGGTGGGACTGCATCAAGGGTCAGCTCTGAGCCCCTTCTTGTTTGCTATGGTGATGGACAGGCTGACAGACGAGGTTAGACAAGAATCTCCATGGACTATGATGTTTGCAGATGACATTGTGATCTGTAGTGAGAGCAGAGAACAAGTGGAGGAAAATCTAGAGAGGTGGAGGTATGCCCTGGAAAGGAGGGGAATGAAGGTTAGCCTCAGTAAGACAGAATACATGTGTATGAATGACAAGGACCCAAGAGGAACGGTGAGGTTACAGGGAGCAGAGATAAAGAAGGTGGAGGATTTTAAGTACTTAGGCTCAACAATCCAGAGCAGTGAAGAGTGTGGAAAAGAGGTGAAGAAGCGTGTGCAGGCAGGTTGGAATGGTTGGAGAAAAGTGTCCGGTGTGATCGGAAGGTATCGGCAAGAATGAAAGGAAACGTATACAAGACGGTGTTGAGGCCAGCGATGTTGTATGGTTTAGAAACAGTGGCCCTGGGGAAAAGACAGGAGGCAGAGCTGGAGGTAGCAGAGATGAAAATATTGAGGTTCTCTTTGGGAGTAACGAGGATGGATAGGATCAGGAATGAGCACATCAGAGGGACAGCACATGTAAGACGTTTTGGAGACAAAGTCAGAGAGGCTAGATTGAGATGGTTTGGACATGTACCGAGGAGGGACAATGAGTATGTTGGTAGTAGGATGCTGAGGTTTGAACTCCCAGGCAGAAGGCCTAGAGGGAGACCAAAGAGAAGATTAATGGATGTGGTGAAGGAGGACATGAAGGTAGTTGGTGTAAGAGAACAAGATGCAAAGGATAGGGTGAGATGGAGGCAGATGATTCGCTGCTGTGGTGACCCCTGAAGGGAAAAGGAGAAGAAGAAGAAGAAGAAGAAGAAGATACACGCACACACACACAAGTAAATTTGGCCTAGCCTAGACTAGCTTAGAGACAAGCTAATTCGATTTAAGTCATTTTCGACTTATGTCGTTTTTCCTGGAACCGATTAACGACGTAAGCCCAGATATACCTGTATTTGTATCCTTGAGCATTTATCTTTTATTGTGTGTGATGCATGTATTAGTACTTTTTATTCACAAACATTACCTCATGCCACCATCCGTATTTCAAGTTTGATGAAAATGGAAATCTTTTGTGCCAATCTTATGAAAATTTACATTATTAACTGGGAAGATGTCTTCTGTCAGATAAGCAAAATAGAAAAGATACATCAGTGACTTCTTTTTTTTGTGTTTGTGTTTCTGACACACAGCAGTGTTCCTTGATTGAAAAACTCCTAATCCATGTTATCTTTAGACTTTGAATGCATTTAAATGCAGATGGTGAAAATAACAGTTCGGTCTAACTATGTCTGTTCCTCCTCAGGCGATAGAGAACTGTGTCGCTGCTGCTGGTTTCAGTGTCGGAGAGTTTGCTGCTTTGGTCTTCTCTGGTGCAATGGACTTTGCTGAAGGTAAGACTTCTATGCCTGTTTGTTCTATAGATCAAGAAAAATAAAATCTTGATGCTGCATGTAGGTCTGACCTACATCATGTGTGTTATTTTAGACTGATGATAGAATCTTGTGTAGCTCTTTTTGCAGTGAAGGTTAGGGCGGAAGCCATGCAGAAAGCCTCTGATGCAACCCCGAGTGGAATGTTATCTGTAATTGGTAGACCTCAGGCTAATTACAAACGTGCCTGCCTTCAAGCTAGAGATCACTGTCTGTCTCTGGGTATACAGAATCCTGTTTGCTCCATTGCAAACTACCTGTTTCCAGATGGGAGGGTCATTGCTGGACATCTTGCGGTAAGAACTAGTTGTTTTATGTAGGAGAATAACTAAAGATGAAGCATTACAATGCAGCGGGATTCAGGTTTTTGACTGTCCCTGCTTTCTTCAGGCACTGGACTTCCTCCAGAAAAACTCCAAACAGCTGCACTTTGCTCGTACAAGGCTATTACCAGTAAGCGGAGCTTTCCACACTGAGCTGATGGAGTCAACCGTAGAACCTCTGAGCGACATGCTACGTCAAATAGAGGTGCGCCGACCCGAGATTGCCGTTCACTCCAATGTCGATGGAAAGCGTTACATGCAAGAAAAGCATGTGCGCCGGCAGTTGGCCAAGCAGCTGGTGTCACCGGTGAAATGGGAGCAGACACTGCATGAGATTTATGAGCGGACTCAGGGTCAGGATTTTCCTAACACATATGAGGTGGGACCTGGGAGACAACTCGGGGCCACGCTGAGGAAATGTAACATGAAGGCATTTAACAACTATACACACATTGACGTGACACTGTCACAAGATGATTGAGTGATGTTTATTGAATGGCAGCACAGGGAGAATTTACAGATGACTACATTCCCTCAAAATTAAATAATATCTAAAGTCATACTGCTTTCCAGATCTCAACTTCCTGCACAGATTATATGTGGAAAAAATTATGGTGTGAAATATAGAATGTGGAGAAAAACAATGCATTGCTTTACATCATATATTAAAATACAGGGATCCCTCACTTTCCGCGGTTAATGGGGACCAAGACCCCCCACGACCGCCGATTTCCGCAAAGTAGGATCCCCCCATGTACACGTACATGTATATGTGTATATAATACATTGGTACCTCATCTTACGAAAGTCTCACCAAGTGAAAAATTCAGGTTACGGAAAGCATTTTCCTAAAATTTTTGTCTCAGGATACGAAACAAGTTCACGTTACGAAAGCGCCATCTTAAAAATTCAAACACGCCATTCAAACAACGCACGAGCTGCTCTCCCATCAATGATGTTCAAACATCCCGCCCCACTGGCCTCCCATTGGCTAACAACTGAGCTGTCGTTCATGTCGCCTTCACTCAAGTGCCATCTTGGACAGGTCCACCTGACACTATCTTGGACAGGGATCCCATTGCCTAGGAGGGATGACGCTTTTTTATGCTTTATTTCTTGACTCAGGCTTTTAACCTTCCATAACCATTTGTAAGATTATAACTCTGCTAAGAAGACATGGTCAACACACACACACACACACACACACACGCGCACGTGATTTCCGGTGCGAGTGAGAAGAAGAAACGGGCTCGAGTGATATCGCAAAGGAATATGGCCAAACCCGTCTACCATCGGTATGATATTGAAGCAGAAGGAGGTCTTAAAAGGTATGCTTTTATAATTTTTAAAGGGTTTAGGGAGTAGTATTGGGAGCCTTGGAACGAATCACGCGTTTTACATGTAAAATGCGGTTCAACTTACGAAAAAAGCTCTGGAACGGACTAATTATGTAAGGCGAGGTACCACTGTATCAATACATACATATTCAATGCTATAAATGCTTATGATAACAATTAAACATTCAAAAAAATGCATAAGATGTAAATAAAATATAAATACACACATACAAACACGCGCACGCACACACAGATGCGTGTCCCACTTAAAAATGTAAGTAGTTTTGTTTGGGGGGGTTTAGGTTGGTTTTTTTTTTTTTTTTTGTTTGGAATTTTTTTTTTTTTTTTGCATAATTGGCCTTGTTGTGCAGCATTTCCCTTAACTTTTTCCCTATTTTTCTTAAATTTTTCGATGAATATTTTTGAAAAACCCACGAGACACTGAAGCCGCAGAAACTGAAGCACGAAGTAGCGAGGGATCACTGTATACATCCATTCTAAATGGGGAAGGGAAGGGAGGGGTAACCACACCTGAATATTTCATCCAGCGAATTTATTAATTGCATTGCAGAAAAAAGATCAAATTGAAAGTCCAGCTTCCTATAATAGCATAGAACATCTTTTAGAGGAAGAGGTGAGAGAATAAATATGGCCCAATTAACCAGCAACAGACCCTACTGTAAACCAGCAACGGCATCATACAACTTACAAAAAACATTGTGAACCAGCACTCAAGTTGCTTTCATGTAGAAAACAATCATATAAAATTATACAAAAAACATGAACACGTATTAACTTTCTTGACCCTCTTGAAGACCCACTCGAAGACCCACCAAACAGCCGCTCTTAGCCTTGTTCTGGGTGTTGGTTTAAATTTTGGTTGCAGTAAAGATAGTTGCAGCTATTAGCAGAGCAGCGGAAGCTAGAAAAAGTTTTGTTTTGCAGGACCAATCAGGAAAGTGTGGCTTTACCTGTGTGAAGAGAAAAATGGAATAATTATATCGATGGTAAAGAATATGAAGGTTTTTCTAATGTATGTATTTTAGATTCATATGTCGTGCCGTAGCTTTAAATGCGAAATTATTTTATATACATCTCTAAATAATTCAGAAAGAATTCTCACCCAGTTGATCCACTTCGTAGTTGCTTGGCAAGCTTGTGTGTGCAGGTCTGGAACCAGCCTGGATGCTCTCACCACGGGCAAGATCTTAGGCCATTGAAGGCTGCCAGTGATCCTCCTGTATTACATATTTAACGCTTTTTAAAAATCATTTTGCTTCCTGGGAGATGAACCACAAACAGATTGCTTTGTGTTTCCATTTTATTATTGGGCAGTGAAGGTATGTAAGATGTTACGTACCTGTTGAAGGCTCTCCAGATCAGTATGTTTGGATAAAGCTGCCAGTTTTGGTGTTGTTGCTGGGGGAGCTTATCCTTCCACCTGCTGTTCATTTCATCACCAATCTCAGCCAGTTGTTGTCCAATTAGTTGAGTAGCTCTCCTAAAACATGTTTTTTTTAAATCATACTTCACATTGCAGGATACTCTGCGTAGTAACACCATATTTGCTTATACGTAGATCTGGAGTATTATTTTGAGGGTCCCCCCCCCTCCCCCTCCCCTCCCTCTACCTCATGTTGACATCAGAGAGAATGTGGTTTTCCACCTCGCCAGGTCCAGCCTGAGGGGAAATGGCACCGCTCGCTTGTAGTGCTTGTTCCACCATTTTGTAATCTGAATAGAGAGAATATTTTATTATTCTAATTGTACATAAACATCATCCATGTGTTCTACATTTGTGTATCAGATCACTGACTCTGTTTTCTTTTTAACCTGCTTTAAGAGGCTGTTTGATTCGGAGCCTTGTTGGGTTTTACTGTGCCCTTTGTGGTTGACTTTTTTTTTTTTTTTTTTTTTTTTTTTTTTTATGGCTTTCAACGAACTTCCACTGCTATGTAAACACCGTCACGTGACTCGTCATTATAACTGGGTGTGTTCCATTGTGTTGCTTGTGGAGAGTGAAAGGATGAGCTCATCAACTGTAGGTTGTAGCTCCACACCTTATGAACTGTTACTTATTTTTACTTTCCCTTTTGAAATAACCTTAAAGCCGTGCGGCGAAACAAATCGAATTCTTATGTCCTATCAGATTAATCACGTTATGATATGTGACACTTTATTAGGAATACTGTACCTGTACACATCCAGCTATCACTATATGGCAGCATTGCGATGCATAAAATAATGAGGATATAAAGGACAGCAGGTTCAAGTAACGCTCACAGAAACCATCAGAAGGGGAAAGATGTGATCTCGGTGACTTTGCCAGATTGTGGTTTCCATATTAGCTCTGAGCATTTCAATAATAATAATACGTTGACCTCTTGGGATTTTCATACACGTCAATCTTCAAGAATCGTGAAATAAATGAATAATAGTCAGTGAGCAGCACTTCTGTAGATGGAAACCCTTTGTAGAGGAGACTTTTAACAAAGAACGTCCAGACTGCTTCGAGCCAGAAGGAACCAGTTGTACAATTGTGATGGCCAGCACTGAACCTTGAGACATGGGCTACAATAACAGAAGACCATGTTAGGTTCCACTCACTCCTATTACACAAAAGCATAAAGCTGATGCATGGGGCCGGTGGCATAGTGGTAAAAATATACTGGGAAGGTAACCTGCGATGGATTAGCGTCCCATCCAGGGGGAGTTGAACTCCTGGTCGCTTCACGCTATGGAAACCGGGGATAAGTACCGGCATGATGAGCCACAAGGCTGAGCCACTAGGCTCAGGTGTAAAAACCCAAAAGACTTACCTACCTACCTACCTATAAAGCTGATGCTGTAGTGGACTCCGGATGGTTTCAGACTGAATAAACACAGCTTGGTATAATGAATCTCGATTTATATTGAAGCACATGACCAGAATTTGGTGCCAATAGTAAGAATTCATTCCAACCTACAGTGTGTTTGCGGTTGTTTTTCCTGGTACACTCTGGGGCCGTTTTATCTTGGTCAATCATCACTTGAACACCGCATCTATTTCAGTATTGCCGCTGATGTGTATCTCTTCTCGGCTGCAATTTACCCATCTTCAAAAGCCTCTTTCAATTTGATCACTCGCCGTGTCGCAAAGCAAAAGTTGCCTGAAACTGGTTTCATTATCATAAAAACGAGTTCAGAGTCTGTTCTACGGTGTTTCCAGGCCCTGGATCTGAAACCAATGGAACACCTTCAACATGGGGAACAACAGGAGATTGGTGGCATGAACGTGCTCTTAATAAATATGCCGGAACTGCATGATGTAATCATGTCAACATGGACCACACTCTTCCAAGGAATGTTTCCAACATGTTGTGGAGTCCATGACATGAAGAATGGACGCTGTTTTAAATAGAAGGGAGGCTTTACCAATTGCCAGTATACCGCTCTTAATAGTGTGTTCATAACAAATGCTGTTTGCAATCCCCTTTGTTCATGTGTGTGTGTGTTCTTCGATTAAAAGTTAATGCAAATATATTCAAATCAGCCGAACTGCTCGAAGCCGAGCAAATGTAATAAACACACCTGTAAAGCGCATTGTTTTTCACACAGAATCTACTATTGGGTAAATTATCAAAATATGTCTCGAACCACTGACACTGTAATTTATATAGTGAATGATTGTAGTTGCTATACTTTATTTAATTGTTTACCTAGATGAATGATCTGCTATAAACATTAAACAAATATAATTTTTAAAAAGATCGTCTTCAAACAACATTCAGGTCTCTTTACCGGTGTCTCAAACCTCATATGAAACACAAACATCATTTCATAAAGTATTTTGTTTTAAAAATATCATCAGCTTATAGTGTGACAGCAGCCATCTTTGTCATGTTTGACAAAGGACAGGTTACAAAAGGCAGAAACAACATAAACACATACCTCAAATGCAGGTTAAAATGGACGCCGCCCTGTGTACACAAACATCATTTCATAAGATGTAAGTTATTCTATATAACTGTTATAATTATTTGAACATATTTACTAAAAATATGAGTATTTGTAGAGTCACTTACAGCAGCGTCCTTTAAAGGTTTTCTCGTACAGGTGTTTGTGTCTGAAATGATAAAGCCACACCTTTAGTAATTTTCCTTCCTGGAGGGACAGGTAGTCATTTTGGACTACATCCACTAGAGGACAGTCTACATGACATCACTGTACATAAACACTGCAAGCTTGATTCGTGCTTATCGGTACGGATATCTAGACAGTTTCTGTTTGTTTACTTCCATTTATAAACTCATTTCCCTCTCACAATCAGGTTCATTAGATCTCTCCCTCACACACACACACACATACACACATGGCATGTTTTTAAATCCCAGCAGGCACCCCAATGACTCATTCTCCCTCAATTTGACACAATCATACCCTAATCAGATATTGCATCAAGACAAAGCCAAATGATGTTTAATGTTGACAATGTTGTGGGTATTTATTGGACAAGTTTCAGAAGGATTGGTCAAAGAGTTGATGAGAATCGATGAAGTGACAAAATTTATTTTGATGGGCAATTAAGTATAATGATGCTCCATGATGTAAAAATAAAAGAAAAAATAATGACAAATAACCATAATTTGTTGTCACTAAAAGTTATGAGTCTAAATTAGCCTTTAACAGTGTGTATATACTATATGTGTGTGTGTGTGTGAAAGGAAATTTAGAGCAATAAGTTTACCAACATATTGTTTCACCAGGACTGATAAACAGCGAAAAGAAATGAACCATTGGGCAGTGGTGGCCTAGTGGTATAGGGCACTGGATCACTGATCCCAAGGTTGGGGGTTCAATCCCCGCTCACCACAGGTTGTCACTGTCCCCCCAGTGCAGCTAACTGGGTTATCAAAGGCCGACCATGTCTCTCACTGTCTCTGGTGTGAGGCTGTAAAAGAACCATTGCTGACTTTCGACAAGAATAGCTGCAAAGCCGTCAGCGCGGTTCCGCCCTGCGATGGCCTACTGAGCTGTCCAGGGTGTACTCAGCCCTTGCCCAGAGTCGGCTGGGATGGGCGCCTAATTAGGATGAAGCGGTTACAGAAAATAACTGAAGAAATGAGCCTCCCTGTCGTCTTATCACCATCAGGTTACAAAGTGAAAACAGCCCTGCATGATGTACAATTATTATTTGCAAAGTGGACATGAATGAAAAGGTCACTATTAACTGATATCTGCTGAGCGTGAGGTGAATAATTGTTTTTGTATTTAATATAGAAGAAAAACAAAGTAAAGCCAGATTTTTGTGGTTTATTTTTAAAATTTGACAATGGTCAATAGTGTGAAACTTTAAATTTTAAAAACTAAACTACTTTTTTTGCTTTGAAAAATTTGAAAGCCACATTGCACAACCTTCTGTGCAGTTTTGAGGAATTCAAACCGACAACCTCTTGATCATGAACCACTACAACATCGGCCCCACTTACGTTTACATTTACAGCACTTAGCAGATGCTATTATCCAGAGCGACTGAAATTACTGCCCTGAAGTCACTATCAGTGGATATATTCTTCTACTGGTTTGTTACCATCAGTGAAACTCATGTGGTAGGTGTTTGTGTATGAGTGTTTTTTTTTTTTTTTTTTTTGTGTGTGTGTGTGTGTGTGTGTGTGTGTGTGTGTGTGTGTGTGTGTATACAACATAGTGCTGTAATCTACTGTAAGTACTCCCGAAAAAGGTAAGTTTTCAGCTGTCGTCTAAAGATACCAAGTGACTCAACTATCCGGACATCCAGAGGAAGTTCATTCCACCAACTTGGAGCCAGAACAGAGAAGTTTAGATGCATTGTCCCTTGTCCCTTGGTAGAGGGAGGGATCAGTCTCACAGTGCGAGAGGTTCTGAGAGAACAAGGCACAGTTCAAGGTTGTGAAAAATGCTTTGAGGTTGGAGGGTTCAGGTCCATTTTTGGCTTTGTAGGCAGATATTAGTGTTTTAAATCTAATGTGATCAGCTACAGGAAGCTGAGAGATGGTAGCTGCACTTACCTTCAAATACTCTTCTTCTTTTCCTTTCGGCTGTTCTCTTCAGGGGTCATCACAGCGAACCATCCGCCTCCATCTCAACCTATCCTCTGTATCTTCTACTCTTACTCCAACTACCTTCATGTCCTCCTTCACCACATCCATAAATCTTTTCTTTGGTCTTCCTCTAGGCCTTCTGCCTGGTAGTTCCAATCTCAGCATCCTACTACCAATATACTCACTATCCCTCCTCTGTACATGTCCAAACCATCTCAATCTAGCCTCTCTGACTTTGTCTCCAAAACCTCTAACATGTGCTGTCCCTCTGATGTGCTCATTCCTGATCCTATCCATCCTCGTTACTCCCAAAGAGAACCTTAACATTTTCATCTTACTTACCCTCAAATCCTAAAGTTTTATATTTTGTTACAAATATTTGTTGGATTTATTTACAATGAAAGTATCTTTAGTAGTAGAAAACAGCATAAAGCACTTCTAGATAACTCACATCAGCTGTTGAATTCACTAAAATATGACAATAAAATCAATAACACCCATTCATTCATTTTCTGAACTGCTTTATTCTCCTAGGGTTGCAGGTATGCTGGAGTCTATCTCAGCTGGCTCTGGCCTAAGGTTGTCAGTCCATCTCAGGGCCAACACACACACACACACACACACACACAGAGCCATTCACCCTCACATTCACACAGGAGGGCAGTTTATAAGAGGTAGTTAACCGAAAGTACATGTCTTTAGACTGGGAAGAAATGAACACCCAGAGGAAGCCATGAACACATTGAAAGGACATGCAAACTCCTCACAGAAATACAGAATCAGCTCCATGCCCAGGACCCCAAACCCAGGACCTTCTTGCTGTGAGGCGTACATGCTCTACTGTACTGCCATAATCTATAACATTATAATGGTAATGGATGTAGAGGACAGGTATTAGAGCAAGTTTACTTAATCATCCCTGATAGTAAATATAATCATGTCTCTAACCAGGTGATTAAGTGATATAGCCGGAGGGATCTGAGATTGATGGTTCTAGGACATTTGCTCACGAGAAAAGTGCTCACAAGACTAATGCTCAGAAGACAAATGCTCACAACCTAGATGAAAAAAACAGACATTTGCTCACAACATAATTTTTTTTTCAATTTTTACCCTAACCCTAAACCCTAACCCTAACCCTAAATCCAAACCCTAATGTATAATGAGTTAATTTAGCATTATGTACTGTATTTATAAGAATAAAGACTTTTTATAACACATTGTGATCTTTTTGTATTATGCATTTATTGGAAAAAAGAAAAAAGATGTGAGCAAATGTCTGTTTTTTCATTAAGGTTATGAGCATTTGTCCTGTGAGCAAATGTCTGTCTTCCTTTCGGCTTTTTTTCCTTTTACTCGGGAGTCGCCACAGCGAATCATCTGATTCGCACGTTTGATTTGGCAGAGGTTTTTACGTCGGATGCCCTTCCTGTCACAAACCCCTTTAGCAAGGAACAGAAACACGCTGACGACTTTGCAGCTACTCTTTACGAAAGTCAGCAATGGTTCTTTTACATGCCTCTCACCATAGACAGTGACAGACATGGCCCGCCTTTGATAACCCAGTTAGCTGCATTGGGGGGAAGGGGGGCAGTGACAACCTTGTGGAGAGTGGGACTCGAACCCCCAACCTTTGGATCAGTGATCCAGTGCCCTATACCACTAGACCACCACTGCCCCTCATCCTGTGAGCAAATGTCCTGTGAGCAAATGTCCACGCACCTAGATTGACACTTCAGGCCATTTTGTGGTGCATTCACATATTCCAGGGTATCAAACTGATTTTTACTGAGGGCCACATCACATAATTACTAGATCACCAAGGGCTGAATAATCACTAAACATCAATTTCAAAAAAACAAAAAAAAAGGGTATGAAATGAAATCTGTTCTTTTCCTTTTTATGATCACACCGTCTTCCTCGAGTCATAAATGGCTGTTTATTTGAAACGAGTTGCTGCCCCCTAATGGTAAGATGATAAATTACATTTTGTGAGAACGGGTGTTGCAAATAATGTATGACGATCATATTCTTTGAAAACTCTCGCAAACCACAGAAAACGAGTTGGCACCTTGTTTTTCAGCTCTAGTGTAGTCAGGGCTTATTTTCGCTAATGACTGAAACCGGGTGTGATTTGTACAAGGAAAACACTAAGATGCGCCAGGCAGGGTCAAGACCAGGGTTGGAAACTTCTGCTTTATGTGATATGGAGAATAATTTTCATTAAAAAAAATATTATATATTTAAATCTGAGTCAGTTGCCTATAGGGGTTGACAGACGTCAGTCAGCGTCAGCTTGTTGAGTATGAAAACGGTCTTTTGCTCTCATATCAATCATATCCACCCAGGCTGAATGAAGAGAGGATTGTTTCGTCTATGCTGACTCCGCCCTCACCACGCCTCCCTTCTATGACGCGTCACGGATTGTGTCCATAGCAACATGAATAAACTGTCGCTCCCAGTTCAGATTGAAGGGTTGGTTGATCAGTACAATGGAGCCTTTACCAGCTTCATATTATGGAGCTTTGGATAAATCAAACCCAGTCATTTCGGCTTTTAATCGGAATTTAAAAGAGTTCAGATCGTATATGAAGAGAATTGGTGGTGGTGGTGGTGATGATGATGATGATGATGTTACTTTCGACCACTTCTCTTATTCACGAGGGTAAAACCATGGAGGCCAAAGTCATGTCGTCATATTGATGACGTTTCTGTTTACACTGAATGCTCGTGTGGATGATTAAAGTTGTTTTTGCAGATGTCTGAAACTATTTGAGATTTGGAAGCGGTTTGAAGTTCGTCTCCCGAGTCTTTATTATGAGGAAAACCTGATTGAAATCGCAGATTTCCTTTTCAAGAAAAAAGTAAGATCATTTATTTCCTCCTCTGCTAAAACCCAGCTCGGTCTGACCCACTGCCTGCTGTCTAAAATCCAGCTCAGTGCTGGTAGATGGAAATAATTTCGAAATCATTGGTCCTATTGATATGAAATGCTGCTTGGATAGGACACCAGTCCATCCTACGACACACACATTGTCCATTTACTTTTAGATTTACAGTATTTGGCAGATGCTCTTATCCAGAGCGACTTACAATTGTCATTTTGTTTATACAACTGGGCAAATAAGGGTTAAGGGCCTTGCTCAAGGGCCCAACTTTGGTGACGGGATTAAACTGCTGATCTTCAGATCAGTGACCCCTTGCCTTATCCATTAAGCCACCACTGCCCTACTTTATACACTCGTTGATATTAGCGCCAGGTTAAAGTCATGTTTATTTATTGGCATGTTTGAGGAAACCCACTTATAAGAAGCGTAAGCATGTATATAGCCTCCATATAGACTATACATTCAGGGCAGTGGTGGTCTAGTGGTATAGGGTGCTGGATCGCTGAGCCAAAGGTTGGGGGTTCGAGTCCCACTTTCCACAGGGTTGTCACTGTCCCCCCAGTGCAGCTAACTGGGTTATCAAAGGCGGGCCATGTCTCTCACTGTCTATGGTGAGAGGCATGTAAAAGAACCATTGCTGACTTTCGTAAAGAGTAGCTGCAAAGTCGTCAGCGTGTTTCTGTTCCTTGCTAAAAGGGTTGTGACAGGAAGGGCATCCGACGTAAAAACCTCTGCCAAATCAAAACGTGAGAATCAGATGATTTGCTGTGGCGAGTCCCGAGTGAAAAAAGCCAAAAGGAAGACAGGCAGAATAGACTATACATTCATTGATTAATTTATTTTGTGAACTGATTAATCTTAATTAGAGTCTCGGGGAGGTCGGCGCCCATTTCAGCCAACTCTGGTCGAGGGCAGACTACACCCTGAACAGCTCTCCAGGCCATCGCAGGGCAGTAACACGCTGATGTCAGTCGGCCTAATCTTGATGAAAGTCAGCCCTTTGAGAACCCAGTTAGCTACACTGGGAGAACAGCAGTGATAATATCCATTGACAGTGGAGCTTGAACCCACTGCCCTACAGAGCACGTATATACACGGTATAAAAACACAAAATATAACTACAGGAATCCCTCACTTTCTGCAATTAACCATAACCGCTGATTTCCACGAAGTAGGATCGACTCCCCCCACCCCCGACTGATGTATACATACATGTGTGTATCTATCTATCTAGTGCCTGAGTCATAGGATGACCATTGGTGACCCACCATGAAGGATAACACCCTGGTTATCATCTTCATGGAGGTTTTCTTGGCAGGATTAGTGCAGTGGTTTGCCATTGCCTTCTGTATGATGTGAACCTACGGGCAATTTAGAACGGCCAGTTAACCTACTGTGCATGTCTTTGGATTGTGGGAGGAAACCAGAGCACCCAGAGGAAACCCATGCAAGCACGGGGAGAACATGCAAACTCCACACAGAAATGCCCACACTGGGAATCGAACCCAGGCCTTCTTGCTGTGAGGCGGACGTGCTAACCACTACACCACCTTGCCACCATATGTGTAGGTAATATCAATAAATACATATTCACCACTATAAATGCTTATAATCACAATTAAACACTCAAAAATAATGCATAAGATGTAAATAAAAATATAAATACACACATGTACAGATGCACATAAAAATCTAAGTAGTTTTGTTGGGGGATTTTGGGTTGTGTTTTGTTTTTGTTTGTTTGGGGTTTTTTTTTTGCATAATTGGCCTTGTTTTGCAGCTATTTCATAAAATTTTCCTGATTTTTTTTTTTTTAATTTCCTTATTTTTTTATTTTTCGATTAATATTTTTGAAAAACCCACGATGCACTGAACCTGCAGAAACTGAAGCACAAAGGGATCACTGTATATTGAAATATATAAGATGTTTATTGCAAATTTTGATATATTCTGATTTGCATTTCAAGTTGCACTATACTGTAATATATAAAAATTCTGGCAAAACTGCTTTCATGGTGCTGCTCCCTCGGGGCAGCACGCTGGCATAGTGTTTAGCAAGAAGGTCCTTCCTGGGTTCAAATTCGGTAAGGTAATTTTCTTGTGTGGAGTTTCTCGTGTTAAGTTCTGTCTCTGCTGTCATGGGTTTCCTCCCACATACCCAGAGGTGTGAATGTAAATGGATGTATGTTGGTTGAACTGGCAAGCTGTTCACGATGTACCCCACCATTGCCCATAGTCGGCTGAGCTGGGCTCCAGCCTCCCTGTAGAAAATGAATGAATGAGGCTCTTATGTTGGTGCAGCAAGACTGATTCACAACACATATCAACAGTTAATACCTGCATTTATCTAGTAATTATCTAGTATTACCAATTAATACTGTATACTGAAGATGCTGTATATTATTTATGGTATACCTATTAAAGTGGCCACTTAGTGAATGTGGTAAATATGTGAGCAGAAACTTGCATTTTTTTTGTTAAGTAAACTTAAAATATGACACTCACTCTCGGATTGGTTGTAGTTTTACAGATTGGCCGCGTGCCAGGGATACATGCGCTACCGACACCAGTTTTCGCTTGCTAGTTTGGAAACTATTAGAGATGTGGAGCAATTCAAGCAGGTCTTTTTCCCAGATGGATTTCATACTGCACGAGCAAAGCTTATGGTAAATTTTGAAAAATTATTTGAACTAGCCACCTGTTTATAAAACCTAGTCAGAAGATTGAACCGTATCAAAGAGGCGTGGTCTGTGAAATGGATTTCTGTGTGCTTCTTAGTTCCGTGCTCTGTATGGAGAATGCATGTGTGCTTTTTATTTGGAACGTAAGAGGTGCAAGCAGCCAGATTGCATGGAGATCCAGAAACTGCTCAGCATTCTAGAACTTCTGCGCATCATGATGCAGGCCATCTTGCCCCATGAGAGCTTGTGCTGGCTGTTGTACAATGGTAACGAATGCTGCGGCTCTTCTCACTGAAGTAAAGCAATAGAAAGTATTTCCTTGATGTGGTGGTAAGTATTTCAGTTCTCTCCCCAGGTTCTTTGTACATCTATAATATATGCAGGTTCTTGATGTCCATGAGTCACTCCGCACAGGTAACAAATCAAGCATGGTTTCATTCATAGCGCTTGTCCTGGAGGATTGTGATATGGAAGACGTTTTAACCAATCCGCTTTGTCTCCTTCCTCTCAGGCTCTGGAGTATTTACTGTGGGCATGTGTGTGTCTGGAGACATCCATTCCACTTCTAACTCCCAGGTTCCTACCCTGGAGAGCCACACTTTACTGTACTGTTTGTGAATGTTACTATGATGGCCAGGCTGATGTACAGGCAGAGGTCAGTTTCCTGCTTCGGTGATTAAAACTGCTGGTTGTTCAAGGTTTAGCTTGAGGATGATCTGATTATAATGAAAGCATGTGGTTCTCCTTGTAAAGTTATCAGATCCATACATTAATGTTTCTCCTTTTCATTCCTACATTGATATCCTCTTCTCGACAACGACATTTCAGTGACTTGGCAGATAGAGCTTATTCATTCTCTTTTGACGAATTAGCAATGAATAATTCATATTAGTTAATACGCCTTAATTTAAATGGGAAATATATGTGATATTATACAAAGGTATGGTACATGTTAAACACAGACTAAGTATTAAGAAAGGAACTATGCACTTTTTAAATTCTCACTCACTCACTTACTTGCCAACCTGTCAAGCCTATTTCAACTGACACAGGACACACCCAGAAGACCTTGTCATTACCAGCTCAGGGTTTCACACTGACACCTCGCAGCAGTATGAAACAGCCATTTAGCCTAATGTGCATGTCTTTGGATTGTGGGAGGAAACTGGAGCACCCAGAAAAAACCCACACAAGTATGGGGAGAACATGTAAACTCTACACAGAATCACCCTGGCTGAGCCCTGGAGTTGAACCCTTCTTGCTGCGAGGTGGACATGCGAACCATCTCGCCACTGTACCACCCAACTTTGGGATAAATAAGTTAAAATTATGAATACGACCTACCAACAGCTCTTTTGGACTGTATCATCATCATCATCATCATCATCATCATCATCTTTTTCTGCTTCTTCCGGGGTTGGGTCTCAACCTAAGCAATGAGGTGCAGACGTTCCTCGCCCCAGCCACTTCCTCCAGCTCTTCCAGGGGACACCGAGGCGTTCCCAGACAAGCCGAGAGACATAGTCCCTCCAGCGTATTCTAGGTTGACCCCAGGGTCTCTTCCCAGTTGGACATGCCCGAAACTCCACATTAGGGAAGTGTTTGGGAGGCATTCTGACCAAAATGCCTGAGCCACCTCAACTGGCCCCTCTCAATGAGGAGGAGCAGCGGTTCTTCTCCGAGCTCTCCCCGGATGGTAGAGCTTCTCGATTGGATGAGCCCATTAAAATTACACATTATCTTCATGCATTCATTTATTTGCTGAGCTTTGTTGAAAGAAAGGGAGCAAAGAGTTGCTGAGACCACTACTCAGTGGAGTAGTATTTTGGGGCAGAGAGCATCTTGTGTGATTATACACATTGGAAAATGTAGGCATCTGATTTTCCCTACAATTAATCTCGTCAAACTGAAACTCAAGTTTTGATTTTTTTTTTTTTGAACATTGGGTGTCAATCAGTCCATGACAACTGGATACAGAGTCACCACTCAGGTTATTTTGACCACCTGGCCCCTGCACGAGGCAGTCTGAAAGAGCTGATTAGGGTCACAGGGAGGCTGGAGCCTATCTCAGCCAACATATGACAAAGGCACTATACATCCTGAACAGCTTTTTTTAAAAAAATTGAAATCCAATAGTTAAAATGCTATTACTAGTATAGTCTTCATTAATGTGTAAAATTAAATATATTATGTCAGACCATTTTCAATGAGTCGTCCAATACAGGCTTCGATAAATGTTTATTTTATTGTGTTCCACAACACAGTAATTCAGCATGGTGGCATACAGTACTGGATCACCACTATACTTTCCTTAGAGCAAGAAGGTCCAGGAATCAAGTCCCAAGCTCAGTGAAGATGTTTCTGCTTGACGTTCCTCCTGCCTGCATGGGTTTCCTCTCACCTTCCAAAGATATACACATTAGGCTAATTGGGTGTTCCAGACTACTCTGAAGTGTATGTGATGTGTGAATGATTGTGTGTCTGTGCTGGTGCTGTGATGGCCTGACAAGCTGTTCAGGGTGTATCCCGCCTTTTGTCAGAGTCAGGTGTGCTAGGCTCCAGCTTTCCTGTGACTCTATAGGATTAAGTGGTTCAGTGAATAAATGAATGAACATAATAACTTATCCCTGTTAACTACACACATTCATGCCTATAAAATATTTAAACATTTTCACCAGCCAGATGATCGATCACCAGGAAGTTGTATCATTCATATTTCATAAATATTAAATTAAGAAAGAAAAATAGTATAATTCGCTTACTAATTGTAGTTTGAGAGGCGGCACAGTGATGTAATAGTTTTAATGTCCGCCTCACAGCAAGAAAGTCCAGGGTTTGAGCAATGGTCTGGCAGACTGCTCAAGGTGTATGTACCCCACCTTTGCTGTGTCGGCTGAGATAGGCACAGTCTCCCTGCAACCCTAATTATAATATTAAGAAATTCATCAAATGAGTGAGTGAGTGATTGTAGGTTAAAATAGAAACAAACTTACAAAAGCCTAAAAAACTAAATACATAATAAAAATAAATAAACATACTCGGATCCTGGATGATTTAACAGACTTGGTTTAAAATCTTTTATTCAATGCACTGTGTCTTTTCTTGGCCAGGTCTTTGCTAGACGAGCTCTTGGTAAAATAGATGAACTAGGAAAGCTGGAGAAGTTGAATGGATCCCCATCAACACTGGAGACAATGCAAGCCTTTAAAGATGCCACCATCAAAGTATGAATAAAACTCAGCTTTGAAGTATTTCCATTAAAAACATCAGCTACTTCAGGAACTTCAGTAATCTGGTCTCTGTGATGCCCTAGTACAGGGCCACGTCACATTATTTAAAATTGACCGAGGAAACAATAATCACTTTCTAGTGGTACCTTGACTTACGAGTGTCTCTTGTAATGAATTTTTCATGATACGAGCTTCGGGCCAACCAAAAATCTGTCCCATCCAATGAGCAAATTTTCGACTTACAAGCTCATCTGGGGAAATGGCTTTTTCGGCCGATTAGCCTTGTATTCTTTCACTTGTATTCCTCTGTGCTCTGAGAACACTTTGTGCAGTGCTTCTCAATTGTTTTCTGTGATTACCCCTGTAGGAAGAAAAAAAAAATTACGCCCCCACCCAGCACCCCGCGCATGACTATAAATAGTATTTACTGCGCTTCATATTGTTTGCTCGGTGCTTTTTTCCTAAACCATAGGGAACATAGTGAGAGTGCCACTGCCACCTGGTGTAGAGGATGCACAATCACACTTAAGGCTGGTTTGTGTTAAAAAAGCATGTTCCTCGGGGTCATATGCACCAACTAGCCTCATTAAAACAGTTAAAAAAAAGTAAAAAAAAAAAAAATATTAGCGTAAGTTAATGTTAAGTGCTATTCTTAAATTCAGACACACTTACTGTATTGTTTATTGACTTATTATTTATTCTTGTTTTTTTACTATTTATTTATTTACAGTATTATTAATGTTACAGTACATGTGTTACTCTTGTGAAATGTTCATTCTTACATGTTTATCTTAAATAGATTATGTCAAAAATACATGTTTGTGCCACGTTATATTAGTTTGGGAGGCGGTTGAAATGGATTAATTGGTTTTCTATTGTTTCCGATGGGAAGTTTTGTGTCATCTAACAAACGTTTCCACTTATGAGCTTGCCCTCGGAACGGATTAATTTCGTAAGACGAGGTACCACTGTATTTTACTTGAAATTTGCTGTTGCCACCTAGTGGAAGGATGATGAATAATGTTTCATGGTAATGGTTGATGCAAAGAATCATATCTTTTGAAAGCTGTTGACAGACACAATAAATGAGCTGACAGGCAGATTTGTCCCCAAGGCCTTGAGTTTAACCTCTGCACTCTAATCTTTATAAATAGAAAGATAAATACCCCAACATTTAATCAGTCATGGGAAAGAGTCATTTGTTTGGAATTTCTGTAAGACCCACTTACTGAACAAATACACAGGAAGTCATTGACTTACAACCTGCCCGACTTACAACTGTTAGACTTTATGATCACCCATGACTAAAAATAAATAAATAAACAAATAGCGTATATACTGGAGTATTGTATATGTGAATATCATCAGCCTAGCCAAGCTGATTCTAACCTATTTTGTGAGGATCAAATGGGTGAAACAATGTACATGTATTTAATAAGAAAAAGATGAGTACAGAAAGGTGAGAGAGAGAATCCCAACAAGAAAAAAGAGTAACATTATTATTATTATTATTATTATTATTATTATTATACTAATAATAATGTTAGTTCGGATTAAGCGGTTCAGAAAATGAATGAATGAAAAATATAATTATAAAGCAGTTAAGGATAGGTTGCTGCTTGGCGAGAACATTGCGTGGATTTCAACACAAACTGTACAGTCTGTCTGTCTTCCTTTCGGCTTTTTCCCTTTTACTCAGGAGTCGCCACAGCAAATCATCTGATTCGCACGTTTGATTTGGCAGAGGTTTTTACGTCGGATGCCCTTCTTGTCACAACCCTTTTTAGCAAGGGACAGAAACACGCTGACGGCTTTGCAGCTACTCTTTACGAAAGTCAGCAATGGTTCTTTTACATGCCTCTCACCATAGACAGTGACAGACATGGCCCGCCTTTGATAACCCAGTTAGCGACACTGGGAGGGGACAGTGACAACCTTGTGGAGAGTGGGACTCGAACCCCCAACCTTTAGATCAGCGATCCAGCGCCATATACCACTAGACCACCACTGCCCCTCAACACAAACTGTACAGTATACCTACTATATACTAGTATAATATTATATTTACATCCAAACCGTCTTACAATCTGTTAGTCAGAACCTAAATGCGGTTGTGAGTCGGACACTGCCTGTAAGTTACCTTTTAACTTGTGTTTTAAGGAAATACTAATAATAGTATTAATATACTATTAGATAATATAATATGGTAAGTGTGTTTGTCCATATTTTTTTGGATGCAATGCTGCTGTGTTGGGGTGCAGGTTGCAGTCATGGTGTTTAAGCGCTCAGTTTATGAGTCCCAAAAGAAACCTAAAGGACTTTTCAGGCTGAAATCGAAAGGAAATTTCAAGAATTACCAGAATGTAAGTGTTCTTTTTCTTTCACGGTTACACCCTCTTTAAATACTGACTGACGCTACAAACTACTGACAGCATTTATTTATTTATTTTATGTATTTTCACATTTTTAGCCAAGTACTGTTCTATTTATTTGAAATATTTATGTGTCACTCCAGAGTCCATGGCCACGTACAAAAACTGAGTACTTCCTGATGGAACTGTTTGAGGGAAATGCTGCTCAGTTCCTGGCGGTGTTGGAGGCTCTGTGGGACAGTCACCACCGAGCCCTACAGAGTGATATGCCCGATGACCCTTATAGACAGGAGGTGGCGATTGAACTCATGTCAGCTGGCATCAGCATACTATCCGGTATCCGTCCTCTCTCATCAAAAATATATAAATAAACCACTGTGTATGAGTTATGTTGCATTCGTAAATCTCTTATATGCTTTAGGAAATGGTGGCTCCTCCGATCGAGTCTATAATGACAGTCTACCTTTGTGTTTGTGTGCCCTGGCTCCAAATTGCACCCTGATGGACATGGCAATATCTGGTGAATCTTCAGCTTTTTTTCCAGTAAAAATTATTATTTTTTTAATTGGTCTGTGATTTAACTGGTTCTGATTCTTTTGCTCATGGTTGGCTGAACTTGTACTACAGGAGAGAATCGGATTTCAGTGGATGCTGCAGTGAAGTTCGTGAAGCTGCTGTTTCGATATGAACAATGGGATGTGTTTTGCAGCCTTTCAGAAAACCTTGTGACAGTACTGTCTGTACGTTAGTGGTTCAAATAATAAAGAAATGTTTTAAAATGTTTGCATCTAGCACCGTATTAAGACCCAAAGTTTTTGGTAGAATCTGGAGGGTCGTCGTTTCCGGAAAGCTGAGTTGGAGCTTACTCTGCTGGACGCTGTGGAGCATTTCATGTCGACTCAAAGGATCCGACTGGGAACCAAAGGCCCAATGGCGAAGAGTCAAATTGGTAGGAAAAACAAATGAAGTGTTGAAATTCTGTGTGAAATAAGGTTTAATCAACCTTTATGGTATTCATTTCAGGATGGAGGATTGGTCACATGACAGCCTTATTTTTTAAACATTTTATATTATTCATTCATTTTCTGAACCGCTTAATCCTAATGAGGGTCACGGGGAGGCTGGTACCCATCACAGCCGAGTCCAAACCACAGCAAAGTGCACCCTGGACAGCTCGCCAGGCCATTGCAGGGCAGAAGCATGCTGATGGCTTTGCAGCTACTCTTGTCGAAAGTCAGCAATGGTTCTTTTACAGCCTCACACCATAGACAGTGAGAGACATGGCTGGCCTTTGCTAACCCAGTTAGCTGCACTGGGGGCATTTTATATTATTTTAGCTTGTAAAGGAACAACAAAGAGACTTTGCTGAAGGGATGTTGTTTCTACTGTAGCGTCTACACTACATAGCCAAAAGTTTGTGGACATCTGACCAGCACACATATGAGTGCTATAGCCAGGTGATGAAAAACTTTTGGAAATACAGTGTAGTGTATAATTTAAGTAAAGACAGAAACTACACGGTGCCCCCCCCCCCCCACACACACACATAAAAAAGATTTATTTTTCATTAGTTTCACATAGTGAGCTTGAAACTTTTTTCATTCATTTGTTTGCTGAACTGCTTAATTGTGAAGCATGACCCCAAAAAACCTGCTATATTTTGAAGGTAAATAAAAAATTAAACATAATAGAAGTTACATTTACACAAATTAAACTTCATTGAGTACAGCCCTTAATAATTATTTGCATCCATTAAACAGAATGTTTTAAGGTTGCTGCTTAGGTTGCTGCCCCCGCGACCCGACCCTGGACTAAGCGGAAGATGATGATGATGATGATGATGATGATGATGAAACAGAATGTGAATATGAACAAAATAGTGAGGTAGAAGAGAGTAAGGTCTGTTGGTAGCCAAATCCCAACTTTGAGCCTTGAAGAACTTGAGCTTGTGGTTTCAGCGACATAGAGCTACAGCACACACAACTCAACGGTCATTTGAAGTGCTGAGGGAAATGTTTCCAGATCAGGTGATCTAATGATGATCTGATGTGTGGCAATGTTTGGGAATCAGCTTGTTTCCCTTGATATCTCCTCTTGAGATTATTTTCTGTGGGGCTACCTTGAATCACAAGTGTATTCTCGTCTACCCCAAACTCTTGAAGCCCTTGAGATAGCAGCTGTTCCATCTATTGAGCCATGGCAGCCTTTGAAAATCACCTCCAAGCATGTATAGACACTGATGGCCACCACTTGAAGGATGATGTCACTTAACCCTAGCTGTGCCCCATACTGAACCCTGAAATGACAGCCATTTTTCTGAATAACCAACATGTATTTTATATATTGGTTTTAGATGCCTAAATATTGGCTTTACATGACTAAACTATATTATGAATAGCTCTTGTATTGTCCTTTTCAAAAACTTATTTTTTTTCAGGCAAAAAGGGCAACTTCTGGTCACATGACCAGAAATCCAAGATGGCCACCATGCTTTGGCTCACTCAAACTTAGCTAACCAGATAACTCTAGAATTATTCATCATTTTTGATAATGATTTTGTGATAGCAGAATTGCTGTTCAATGTTCGAGGACCTGAAAAAGAAAAACAGAATTGAAATGTTTCGATTTGTCACTTGATTACATCCAAATAAGTCGACGTGTCCACCTATGAAAAAATTGAACTTTTGCCAAGTTTAGATACTGGCATAAGTTTATACAGAATTAGGCAATATTTCAAAGAATAACACTTTAAGGTAGGTAAGGTAAGTCTGTTGGGTTTTTACACCCGAGCCTAGTGGCTCATCAGGCCGGTACTTATCCCTGGTTTCCGTAGCGTGAAGCGACCAGGAGTTACCTTCCCAGTATATTTTACTGGTACCCATTTATACTGCTGGGTGAATAGAGGCACACTTGTGGTTGAGACCTTGCCCAGGGGTCTTAGCACAGTGAGGGTCTCAGTGGGATTCAAACTCACAACCTCCCGATCATGAGCGCAGCACCCTAATCACTACGCCACCAGCCCCACAATAACACTTTAAACAGTACTAATTATATAAAGTGGTACCTCATCTTACGAAATGAATCCATTCCAGAGCCTTTTTCGTAACCTGGATTTTTCGTAAATTGAACCGCATTTTACATGTAAAACGTGTGATTCGTTCCAAGGCCCCAATACTACCCCTAAACCCTTTAAAAATTATAAATGCATACCTTTTAATGCCTCCTGCTTCAATATTGTACTGATGGTAAGACGGGTTTGACCATATTCCTTTGCGATATCAATCAACCGCATGCCACGAGCTCGCTTCTTTTCACTCTCTCCAGAAATCACACGCGTGTGTGTGTCTTCTTAGCAGAGTTATAATCTTACAAATGTTTATGGAAGGTTAAAAGCCTGAGTCAAAAAATAAAGTTGCAATGAGCACACTCAAAAAACTCCTGAAACAACAGTAACTCTGTCCTTTACATGAAAAGCATTATGGGAGATGCAGCTCCATAATAGCTAATGGGAGGAAGCTGTGTCATCCCTCCTAGCCAATGGGAGGCCAGCAGGGTGGGATGTTGGAAGATAGTCAATGGGAGAGTAGCTCATGCATTGTTTGAATGTTTGAATGGCACGTTTAGATGTTTAAGAACTTGTTTCATATACAGAGACAAAAATTTTGGAAAATGTTCTTCGTAATCTGGATTTTTCGTTTGCTGGGACTATCATAAGGTGAGGTACCACTGTATTAGTTATAATGTGCAACATAATATTAGGTAAATACAATTTAAGGATTCCAAATTGTCTTCGCTGTCGGTGTCATCTGAAGACACAAAACAGAGTGGCCGCCATTTTCTAGACAGTCTCGTGATTTTTCTATGCCTATTTTTGTTCATTACTGTGACGGCTATTGGTTGAACTTTACTGTGAAAACTGTATTTTTATGTTAATAACCAATCACATCAAGCATACAAACTGTCTACTTGTATTTACTTTCATGATAAATAGCTAATGTTTAAAAATACGTGCATGGGAAGGCTGATGAGATCGGCTTTGACACTGGGAAACGTTACGTAAAGCCAATTAGATCGGCTTTTGGCACTGCGAGGGTTAAAGCATGATTAATAAAATCTTTATCGAATACATTTTTATGTATGCAAATAATAATTCGATTTTCTTCAGCCATATTTTTTAATTTACCTTTGAACTGTAGGAGGTTTTATTGGATCACCCTGTTCTTTCTTTTGCAGGATTTTTAATGACATTGCAAATGAGACAAAAAAAATTGTTTTTGCTCTATAAAAACTATACATCGTTGACACCAACAAATTGTCATGGTAGGACAGAAATAAAATACAACAGGACAAGCTGTAAGGATCTGTCATGTGAGACTGCATCCCGGTATTAAATAGTTTTATGTATTATGTACATAAACTAATGTTGCAAGTGTGTTGTGATTAGAAGGGAGCTCATAGTAACATTCCTACACTGTAAGAATAAGTTATTAAAAAGTTTAAAAAATACACAAATCATTTGAAGTTGTATTACTTTTTTCTACTTTCTTTCTTTTTTTATCTACTTCACTTTCTGTATTTTTAAACTCACAGGTAGAACATCTTCAGTGCAGGTTAGGATGACAGATGAGCTCCTAAATCTGGTCCAGACTCTGCACATGTGTGTGCGGGAAGCATCCCAGGTCAGTTTTCTGATACACACATCACATCTCTATGATTTTATTTGATTTATGATTCCAGTGCTGAAAAAAATACTGATCATGTTAGTCTTATACCACATTTGTTCAGGACACCAAGCCAGATGAGAACCTGGTACTGGATATTGTACAGTTCCTGTGGGAGAAATGTAAACTTGCGTTTCTGAGAGCACAGGCCAGACATTATAACCCAGTATCCGCCATGGCCAAGATGTCCTTTTCAGACAAGGTATATAAGACTATATGCCATATGGATGTGCTATTTTGACTTAAAGGTACATTGTGTAATATTTTGGAGGCTCAATTAGCAAGTACAGTGGTACCTCACCTTACGAAATGAATCCATTCCAGAGCCTTTTTCGTAACCTGGATTTTTCGTAAGTAGAACTGCATTTTACATGTAAAATGCGTGATTAGTTCCAAGGCCCCCCAATACTCCCCTTTAAAAACTATAAAAGCATACCTTTTAGGGTACTTACTTTGTGTTGACCATGTCTTCTTAGCAGAGTTATAATCTTACAAATGTTTATGCAAGGTTAAAAGCCTGAGCTAAAAGATAAAGTTGCAATGAGCACACTCGAAAAACTCATGAACAAGCTGCTGCTCAAGGGAGCTCCGCCATCCCTCCTAGCCAATGGGAGGCCAGTAGGGCAGGATGTTGGGAGATAGCCAATGGGAGGGAGCTGCGTCATCCCTCCTAGTCAATGAGAGGCCAGCGGGGCGGGATGTTGGGAGATAGCCAATGGGAGGTCAGCGGGGCGGGATGTTTGGAGAGCATCAATGGAGAGCAACTCGTGTATTGTTTGAATTTTTTTTTTTAATTGACCATGTCTTCTCAGCAGAGTTATAATCTTACAAATGTTTATGCAAGGTTAAAAGCCTGAGTCAAAAAATAAAGTTGCAATGAGCACACTCGAAAAACTCATGAAACAAGCTGCTGCTCAAGGGAGCTGCGTCATCCCTCCTAGCCAATGGGAGGCCAGCGGGGCGGGATGTTGGAAGATAGTCAATGGGAGAGCAGCTCGTGCATTGTTTGAATGTTTGAATGGCACGTTTTAACGTTTGAATGACCCGTTTTGCACGTTTCGTACAGAAAACTTGTTTCGTATACAGAGACAAAAAACTTTGGAAAATGTGTTTTGTAATCTGGATTTTTTGTTTTCGGGACATAATCGTAAGGTGAGGTACCACTGTATATCATTATAAATGCATGGTCATTTCTCTATAATCATTTCAAAAAGATGATTGAGCTTTCGGAACCTTAGAATAAACTGTTTATATTTACCTAGGGAGCCCCCAGTTTCATGGAGGCCGCCATCTTGCACCACCATGGTTCTCCAGTAGACCAGACACACTGTACCTTTAATGACAATGTTTGCTTTAATTCTTGTTGTTGAGCTGTCCAGGGTGTACTCTGCCCTCGCCCAGAGTCAGCTGAGATGTGAGCCATCCTCGCCCAGAGTCAGCTGAAAGTGGCTGGAAACATCATGAACATTCATTCATTGAGTAAAAATGCATAGATAGGAAATGTACAGACAGAAATTAAAATCATAGCAATGACCATTATTAATAATCCATCAAGAATAAATTACATGTACAGTATTTGATGTACTCTATGGTAGTTAATGAGTTGAAACAGCGTTGAACTGCACTCTCCCTACATTTGAGTCCCAAGTCCATGGAAGTGACTCAAGACAGGCTCTTATTATCATAGACTGGTCATAGTAATCAGTTCTATGGGTTGGAATTTTAGAAGCTGTGTAGTAATAAGGGATTAGCATGCCAGTGTTCAGTTTAAACACACTGAATGGAATGGAATCACAATATTATACTCTTTTGGCTTCTAGCGCATTTAAAGGAAATTATTCAACACATTCCAAACACTCTCTTGATTCAAATGATAAATTGAATAGAAAAGATACCTTGAATATACTTTTTAGAATTGAGTACCTTAACACATCCACATCAACAATATTTTTCATCACCCAAAGAAGTATTTCCCTGTAAGAGCAACTCAACAGAAGTGCGCCAGAATCCTTTACCAGATGTGTACGTTGGCTTGAACCCTGTTGATGTCTTTACCATATGATGTGCTCTGCATATGCAACATATGAATTCTGTGGGACCTTGGGAAGTCCACACAGGTGCACTTTGTTCCTGTATCTTCGGTCAACCAAGGTTTGGTTAAATGTGTTTGCTTCTTGAGCGAGGTTAAAGCAGGATAAATATGAAACCAGTGATGTTATGTGCTATAATAATAATAATAATAATAATAATAATAATAATAATAATAATAATACAGGGATCCCTCACTTTCTGCGGTTAATTGGGACCGATATCCCCCTGTGATCGCCAAATTCCACGAAGTAGGATCAACCCCCCCGACTGACGTACATGTACATGTATGTGTATGAGATTTCCTTTCGCCACAGTGAATGATTCACACATTTGATTTGGCATAGGTTTTTACATCGGATGCCCTTCCTGGCACAACCCTTTAGCAAAGGGCAGAAACAGAGGTTCTTTTACATGCCTCTCACCATAGACAGTGAGAGACATGGCCGGCCTTTGATAACCCAGTTAGCTGCACTGGGGGGACGGTGACAACCTTGTGGAGAGTGGGACTCGAACCCCCAACCTTAGGATCAGCGATCCAGCGCCCTTTACTACCAGGCCACCACTGCCCTCGTACATGTATATGTGTATACTGTATAATATTAAAAATACATATTCAACGCTATAAATGCTTATAATAACAATTAAACATTCAAAAATAATGCATAAGATGTAAATAAAATATAAATACACACACACATTCAGATGCGCTTGCACATGCACACAGATGCGCATGCACACACTCAGATTCGCAACTCAAATAAAAATGTAAGTAGTTTTGTTGGGAGGTTTTGGGTTGTTTTTTGTTATTGTTTGGATTTTTTTTTTTATTATTGGCCTTGTTTTTGTGGAATTTTCCTTAACTTTCCCCTTATTCTTTCTTAATGTACTTATTTTTTAATTTGATGACTATTTAAAAAAAAAAAAAAAAACATGATGCACTGAAGCCACATGAATTGAAACGTGAAGTAGCGAGGGATCCCTATAATAATAATAATAATAAAAAAAATAAAAAAGTAAGTATACTGCATATGTATTTGCAAGTTAAAGAATAGAAGTGTCCTTTCCATATATCTTGATTTTAACTGTGTCATACCTTATTCTATACTGTATGTATTATAATTATACAATGTTAGCAAACATTGTTAAGCCGCTGTATGTAAATCACATGTGAGCGTCATACTCCGCTATTGAATCAGTCGGGAATACAGAAAGCTGATATGTCTTCGGGAAGAGATCTATTTGAAGGAATTCACTATAAAATGAGATAAAAGACAATTTCCGTTGTACCAATTTTCTTGCTTGGTACAAGCCAGTAATTTAATGTTATTAAGGTCATAGCATATTCAATATTTGCATTTTTATTTTTTTTTGTCATACATATATTGTTATGTTAATATAAACATTTTTATTTATGCAAAAAAACAATTAATTCTTGTTTTTATAATTTGTTACGCTTTATCCTAGCATGATATGCTTTGATTTTTTTTAAATCTTGTGGACGGAATATATTGTGATGTAGAAAAACTCATTTATCTCATTAAATAACTTAAGGTTCTTGGTCATATTCATCTCAACTCAAAGAGAACTTGTTTGCAGCTGACGTAATTACTATAATTATTAATGAATTGCTCTATTATTCAGTGGGTCCAGACTCTATTCCTTCTGTGTGAGGTGGCCTATAATTGTCAGCTGGCTGATATAGACCCCATGGCAGTTGCTGAGATGACTCTTAGACTGGCCTTAATGCTGGAGGGCAGTGCAGACTTGGATATGCCAACCCTCCTTACAAATGGTATGCGATAACACACTCATATGGATCTTTTCGTTTACGTTTTCTAATAATTAAGCAGCTCAAATAACTGTTTGTGCCATTTTATATACATTTGCTGTTTATACAAATGTTTTCTTTCACTGTATTCACATTTTTATTTATGGAATTTAGCAGACACCCATATACAGAGTGACTTACATTTATCATTTTTATACAACAGAGCAATTGAACGTCAAGGGCCTTACTCAAGGACCTAACAGTGGTATCTTGGTGATATTTGGGAATTGAACCCCCAGCCTTTGGTTGAGTAATCTAGAGCTTTAACCACGTGTGATGAGGTTGACAGCTGGTGATGCATTGACTCTTTTAGAGTCAGATTTACATTAGAAATGAACTCAAAAGAGTACAGGGATCCCTCACTTTCTGCAGTTAATGGGGACTGAACAACCCCCCCACCCCACGCGACCGCCGATTTCCACAAAGTGGGACCGACCACCTTGACTGACGTATAAATACATATATATGTGTATATAATATCAATAAATACATTTTTAATGCTATAAATGCTTATAATAATAATTTAACATTCAAAAATAATGCATTAGATGTAAATAAAATATAAGTACACACATATACAGACGCGCACCTCACATAAAAATATAAGTACAGTCGGCCCCATACTTATGAAATTAATCTGTTCCAGAGCCTTTTTCGTAATGCGGGAGTTTTGTAAGTAGGGGGCACATTTTACATGTTAAACGCCTGATTCGTTCCAAGGCTCCCAAGACTACCCCATAAACTCTTTAAAAAAATGATAAAAGTACACCGATTTTGTATGAAATATGTGTTAAAAAGAAAATTAAAAGAAAATTATTTATTAAACCATTTAAACATTTTAACATATTAAACCATTCTATTAACATATTTATTAATTAAACCATTATTAAACATTTTTATTAACACACACGCACACACACACACACACACACACACACACACACACACACACACACCTGTCTCTCTCTCTCTCTCTCTCTCTCTCTCTCTCTCACACACACACACACAGACACACAATACAGTACGCATTAAATGTGTATTGTATACACATTAAATGTTTATTGTGGCACTGTGAGCCAAGCACACAAGCAGGATTTCAAAGCGCATTCCCTGCTTGACAGATCGGAGGTCCAAACTCAACTTTAACTTGATTCCTTGAGGGACCGGAGGTCCAGATGTGCCACATTTATTAAACATTTACTGAATTAAACAACTTAAAAAACTAAACTAAAAACTAAAGAGTTAAGCCTCCTTCTGTCTCTCTGTCTCTCTCTCTCTTTCTCACACACACATACACACACGCACGTGCGCGCACCCACACTCACTCTCTCTCTCTCTCTCTCTCTCTCTCTCTCTCTCTCTCTCATGCACACACACAACACACAGCTGACGAAACAATTCTATTTAAATGTTTAAATGGACGGGATGTTTTATTTAAAGCGGAATTAAAGTATCTGTTTGAAAGATAAAAGTTCCTGATTCGATATTAACTGTCTTCCTTGCAAGATCGGAGGTCTTGTTTCATGGAGCACTCTGATTCCGTGCTTCATCTGCTTCAATATCGTGACGAAATAATCACCTCCGTCACTGTATTTCCGCTTTAAGGTCTCCTTCTGCTTCAATATCATCCCGATTGTAGAGGGGTTTCGGCGATAACGAAATGTAATGGTGCATGATCAATCTCAAAACAAGCCAACTCTCCTTCACGCGTGTGACAAACAGGAAGTTTGTGTAACATTCAGCTGAGTCATCCCTCCAAGCCAATGGGAGGCCAGTGGGATGGGATGTTGGGAGACAGCCAATGAGAGAGCAACTCGCACATAGTGTGAAATTTTGATTGGCGTGCGCATATGGCACTTTTTGTAAGAGGAGGTTGTTTTCGTATCCCAAGCACGAAAACTTAGGAAAATGTTTTTCAGAACCCAGAATTTTCATACCCAGGGGGGGTTTTGTAAGTAGGGGGCCGACTGTAGCTTTGTTGGGGGGTTTGGGTTGTTGTTGTTTTTTTTTGGCATAATTGGCCTTGTTTTGTGGAATTTTCCTTTACTTTTCCCCTATTTTTCCATAATTTCCTTATTTTTTGATATTTCAATGAATATTTTTCAAAAACCCGCAATGCACTGAAGCTGCAGAAACTGAAGCTCGAAGTAGCGAGGGATCACTGTATATTATGCGTCATTTAATTGACATCAATACGTAGAGTTTTATATCTCATGTCAGCATTCTTTACACAAACATTTGACACATATTTCATTCGAGGTTAAAATTTATTCCAACTTTGTTGCCCTTCCTTTAGTCATTACCTTTTATTTTGATCGCAAGTCTAGATTTGTGAATTTTCTCAGCTTGGAAATGTCATCTTCCATTTTGATTAAGTGGATTGTAAAAGGAAATATAAACAACAAACAAAGAAGAAGAGTGTAGGTTGCGCAAGAACGTTTTACAAGAAGGGCCAGAGCCGTCCACTTTTTGAGGAGGTTAAGGTCGTTTAACATCTGCCGGACACTACTCAGGATGTTCTATGAGTCTGTTGTGGCCAGCGCCATCCTCTTTGCTGTTGCATGCCGGCGCAGCAGGCTGAGTGGAAGATACTAACAGACTGAACACACAGATCTGCAAGGCCAGTAACATTGTGGGGATGGAACTGGACTCTTTGGTGGTCGTGTCAGAGAGACAAGTGTTGTCCAAAATAAAGACAATATTAAACAATACCTCCTACCCACTTCACAACCTGCTGATCAATCACAGGAAATCATTCCTCCCTGTGAATATTAAACTGTGCAACTGCTCCATATAGCAACGACATCCCCTGTTATACAATTACATTCTACTGTTTATCTTAGTGGGGCAGCAGTGGCCTGGTGGTAGGATGCTGGATTACTGATGGTCGTGGGTTCAAGCCCCACTAGTGCCAGGTTGTGACTGCTGTTCCCCCAGTGCGGCTAACTGGGTTATCAAAGGCTGGCCATGTCTCTCACTGTCTGTGGTGGGAGGCTGAAAAAGAACCATTGCTGACTTTTGTCAAGAATCTCTGCATAACCATCAGCATGTTTCTGCCCTGCGATGGCCTGGCGAGCCATTCAGGGTGTACTCTGCCCTCACTCGGAGTCTGCTGAGATGACCCTAGAATGAATGTTCACAACGTGTCTCAGGGTTTGCAACATCTGCATCCAATCCTGTCTTGAAAATCAGAATTTCAGTTCTCACTCACTCAGTTGCCTTTAATTGAAAAATGCTGTAAAATTACTCACAACATGCCCATTCGGTGCCAGTGGTACACAACTTCAAACAAGTGTAAAATATTGGAATTTGAACTTGAAAGACCAGTTATCAGAGCACTATATTAAATAAATACAGTTAATGTCAGACATACATATCAGACAATTACTTTTGCACCATTTGTGAACCCTAACATGCAACCTGATCTTAAAACTGATGACTGTTCTGCTAATAATATCAATATGAGACTAAAAATATTAATTAAAAGATTTGTATTCACGTATGTGCAGTTACATTGTTGTTGTTTTGCTTGTGTAGGCTCAGATGAGGTCAGACGTTTGGAGTCCACCCCTGCTGAGAAACCTACAGCCACACGCAGTATGGTAGGCTCATACCAGTTACAGTTCTGAAGGTCTATCTGACCTTTCATTCAAATGGCTGATAGACCTTGTTGATTTTCGGTTGATGAGGTGTACTGAAGGGATGAGCTCCTTTATTTGGCTGTCAAGCTCAAATATCAACAATCTTTTTTTTTTTGTCCCCCAAATTGCTGAATCCTTCTTTAATCAAAATTAATATTTTTACATATTTCCAGAACTCACAACTAGAACATCTTAAGATGGTGCAGGCTCTGCTGGAGAAAGGCCTCGAGTGTGTATCAAGAGGCCGGGCTCTTGGTCTCCCACGTGATGCCTCTGCCATCTCTGACATTGTGTATCTACAGGTAGTATTGAAGCATGCAGTCCACTGGCACCTTTAATTAGTGTAGGGTTCAGGTGAGAATGAGAATGAAATGAATAACTGTCACATGCGCCCAGTAATTCTGCATTGAACAAACCAACATGTTTTAAAGGTGACACGTTTCTGTAGAAACAGTATATTGTTTCACAGTAATTTTATTTTGTGGATTAGTCAAAAAGAAACCGAAAGAAATACCTGCAGTTTCCTGTCCCTGTCTTATCAAGATGAAATGAAATTTAGATTAGATAAAGTCCTTTGGGATTTTTACACTCAAGCCATAGTGGCTCGTGGCCGGTGCTTATCCCCGATTTCTGTAGCGTGAAGCGATTAGGAGTGCAACTCCTCCTGGATGGGACGCTATTCCATCACAGGTTACCTTCCCAGTATATTTTTACTGGTACCCATTTATACTGCTGGGTGAACAGAGGCACACTTGTGGTTAAAACCTTGCCCAGGGGTCTTAGCATAGTGGGGGTCTAACTGGGATTTGAACTCACAACCTCCCAATCATGAGCCCAGCATCCTAACCACTACGCCACCAGCACAAAAAAATTAGATTTAGATTAAAATACCATTTTCTCTCTCTCTCTCTCTCTCTCTCTCTCTCTCTCTCTCTCTCTCTCTCTCTCTCTCACACATACACACACACACACACACACACACACACACACACACACACACATCTCCATTTTTATTTTATAATGAAATAGCTTGTCTTCAACATGTTCAACTGTACTTTTCCAATACTTTGTAGCACTTTAAGAGTCGGGGTGGCCCAGTGTAGTAGCAGTAGTTTGGGGGGTGATCACATGAAAGGTGCTTTTCATTCTCAGATTTGTCTTGCTGCTTCTTCTTTTCCTTTCGGCTGGTCCCTTCAGGGGTCGCCACAGTGAATCATTTGCCTCCATCTCACCCTATCCTGTGCATCTTCTTCTCCTACACCAACTACCTTCATGTTCTCCTTCACCACATCCATAAATCTCCTCAGATTTGTCTTGCTATCATATTTCATTTGAATTTTGTTTGTGCTAATAATATAGTTTGAGAACCGCACAAGACTGATTTACGACAGGAGATTCACTTTTATTGCCAAACATCCACAAAGCAATCGCAACTTGCAAATCAGTCACAAAAATTGTTGCGCAACATTCTTGTGACTTTCACATGGTATACGTATTTAAGAGACAAAATACAGTTGGCCCTCGACTTACGAAATTAATCCGTTTCAGAACCTTTTTTGTATCCTGAAGTTTTCATAAGTAGAGGTGCATTTTACATGCAAAACGCGTGATTCGTTCCAAGGCTCCCAAGACTACCCCATAAACCCTTTAAAGATTATAAAAGTACACCAAATTTGTATGAAATATGTTAAAGTAAAGTATGTGTTAAAAGTAAAAGAAATTTATTTATTAAACCATTTAAACATTATACTGTATTAACATATTAAGCCATTTTATTAAAATATTTATTAATTAAACCATTATTAAACATTTTTTATTAACGCACATACACACACACACACACACACACACACACACACACACAAGACTGTCTCTCTCTCCTATCTCTCTCTCTGTCTCTCTGTCTCTCTCTCTCTCAAACCACACACTCACACACACACACACACACACACACACACACACACACACACACACACACACACTCACACACACACAACTCTCTCTCTGTCTCTCTGTCTCTCTGGTGTGTTTTGCCGAATGTGAGTTCTGCCCACACGCAGCACGCAGCCAATGGAGCTTTTGAAATGGGGTAATGTATTTAAAGTGGAATTACAGTATCTGTTTGAAAGATCAGTGGTCCTGATTCAATATTAATAATAATCAGCCATACTCGTGCGATTTCGCTCAACCGCATTCCACTTTTGTATTTTTTTATTATCTCCTGCTACACTTTGTTTGATAACAGAGCCCGCTTCTTCTTTTCTGGCACCGGAAATCACTTTCTTGGGGTCCATGATGGATAACGAAATATAACACTGCAATTATCAATCTCAAAACAAGCCAACAATTCTGTTCAACTCTCCTTCATGTGTGTGACAAACAGGATGTATGAGTACAGGAAGTATGGGTACAGTTCAGCTCCCTCCTGGCCAATGGGAGGCCAGTGGGGCGGGATGTTGGGAGACAGCCAATGAGAGAGCAATTCGCTCATTATTTGAATTTTTGAATGGCGCGTTTGGTGTTTTTCGTAAAAAGAGGTTGTTTCCATAAAAAGAGGATGAAAATTTAGGAAAATGTTTTTCGTAACCTGGATTTTTCGTATTCAGAGGTTTTCGTAAGTAGAGGGCCGACTGTATTCACTTTCATATGGAGTTCTAATACATTTTGATGGTATATTCAAAATTAGTAAGAAATCGCAAAAAAAAAAGGACAGCAAAAGCCCCATCCAATTTGCATGTCTCTTTTCTAATACATTTCTAGTGTGATCAGCCCCCTTGACATGCCTGCCTCGAAATAAGAAGGTATTTCTGTGTGGAGTTTTCAAGTTATTCCTCTGCTTGTGTAGGTTTCCTTCCATGGTCCAAAGACAGTGCACATTAGGCTAATTGGCTGTTTCAAATTGCCCCTAGGTGTGAATGTTAATACAGGGATCTCTCGCTACTTCACGCTTCAATTCATGCGGCTTCAGTGCATCTCGTTTTTTTTTTTTTTTAATATATACATTGAATTAAAAAATAAGGAAATTAAGAAAGAATAGGTAGAAAAGTGAAGGAAAATGCCGCAAAACAAGGCCAATTATGCAACCCCCCCAAACAAACAAAAATAAAAAAACAACCCAAAATCCCCCATCAAAACTACTTCAATTTTTATTTTAAGTGCTCATCTGTGTGTGTTTATATTTAGATTTAATTTACATCTTATGCATTATTTGTGAATGTTTAATTGTTATTATAAGCATTTATAGCATTGAATATGTATTTATTGATATTATGTACACATATGTGACGCGCTCCACCGAATGTAGGCGGTGTCGCAACTGACACTGGAGATTTTGAGACAAAACACGGCTTATCTGGACTTCCGATCTGTCAAGTAAGTAAGTGCCCTTTGAATACTTGTTTAGTACTCAACATTCACTTGCTTACTTGAAAGATCAGCAGTCCGGATAAGCTGTGTTTTGTCTCAAAAGCTCCGGTGTCAGTTGCGACACCGCCTACATTTGGTGGAGTGAGTCACATATAGACATGTACGTATACGTCAGTCGGGGGGGGGGGGGGGGGGGTGTTGATCCTACTTTGCGGACTTCGGCGGTCGCGGAGGGATCTCGGTCCCAATTAACCACGGAAAGTGAGGGATCTCTGTAGTTCAATCTGTGTTGGCCTTGCGATGAACAAAGTGAAACCCGCCTTCACATTAAGTCAACTGGGATGGGCACCAGCATCCCTGCGACTATAATATGGTTAAGTATGTTGAAAAATGAATGTATAAAAAAATTTGTAAGTGCACTTAAGAGTCACCAAATTAAGGGAGTGATGAAAAAGGAATCATGAAAAACTCATATTTTTAGAATTTCATGTTACTAAGCATTGAATTGTGTCGTGGGAGATAAAAACATCTCTTGTGATTTTTTTTTTATTATTCAGAAATTTAGTGGAGAACGTTTGAGATCTTCTGGCAATGGACAGTTGGACAACACTAGCAGTTCATGCATGAACTCTTTCTTGATGGATATGCATATGGACCTACTGGCTTTCCTGCACAGAATATCCATCAAACTTCTAGACACCTGCATAGGTGTGTAACCACCCGGAAAAAAAAATATATATATAATTCTAGTGTGCTGAACATGACTCAACAGCCGTGTTTCTCCAACTCAGACAATGAGAATCCTATGGGTAGAAAGAAGCCACTTATGAAGGGCGCACAAGGGCAATCTACTGCTCTACATTCCAAGAGAGCCACAGCAGGTGAACTCATCTAGTTCTCACTCACTGTCATTTACTCATCTTCGAGTGACAACTGTCTTTGAAAAAGGTCCTAGAGCTATATTATGTACACAAAATACAATGCAGACTGTGCAGCATTGTCCTTTGTTATTTCTAACAGAATGTGAACTGCAAGAGAAGATTAGGAAAAATAAAGTCTCCAAAGTTGTGTTTCTGATGCAGAAGGCCTTACATTCCTACAATAAAGATGCTACCAACAGAGAAACCAAAAAACAGCTGGAGGTCAGTCTGAAGATCTCTATTTAAAATATGGTGAGGGGAAAAAGTTATCACAGTTATTTTATTGTGTTGTTCTTGTTCAGGATGCTGTGGCATTACTGGAGAAAGCAGGGGTTGAGGAGAAGAGGATGATCGGTGCTGCTACTTCTACAGAGAAGGGAGCAGGTCTGGAAGAAGGATCTAAACCTCCTCCACCTCCTGTACTGTTATCACGTACCAACCAATCTTTAACCTTCACACCAGCACCATATGCTTTGGAGGATCAGGTGATCTCATCACCTCACTACACTGTTTCCTTCCTCTTTTACTTCTCTAAAAAATTAATGGTGGTTTCTACCCTTTGTTGAATGCAGTATGTCTTTTTGGCATTCTGCTCAAGCTCTGTCAGATTGCATGCAGACCACTGTTATCAAGAATTTTGAAGTCTTACCATAGATTCCTGGTCAGGTCTGGGTCTCAGCTTTGATTGGACCATCATCACACATTTAAGTTTTAGGTTTTGGGCCACTGCATTGTATAGTAGGCAGTTTTTGTTTGTGTACCTTGCCTTGATCTCAATTCTTTTTGAGACAGGAAGATGTTTTTTTCCGAGATCACCCTTCATTTGGCTCTACTCTGCCTTCAACCCGTCATGTTATTTTGTCCTTTGTTCATAAAAATCAGTCCAACACATTTACTCACTCTGTTATTTTCTTAATCCTACTTGGGTCATGGGAGCCTGATGCCAATCTCTACTCATATTAGGTGAAGGCATGGTACACCCTGAACAACTTGACAGATCAACACACACACACACACACACAACAGGATTCCAAAAAAATTGGGACACTGATATTGCTCCACTAGCTTTCTGCGCAACATTGGGGGAATTGGTGATCCTTTGCCCATCTTCGCTTCTGAGAGACACTGCCACTCTGAGAAGCTCTTTTTATACTCAGTCATCTTGCCAATGGATCTCATTAGTGGTAATTGGTCCTCCAGCTGTTTGTTATAAGTGCAATTGACTTTTCCAGCTTCTTATTGCTACCTGCCCCAACTTTTTTTGAGATTTGTTGACACCATGAAATTTAAAATCAACACATTTTTCCCTTAAAATGATACATTTTCTCAGTTTAAACTTTTGACCCAGGCATCTATGTTCTATCGGAAATAAAATATTAAAATTTGGCACTTCCACATCATTGCATTCAGTTTTTATTCACAATTTGTATAGTGTCCCAACATTTGTGGAATCCAGTTTGTGCAATTCACACTCACACTTAGGGAAAATCTGGAACATCCAATTATCCTAAATAAATGTCTTTGGATTGTGGGAGAAACCAGAATACCAAGAGAAAACCCATGCCAGCATGAGGAAAAATCTACACAGACACATCCAATCCTGAGAATTGAACCCAGAACTTTCTTGCTGTGAGGTAGATGTGCTAACCACTATGTGACCGTGTTGTCCAGCAGCAGTAGTATGTACAGTACTATCAAACATGTTTACAGTATATTTGTATATTATGAGGTAAAGCAGAAAAGTAGGGTATGTTTTTATGTTTGTAGCTTGGAAAAGAAATGTACAGTACTTTTATTCTCGGGGTAGTGTTGGCCTCGCGGTATTGTGCAAGCTTACTGATCTGAAGGTTTGGGGTGTAAGGCCCACTATCACCAGGTTATCACTTTCATCCCCCAGTGCAGCTAATGTTATTAAAAGGCCAGCCATGTCTCTCACTGTCTGTAGTGACAAATATGTCGTTTGTAAAGAGTAGGCCATTGGGTTGCTATCAGTTTTTTTCTGCCCCGCAATGACCTGGTGAACTGTCTAGGGTGTATTCTATTCTCACCCATAGTCGGCTGAGATTGGTTCCAGACTTCCCGTGACTTTTATTCTGACAATATCGCCGCATTGGGGTAGCAAAGTTTTCTGTAGCCGCTTAATCCTAATTAGGGTCGCGGGGAGGCTGGTGCCCATCCCAGCTGACTGAGGGCAGAGTACACTTTGGACAGCTCACCAGGCCATCACAGTGCATAAACACGCTGACGGCTATGTAGCTACTCTAGTCGAAAGTCAACAATGGTTCTTTTACAGCCTCACACCATAGACAGTGAGAGACATGGCCGGCCTTTGATGACCCAGTTCGCTGCACTGGGGGGACAGCAGCAACAACCTGGTGATAGTGAGGCTTGAAACTCCGACCTTGGGATCAGTGATCCAGCACCTTTTACCACCAGGCCACCACGGTAGCAAAGTCAAAGTTTGAAAAAAAAATTTAATATAATATTTATTTGGGTGCAGGTTTGGTGGTACCGTATTTATGGTAGAGAATTTGAAGGTGTCAATCTGAAAGTGCGGATTGGAGACTGCCACCTGGTTGGCACTGGTGAAATGGTAAGCTTTATGCTCTTTAATGAAAACAGCTGTGAATCCAAAGCATTTACATTAAAACAACCAAAAACATAGTAAATCTGTTCATCCAATTAGATTCCAGCTAGAGGAGAATGCTTGTTTTGTATAAGTGGCCTGGAGCCCAACCAGAAGTATATTTTTGCTGTGGCAGCCTATGACAATCAGGGCAATCTGGTGGGAGGTAGTGTTGGAGATACCACCAGGCCAGTGCTAGCCTCACTCCCACTGCCTTTGTTGACAGCCTGGGCTCATCTGGCTCAGGTATTGTATGTGCATATACCTAGTACTGAAGTATAATGCATAAGGCTTTACATCAGTAATTACTTTAAACCGTTTCCACCAGGTAGCCTATCAAACAGAGCAGTATGCACTAGCCAAGAAAGCCTGCAGTGAGATTTGGGGCCACTTTACCCTTCCGACAGCCTCTGATTCTGCAGTCTGCAAGGAGCCAGTGGAGCCTGTCAGAAATCATGAGGAAGCTCCTAAGAGATTTTCCCAAACAAAGTTAGACAACCATATAAATAGAGATTGACCTTATCTACCTGCTGTTTTTCCAAATACACGCTGAGAGACCTCACATGTCTTATTTGTTTTCCATTTATCCCTGAAGATTATGCCCACAGATACTGAAGCGCTCTTCTCCTATACTGCAGCAGCTTTTCATCATCTCAATCTTCATGCAAACCGACATCAATATCCAGGAGCGAGCACTATACTGGGACTCCCTCACTGATGGAAGCCCTTTGATTTGGGAACAGGTTAGATCCTCATCACGCCTATCTTAAGTGTGGTTCTCATGTCTGCTCATAAGTTATTTTACACACTACTTGCTCATATTTCTTCTATATTTTGTGGCCAGTAAAAGGCACATTCTCTTTAATGCTGTTTTCATAATGTTTGCTACAGGAAGCTAGACTTGCCGAGTGTGAGAGGATGCTTGTGGCCATGGATCTGTCACTACATCTTAATGAGAGCAGTTCTGTCTTGCATGCTGTAGTGAGCTGCTATGGCCTTCTGTTACCTCTTATGCTTTATCAGATCCCATCAGACCCTGTGATTCAGGTGGGTTGATAACGGAGCATGAGGTCCGCACAGAGTAAATAAATATCTCCTTTGTATGTTATCCATGTGCTTGTGTAGGTTTCCTCCGGGCACTCCGGTTTCCTTCCACAGTCCAAAAACATGTACAGTTAGCTAATTGGCTGTTCCAAATCACCTCCTAGGTGTGAGCGTGAGTGCGAATGGTCGTGTGCGTTGGCCCGGTGATGGCCTGGCGAACTTATCCAGGGTGTACCTTCATCTGAAGTCGGCTTTGATAGGTGCCAGCCTCCCTGTGACCCGAATTAGGATTAAGCAGCATAGAAAATGAATGAATAATTGGAAAGGCTTGGCAGTTTCTTAATAATTGCTTATCAACTTCAAGGGTGACTGGTTTGGGGTGTGTTATCATTGGATATTTATGTTCCTTAAAGAATTTTAATTGTACAAATTGCTTTTTGTCTATAGCAGTGCTTCTCAATTATTTTCTGTGGCGCCCCCTCTAGGAAGAAAAAAAACATTTCACGCCCCCGACTATAAATAGTATTATTTGTCTCTAAAATTATTAGTACACCTCTGCATAACATTTTTTGTATCTTTATTAGCATTAAAAACAAAAAAAGAAAGAAATATAGTTCCACTGACAATAAAAAAAAACTTCATTAACATTTTAAATCTGTAACAGAAACGATTTAAAGTGCACCAATGTGCCTGAAATAAAAAAAAAAAATCCTATTTAAACTTATTTAAATTCATTTAACTTATTTATATCTTAATATCTCTGTCTCTCCACCTTTCTCTTCGTTCCCGTTAGAATTTTTTTCTGTGTTGTTTCTTGAGTTGTTCACTACACTTCATACCGTTTGCTCGTGCGAAAAACCGCTATCATAGCTCGACAATGAGCACGTCACTGTCAACTACTGGAGTGGAGGTGCAATTACACTTATTTCTCGTACACTATTTCAGAAAACCATGTTCCCCAGGACACCGCCCCCCCCCCCCACCCCCGGCATCACACTGGGCACACCCCCACTATTTGAGAAGCACTGGTCTATAGTAATGATGTTGCCACATGTGGCTGTGGGTCAATTTGTCCATTTTGTATATTAAATACATTACCTTGTGTTTTTACATTCTTTACATTTTAACGATTTAATTATGACCACATATGAATCTTTGTGCTTGCTTCAGGTGCTGTTGAAGTGTTTGATGGCGCTAAAGGAGAATCCAGCTGTTTTCAAACAAAAAGAACCTGTTGCTACTACCAAATCACTAAATCATATGGTGGCCTGTATTACATACTACGTATCCAAGGTATTAAGTGTTCTTGTAATATTTGGTTTCACCAGCACATCTCGTGTGTTTTTTATTCTATATAGACCTGCCTTTCAGATGACCAGTTTTATCCACAAAGAGTGTGGAACGTTATTGCATAGGTAGGGTAAGGTAAGTCTGTTAGGTTTTTACACCCGAGCCTTGTGGCTCATCAGGCCGGTGCTTATCCCCAGTTTCCTTAGCATGAAGCGACAAGGAGTTCAACTCCCCCTGGAGGGGATGCTAGTCCATCGCAGGTTACCTTCCCAGTATATTTTACTGGTACCCATTTATACTGCTGGGTGAACAGAGGCACACTTGTGGATGAAACCTTGGCCAGGGGTCTTAGCACAGTCAGAGTCTCAGTGGGATTCGAACTCACAATTTCCCAATCATGAGCGCAGCACCCTAACCACAACACTACCGGCCCCATCGTTATTGCATAGTCATTATAAACAGTTTTGGTGTTTACCAAATTCTCTAATATAGCAATCTGGGACTGCATTCTTTAGATTTCTGAGAAATTGAAGTTTTGTGTATTTTTTTTGTGCAGGGCTTGAAAACCTTGAAAGAGGACTGTATGGCATCTTCAGTGATGGAACAGGGAAAGCAGCTCCTGGTGGGGATGAGTGAGATTCTCCACCAGTGTGATGAAGTGAGTGCTTTTTATAGCGCATTAACCTTCCTGCCTCATACTCAGAAAGGTTTCTTGAGCCATGTCCACCCTCGACAGAATAAAAAAAAAAGTGGTTTGTGTATAAATTAATGAATAAATATATCGAAAAATGAATATGGTAATATGGAAAATTCATACAGTTACTGTTCAGGGTTGGGTTTTTTGTACTGCAATGACACCACATTTTAGAAACCAGACAAGGTGAGATGTTTATGCATGGTTCGATTTATATATTCAAAATTCTTAGGAAGCTGGGATAAGATCACAGAACCAATCATGATATCTCCTTTTGGATCAGGAGCAGTACAATGACCTTCGCTATGGGATTCAACAGTATTAACTTTGTCGATTCACGACCCTAGAATCTTAATCACTGACCTGCCAGTGCACTACTGCCATCCTTGAGAATCATTTGTTCGTACTGGTGCCTTGGTGTCCACCCAGAACAGCTGGAGGAAGTGGCTGGGGATAGAGACATCTTCACCTTACTGATTAGCCTTCTGCCACCATGACCTGACCCTGGATTAAGTGCAAGAAGAAAAAGAGATAATGATGATTGTTAAAAGAGAAAAATAGTGTTAAAGAGTTTATAGTTATAATTATAATCTGAGTTATACTGAATATTTTTTATTTCTTTGGCACAGGAACCCCAAAAGAAGGAAAGAGAACCTAGTGAGGAGTTGAAAGCCTTGACACGCATTGATTTAATACAGCACAAAAAAATGGGAGGGGTTTTAAACTGTGATAACCCAGCGTGGAGGACAGAAGATAGAGATCCCAGAGAGAAGGGGCATTCTGTCTCAAATCAAATCAGTAAGACTTTATTTTTATATATTTTTTACTTTCAAAGACTCATAAAGTGGAATAACATTATGGTTGTAACAGTGAGTCTGCTTTACCTCAGGGAACAACCCAACCCCACTGAACCCCACTGACGTTCTCTAAAAGCGCTGACTCGTAATTTTCTGTTTTAACCTTTCTGGCCAAAAGATAAACAACCCCTCTAATATATTGTCAGAGCACCGTTAGCCATAATCACTGTGTATAATCCCATGGCATTGTTGCTTTGGTTGGTCAGGTCAAGCATCAGCAAAGTACGCTATGATCAGGTGTCCACATCCAGGGACGCTTTCTTTCAAATATAAAATTGGGGCTCATATAGTGAGAGAATGGTTCAAGGAGCATAAGAAATTGTTTCCTTGCAAAACCTCAAACCCCAGAGTCCCGGTCTTAACCACTTTTGAAAGTCTTTGAGATGTCCTGAAGAAGACTTTGTTGAGTGGTTCAATTTTCCCGTCATCAAGTCAAGATTCTGGATCAATTCAGCTCTGGATAGAAATTAATATTGGCATGTTGCTTAAATTTGTCGAAACAATGCCATAACCAATTATATGATGTAATCCAGACTAAAGGCAGTGCAATATAATATAAAAGTACAAGACTTGTTTTTTTGTTTTTGGCAGAGTGAGAATGGTGCTGGTGTTTTCTGCAAGCTGTGATCTCCATGTTCAATATGTTTAAGTCAGTGTCTTTTCTTGAAACAGCAGATTGTTTGGAATATGATCTCAGTGGAGAAGAGGATCCCAGCATTCTGTACCAGGTCCTTGATTCCTGCTCTTTAAGGAATGCTTTCAAATATGGTGAGCTGGCCATCATAATACAGCAGGGAACAGATTTTCTTCTCGCAGATACAGTTACTGTAATACACAACACTGCAAAAGTCCTGAGCCACCCACAAAGACCTGCTGTTGGGCAAAAATATGTTGCTTTCTGTTTGGTATTATTTTATATTTTATACTGGTTTCTAAATTGGTATAACAACAACAACAACAACAACGACAATGACAATAATAATAATAATAATAATAATAATAATAATAATAATAATAATCTTTCATCTTCTTTCATGGGGCAGTGGTGGCCTAGTGGTATAGGGCGCTGGATCGCTGATCCAAAGGTTTGAGTCCCACTCTCCACAAGGTTGTCACTGTCCTCCTAGTGCAGCTAACTGGGTTATCAAAGGCCGGCCATGTCTCTCACTGTCTATGATGTGAGGCATGTAAAAGAACCATTGCTGACTTTCGACAAGAGTAGCTGCAAAGCCGTCAGCATGTTTCCGCCCTGCGATGGCCTGGTGAACTGTCCAGGGTGTACTCTGCCCTCGCCCTGAGTTGGCTGGGATGGGCACCAGCCTCCCCGTGACCTTAATTAGGATGAAGCGGTTACAGAAAATGAACTGAACTGAACATCTTCTTTCATTTTCTGTAACCGCTTAATCCTAATTAGGGTTGCGGGGAGGCTGGCACTCATCCCAGCCGACTCCGGGTGAGGGCAGAGTACACCCTGGACAGCTCGTCAGGCCACTGCAGGGCAGAAACACATTGACGGCTTTGCAGCTACTTTTGTTGAAAGTTAGCAATGATTCTTTTATAGCCTCACACCATAGACAGTGAGAGACATGGCGGCCTTTGATGACGCAGTTAGCACCACTAGGCCACCACTGCCTCCTAATAATAATAATGATAATAGTAATAATAATAATAATAATAATAATAATATTTTTGTGCTGAAAAAGTCTCTCTTTCATCCCCTCATTTGCTGAACCACTTAGTCCTATAGGGTTGCAGGGAGGCTCGAGCCTATTATAGCCAACTCCGGGCAGCTCACCTCTGGTCACCAATGGTCACCAATGGTCTGCCATTGTAGGGAAAACACACTCAACCATTTCCAGTCACACTCACACCTAAGTTTGTACCTAAAAAATCTCGGGTGGCTCGGAATTGTTGTATAGTACCATGTGTGTGTGTGTGTGTGTGTGTGTGTGTGTGTGTGTGTGTGTGTGTGTGTGTGTGTGTGTGTGTGTGTGTATTTTATCCAATAGTAATGAAGTTTAAATGGATGTCCTACTTCATGGAGTTTGCCACACAGCTACTGCAAAAAGCATTGGAAGAGGATCAGTTGGAAATGCTAATCATGTGTGGACACAAAATTTTCTCTTGGATTAAAAGGTTCATAGTGTATGTGTTTATGTCTGTGTACATATCTGCATATTTGTCTGGTTGCTTGACAAAAATATGTACTTTATTAACAGCCGAGATGAATGTTTGATGTTTCCGAAGAAGACTAACAGGAACTTAGGATACAATCAGAAGACTTATGCGGTGTCTATCATACAGTATTCTAATAAAGTAAATGAAGAGAACACACACATTTTCACTCGCATCCTTGCAGTTTATGAACCCTTCGAGTTTCTGAGGTTTATGTGTATTAACAGATGAAGAGAGTTTCTAAAACGCAGAATGGGTTACGGAAGAAATCGCTTCCCCGGTCAGAAGACTCGAAGATGTAAGTGCGAATAAGATTCTCATGGCCTGTTCATTTCATGCCATGTATAATGTGTGTTAATTCCCTGTGTTATGTAGTAGAGATTTCAGGATGCTGGGGACAAAGATGAAACCGGTGGGTCCAGTGAGACGGCACCAGCGACAGAGATTGATAAGGAAGGTCCATTCAGATGAGTTGCCCTGGCGATGTTGTGCAAACTTGACACTGGCGCAAGCATACCTGGGTCTGCTGAGAAAAAACTTACAATGTGACCCTACACCACCTCTCCAACACTGGTACACCTACTTTGTAACAGAAAACATTTAATTTCTTTGTTTATTTTTGTCCCCCAGTGCAGCTAACTGGGTTATCAAAGGCAGGCCATGTCTCTCACTGTCTATGATGTGAGGCATGTAAACGAACCATTGCTGACTTTCGTAAAGAGTAGCTGCAAAGCCATCAGTGTGTTTCTGCCCTGCGATGGCCTGGCGAGCTGTCCAGGGTGTACTCTGCCCTCGCCCAGAGTTGGATGAGATAGGCACCTCCCATGACCCTAATTAGGATTAAGCAGTTCAGAAAATGAATGAATGTTTGTTTTTACATTTGCTTTTATCTCCATTCATGTTCTTTGAGAACTTCCGGGCTGACTTGGAAAATTCACATTTGGGGTGATTCACAAAAGTGAAACTTAATTAAAGGTACAGTGCGTAAAATTTATTGGGAAGTAGCAGCATCTAATGGTAATGTTACAGATTTCAAACAACTTAAATTTGATTTCATAAGGTAATGAAAATTCAATAGCTCCTTTTGAAGATGATCAATTAATTGCATAATTTACATTATTTTTGATTCATTTAAGTTCTGGTATTAGATCTTCAAAAATATTACACACTGTGCCTGTGGTACATTTCATGTATCGCATAACTGTATATACAGTCATACCTCATCTTACAAAATTAATTCGCTCCAGAAGTGATTTCGTAACCTGAGTTTTTCATAAGTTGAGTAGCATTTTACATGTAAAAGGCCTGATTTGTCCAAGGTCCCCAATACTACCACCCCAAACCCTTGAAAAATTATAAAAGTATACCTTTTAAGGCCTCCTTCTGCTTCAATGTCGTACTGATGGTAGAGGGATTTTGGCCATATTCCTTTGCAATATCACTCAACCGTATGCCATGAGCCCATTTCTTCTTTTCACTCGCAACATGCACGTGTGTGTGCGCTTGTGGGTGTGTGTATGTGTGTGTGTGCACGCATGTGTTGATCATGTCTACTTAGCAGAGTTATAATTTTACAAATACTTATGCAAGGTTAAAATCCTGAGCCAAAAAATAAAGTTGCAATGAGCACACTTGAAAACCTCACGAAACAACAGTAACTCTGTCCTTTACACGTGTTTGAACTTTGTGACGAACAATGGGTCGAAGGCACACGAAAAGCATCATGGGTATTATGGAGATGCAGCTCCATAATAGCCAATGGGAGGCCAGCGGGGGTGGGGTGTTGAGAGATAGCCAATAGGAGAGCAACTCGCACATTGTTTGAATTTTTGAGATGGCGCATATTGTAATCTGAATTTTTTTCATATCCAGACGGAAATTTTAGATAAATGCATTTCGTAACTTGGATCTTTTATTTGTTGGGTCTTTCGTAAGGTGAGGTACACTGTGTGTTGAGAGTGGGGCTCGAACCCCCAACTCTAGAATCAGTGATCTAGCCGACATTACACCAAGCTACCACTTGCATACATGAGATATGAATATGAAACTAGATAAGAAGTTGGAAACACGCATATTTGCCAAAAATTGGATGTTTATTCACATTTTATTCATTCACATGTACATATTTATTCCATTTTATTTGTTTTAGAGAGTATTGAATAGATTGATCTTTGAGGGAAATGGTTTTATTGCAGCAGTACCCGAATACAAAAGCATGTAAAGAACCATTGCTGACTTTTATTAAGAGAAGGCTGCATAGCCATCAGCGTGTTTCTGTCCTGCGATGGCCTGGCAAGCTGTCCAGGGTAAGCGCTGCCCTCGCCCTGGATGAGATGGGCACCAGCCTCCCTGCGAACCTAATTAGGATTATAAGTGATCCAGAAAATGAATGAATGACTAGAGTGTAAGTGTTCGTTAAAGGTCAGCAGATTGTGTAATGATCGATACAGAAAAAATTGGATAAGTAGAGTATAGTAATGTGAATCTGTAATGTACTACAATTAGAGTATAGTAGAGTAATGTTATGTTTTTATAAATTGCAGTTACAGCAATTTCCCTCTGCACTTCTTTTCTTTGGCACATACTGGAACACTGGTGAAATGGAATCATTTTCCTCACCACACAAAACCTCCTGAGCTGAGCCCTTCCATCCTCAAAACCCCCTTTGGCAAAGCTGAGGATACCAGTCAGGGTGAGTATACTTGGTGAGGAATGGTGAAGACGACTTCCCTGAGGAATTTGTATATCATTTGATCACCTCATATCGCAGCATGGTGGCATATCCTCACAGCAAATATGTGTGCATGAGTTGGATTTCTCCAGGTAGTCCGGTTTCCACCCATAGTTCAAAGACTAATTTTTCATATCAGGATAATTGGCTGATCCAAATTGCTTCTATGTTTGAGTGTGAATAGTTGTGTACATTTTGGTTGTATGTAGGGAACAGTTTTCGGTGTACGTAATAAAATTAAGCAAAATAAATAATTAAAATAAATTAATGAATTAACATCTTATCATATACTACCATTTTTTCTTATTTTTACAGTCTGAATATTACAATCTACTGTTACTGTAAACAGGATACAATGCAATGATTTCAGTGTTTTAGTACAAAATTCTGAAGATACTGCACACGAATCTGCTCATATCTAGTATATACTAATACCAATATCATGTAGGTGCACTTGACAATGGTGGAGAGGGGTGTGGGGAAAGTGATGTGGAGAGTGAGTCAGGCACTGCATGCACAGAGATGACCATTGACTCAGAAAGCACGGGAATCCTTTTTCAGCCAATGGACACCATTTACAAGGCATCAATACACCTCAGGAGAGCCATGGTAGGCACAAGTACACATCTGTTCCCATAGCAGAGTTTTTTCTTTGGTTTAAACATTAGTGATATCATTGTGCACTTTGAATATTTGTGCAGGTTCTGGCCCATCGTGGAAGTCTCTGGACATCTCTGCGTTGGGGGTGTGAGATCCTTTGGGACCAATTCAACACTATTGCATATCTGGTGGAGTGTAACTTGAACCCTCAGTTTTCCAACATACTGACGCTGGACCAGTTGTACACAGTGTTCACACCCCTGTTGGTCCTAGCTTCAGAGCTGCTCATGGACATGATGGAGAAGCTACAGGTGCACTCATCCACCTTAAGCCTTTTTTTACTGTAAGGCCACAAGCTGTCACCTAATCTTTGGTATTTAATAATGATGGGTTTTTTTATAGCTCTGGAAGGTGTGTGATGAGAGAGGTGAAGATTTGGAGGCCACGTCCCTGAATAATGGGATGCTGGTAGATCTGAAATGGATGAGAAATTTGGTGTTGCAGACAATGGAGCGCCTTTTCTACCAGGCTAAATGGGAAACCCTTGCTCATCTAGCCTTGATGTACAACTATTATACACGGTGAGTCATCTCACTGACAAATATCGAGGAAATGTAGTGGTTGGACAAAAAATGGTCTTAGAATAATGACTAATACTGGTCTGAAATCCTGGATGGCAGTTATGTATATACTTATTTGTATATTATATATGATTACATGATGCCATAATTTAATTACAAATCAATAAAAGTAAAGGTTTGGCACAACAAAAATATGTGAGGAGCTTTAACAAATGTAGGCGCTTGTCGCAAGTGACATGTGGTGCTTGTGAGATAAAGCATGGCTTATCCGGACTTCCGATCTTTCAAGTGAGCAAGTACACGTTGAATACTTGTTTAGTACTCAATCTTCACTTGCTCACTTGAAAGATCAGAAGTCCGGATAAGCCGCACTTTGTCTCACAAGCACCATACGTCACTTGTGACAAGCGCCTACATTTGGTGGAGTGCCTCACATATGTTTGCGCATCATGAACAGGTGTAGGACCTCAGTGATTTGAACTTGCATGGTCTTGATGATGAGCAAACATATGTGAGCATCATATGTGGTAGGAGTGGACTATTTACCAACTTTGTATAGAAATAACATTTTGAAGACTTTCTTTTACAGGAATTAAGGTTATAAGAAAAAATAAAAATTTGTAATATCAAGTCAGGAATTTTATAATTGTACCAGCCTCCTTGAACCCTAATTAGGATTTAGAGGTTCAAAATATGAATGAGAGCAGTGGTGGCCCGGTGGTAAAAGGTGCTGGATCGATGATCCTAAGGTTGGGGGTTCGAGTCCCACTCTCCACAGATTTGTCACTGTCACCTCAGTGCAGCTAATTGGGTTATCAAAGGCCAGACATGTCTCTCACTGTCTATGGTGAGAGGGTAAAAGAACCATTGATGACGTTCTACAAGAGTAGCTGCATAGCCGTCAGCATGTTTCTGCCCCTTGCTAAAGGGTTGTGTCATGAAGGGCATCAAAAAAGAAGGTTCAGAATATGAATGAATCCCTAGTTATTCTTATCCCTGAAGCATCAAATGTGGTGCTTTTACCGCTGCAAATTCATATTCGACGTAATAAGCATCCTGCTCCAATGCCCCCCCCCATGTTTTTGATCATATGTCTAATAACCGCCCATGTGTACTGGGAGCAAAATGGTAGATCAAACTTACCAATTTTATTTGATCAGCCTCTGTAACAGTAAAATGAGGTGTTCACTGCCTGTAAAAGTGAGTTTACACTGTATTTCAAGACCCCCTGCCACTGGGGAATGTCTATAATGTTCATCAGTAACAACACATTTGATTGTTCTGCCATGCTTTGATAAACAGGAAAATATTGTACTGTGTTCTTTTGGTAAATGTCCAACAACCGATGAACCATTAGAAACTGCTACAGCAAAACTATGGGATGCTCTGAATGAATGGAGCGATGAGCCAGATATGGACCTATCAGAAAGTGATGACGAGCATTTTTCACACGATTCTCCTGCTCACTAACTTCATAAATTTTAAGATGTTCCTGGCCATGTGCTTTGTTTATGTTTGTGTTGATTGGTTCAACTTGCCATGTGCTTGCCATGTACTAAAGTTGACAGTGTTGATTGGCTCGATTTTACTTCCGGGGTAAATGTTTAAAGGAAATATTTAAAGAGAGGGAAAAGTTATGGGTCTTTTTTTTTATTTATGCTGTTTCCTGTATATTTTTCAGCGTTCATGTAAGTAGTATGGTTGATACTACAAAATGAATAATGCAAATACCATTAAAACTCTTTTATTGTTCTGTTATTATTCATGTTTTGAATCATGGTAATAAGCACTTACCGTTCCACCCACCCTCACCCCAATTTTTTAAGCACCCTGGGTGCTTATCACGTCGAATACGGTAATCCTTTGATCTGTGTCAACTTTCATCAAAAAAGTTATTATAGAAAGTCAGCTGAAATCTTTCATTCGTTGCTTAATTCTTTGGTTGAACCACTTAATCCCTCTAGGGTCACAGGAAACCCAGAGCCTATCTCAGCCAACTGTGGGTGACAACCCTGAACATTTTATCAGTTCACTCCAGGGCCAAGACACACACACACACACACACACACACACACACACACACACACACACACACACACACACACACACACACACACACACACACACACACACCAAAGTGCAATGCAGAACCATCAACTAGCCTCATATTTATGTCTTTGAACTATGGGAGGAGACTGGAGTACCTGGATAAAATCACACACAAGCTCTTATGTCTTTTATGTCCCAGTATGAAGCCAAGTTTGGGACTTAAATCCATGACCTTCCTGCTGTGAAGAAACGTGCTAATCACTATACCACCATGCCACCCTGATGGAAATGTGTTTTAAAAACCTCTTTAATAAGTAAACAAATGTCTTGTTTTCCAGGGAATGCTATACTCGTACAATAACCCCGCTCTTGGTATATGCCCAGAGAAGACTGCTGGAAAGAATAAGCTACTTTGGAGGCCCTTCAGTCCCTCAGCCTCACTTTACCTATACAGAGATGATCACTGGACAAAAGGTGACCTAAATACTGCAGGCATTTTAAAATGTAAAAGACCTCATTTATTCTCTGTGCTCTAGAATAATCCTGTATAATTAATTCATCATATAGGTGACGTGCAGGAACTATGCAGGCAGGCAGTTGCTCTTATGTCCCAGTATGAAGAATTGGCGTGAGAGTGCTGCAAGTAGTGCTGCATCAGAACCTTTAGAGGTGGCAGGTAAATACAGAGATTAGAGCTTTTTACTCTCTTGAAACATGTACTGTATTGGCCACACTATACAAAAATACACACAAAACATTAAATGTACTGTAGGTAGACTTGAATATTTGAGCAGATCTAAAGTATTGAGATTATAAGTGATCAGTTTACTCTAGTATTTTGGTAAACCTCATCAGAGTTTCAGTCCATCGGTAATAATCTTTCAAAAAACATGGTTGAGTGATACATTTTTTTTTCTGCAGAGAGAAGAAGAGCCATGTGTGTTGTTTCAGTACCGCTGAACATTGACGACACACTGCGCTGTTTCAGAGAATCCATGACCAAGAAAAGTCACACACTTCGTGCCTTTCACCACAGCCGCACTTTACTCATGCTTCTGCTAGCTAATGCAAAGCACTGTGAGTCCATCTGTGCATTCTGCACTCATTATGCCTCATCTGAAGAAGGGACAGGGTTCACTGGATTTCACCCTTTTAATGGTGTCATCCATTTTCTGAACTGCTTAAACCTAATTATGGTTGCAGGGAGGCTGGTGCCCATCTTAGCCGACTCTGGGCAAGGCCAGAGTCCACTCTGGACAGCAATACAGTGGTACCTCACTTTACGAAATTAATCCGTTCCAGCGCCTTTTTCGTAATCTGCATTTTTCATAAATTGAACCGCATTTTACATGTAAAACGCGTGATTTGTTCCTAGGCTCCCAATACTACCCCATAAACCCTTTAAAAATGATAAAACTACACCAATTTTGTATGAAATATGTGTTAAAAGTAAAATAAAATTATTTACCTTTTTTTTTAAATCTCTTGAACCACCCATGCGACGCTTTAAAGTCCGGAGGTTGCTGGTCTGAAGAACCTTCACCCCCACCCTCCTTCACGAGGTCCTTAAGTATGGTGGTTGCTTTTTCCGAAATAATCACCTCCGTCACTGTACCTCCACTTTTAATGCCTCCTTCTGCGTCAATATTGTCCCGATTGTAGAGGGGTTTCGGCCATACTCCTTTGTGATTTCACTCAACCGAATCCCACTTTCATATTTTTTCATCATCTCCTGTTTTACTTTTATTGATAACGGAGCCCGCTTCTTTTCTGTCTCACTGGGAATCACTTTCTTGGGGCTCATGATTAATAACGAAAAATAATGATGCAATAAGCACACTTAAAAAACTCACGAAACTCACGAACCAACAGTACAACTCTCCTTCACGCATATGTCGAACAATTGGTCGAAGGCACACGAAAAGCATTATGGGTACAGTACTGTATAATGGAGATTCAGCTCCTAGCCAATAGGAGGCCAGCGGGGCAGGGTATTGGGAGACAACCAATCGTAAAGCAACTCAGGCATTGTTTGAATGTTTGAATGGCATGTTTGAATTTTTAAGATGGCGCTTTCATAACATGAACTTGTTTCGTATCGAGAGACAAAATTTTAGGAAAATGCATTTCATAACTTGAATTTTTCGTTTAGTGAAACTTTCGTAAAGTGAGGTACCACTGTAATTCTTTTACATTCCTCTCACCACAGACAGTGAGAGACATGGTCCATATTGTCCAGATAGTCCAGTTAGGTGCACATGGGGCAACAGTGACAACTTGATAGTAGTGGGGCTTGGACACCTGACCTTTGGACCAATAAGCAAGCCAGCACCTTAACCATTAAGTCACCACTAACCCAGCATATGCACAAGTTAAATTTAATTTTTATTCACTTAGTAATTGTAATACTAAGCATCGTATGACATGAGGAAAAAAAATATGAAGACACCCATAAGGGAATGCGCACTCTTCCGGTTGGCACCTAACACTGAAATTCTAAGTCATTATGGTATGTTGTTGTTGAAGATTAAAGCTGAACAGTATTCAGAACAGTAACATGTCCAGTACAAGAACAGGGAGAATAGGGCAGTCTCTTTGAAGATAGCTGCAGCAGTACGGTGAAAGTACAAATCAAATAAGTGTGATTATCAATTATATTAAAGAAAAAATGGATATAAGCAGTTATCCCTGTACTGTACTTCCTTTTGAGAACATGAATGAGAACATGAAGCACATTCGAAATCACAGTGAACATAACCTGCCTTCATCTTCATCCTATCTGACCTCAGTTTTGTTGAAACTATGTATGCTGTGTATATTTAGACAACGGATCTGAATGTTACATAACAGCGCCAGAGCGAAGCACCATAAGGCTGGGATGCCCCATGTCCATGCGTTTCCACGACACAGGAAATCTAACAAGACTGCCCCCCCATTGCTGTGTTAGTGCTATTATTTCTCACAGACTTACATGATGACAGGCAGCAATAATAAAAAACAAAATAAAACAAACAAAAAAAGATTTTACATTAATTAAAAAAAAAAAAAAAGCTAGTGAAAGGATCAATGCTGGAAAGTAACAATGGACTTGGACATCTATCAATAGAGACATCAATTGAGCACTCCTCTTTTAGGCAATGCATAATTCTATACAGGGATCCCTCGCTAGTTCGCGCTTCAATTCAAGCAGCTTCAGTGCATCGCGTTTTTAAAAAATATTCATTGAATTAAAAAATAAGGAAATTAAGGAAGAATAGGGGGAAGAGTTAAGGAAAATTCCACAAAACAAGGTCAATTATGCAAAAGAACCCCAAACAAGCAAAAAAAAAAAAAAAAATCCAAAACCGCCCATCAAAACTACTTACGTTTTTATGTAAGGTGTGCATCTGAGCGCATGCACGCGCATCTGTGTGTGCGCGCGTGCGTCTGTATGTGTGTGTATTTATATTTTATTTACATCTTATGCATTATTTTTGAATGTGTAATTGTTATTATAAGCATTTATAGCGTTGAATATGTATTTATTGATATTATATACACATATAAATGTACGTATACGTCACCCAGGGTGGTCAATCCTACTTCGCAGAATTCGGTGGTCGGGGGGGGGGATCTCGGTTCCAATTAACCACGGAAAGTGCAGGGATCCTTGTATATCATTTCTTGTGTTCGTAATGTGTGTGTGTGTTTTTTTTTTATATATATATAATCTCTCTAGCAATAGAGGAGCCATTCTGTAAGGAGTCCTCTCAAGACCATCAGGACAGTATGGTGTTTAACATAGCAGCTGCTAAAATCCCATCCCTCAGTCCTCCAAAGCTGTCCAATGAAGATTACCACTCTGAGGACTCCGTGTACAGCTCGCCTCTATCTCCCTCCCACATTCAGGGCATTTTGTCCTCCTACAACAGCTCTATCAGTGAGAAATCCTCTCTGAAAATCACATTTGTGAGGCGCTCCATCGAATGTAGGCGCTTGTCGCAAGTGACGTATGGGGCTTGTGAGACAAAGCGCGGCTTATCTGGACTTCCGATCTTTCAAGTGAGCAAGTGAAGGTTGAGTACTAAACAAGTATTCAATGCACACTTGCTCACTTGAAAGATCAGAAATCCGGATCAGCTGCACTTTGTCTCACAAGCACCATACATCACTTGCGACAAGCGCCTACATTCGATGGAGCGCCTCACATGTTTACCATTACTGTATTATTATTGTTACAAGAAGAGTTGATTTGTAATTTGTCCTCCAATGCAGAATACCTTCAAGCAAATAATTATACCGCACTGCAAGTACAAGCGCTGCATGACCTTGGGAATCTGCATTTCTACAATGGAAATCAAAAGTATGTAATTATACTTTGTTATATCTTATATATTGCTAGCTGTATGTGTAATTAATAGACTTAGTTAGAATATTATTAATAGTTGTGATCTATATATTTGCATAATTTTTGTGTGTAGGGCTGCTCATTTACACTGGAGCAAAGCTCTGGATCATTCCCTGCAGGCCACAGATGTGATAGAATCCTGGGATGGTGACTCCTGGGGCGATAACCTTTCTAATGAACCCTTGAGGCATGCTGGGATATGGGGCTGTCTCCAGGGTGCATTGTTGTCTGCTAAGATTGCTCAGTATGTGACGTAAAAAAATCGCAAAATTTGTCTTTATTTTCACTTGAGTAAGTTTTTATCATGCAGTGGTATGACTTTTGTCCACAGTTATGCCTTAACATCTAACATACAACAACGGACCAGCTGCTGCCTTCTCTCCGCTAAGCTCTTTAAGGTAAAAGAACAAAGCCATGAAGTTAAAGATTAAATCACTTTGGACCATGTCGTCTCCTTTAATACCACAGTGATTAATTTTTAATATACATTAACCTCAAAACAAACCAGTTCGTGGTCTCAGTTACATTATAACAGCTATAAATGGTCAGTCACACAATTTCTCTTGGAGATGTAAGGGAATAAAAGACATAAAAAAAGACTTATTCTTGACAATTTTAATACCGGTATACTGTACTTCTTTGTTATATCTGATCATTATTAGCAGAGCTCTTGAGCAGAGCACCATAGCTATGTAATACAGCTTGGATGGTTGTCCCGTGTCCTGTCCGTTGTCTGTGCATGCCCACAACAGGCTGCCACGTTGATAAGTTGATGCTGATTGGCTGTTTTGTAAGAAAGAGTTGCATGATAATGGGCAGCAATAACACAAAACAGTCATTCATCCATTTTCTGAATGACTTATACTAATTAATGTCACAGGGAGGCTGGTGCACATCTCAATTGACTCTGGGTGAAGGCAGAGTACACCCTGGAGAGCTCACCAGGCTATCGCTGGGCAGAAACACGCCGACGGCTATGTAGCTACTCTTGACAAAAGTCAGCGATGGCTCTTTTACATGCCCCTCACCATAGACAGTGAGAGACATGGCCAGCCTTTGATATCCCAGTTAGCTGCACTGGTGAGACAGCAGTGATAACCATTGATAGTGGACTGTTGATAGCTAGAACCCGCAACCTTGGAATTGGTAATCCAGCAACTTAACACCAGGCCACCACTGCCCAACACTGCCCAAATGATTAATTACGAAGCTGAAACCCAGAAAATTGAGGCTCATACACCACCACTCAGACGTATGCAGAATAAAAAACATTCAACACAACTCAGATTTGCATGGATAAAAATGTTCCTGGAACAAACACTATAATCAGAAGCATGACAAAGCTTGAACTCATTAAATGGATAATTAAACTTACAAGACAGGTTAAAAAACAAAATTAACTAATTCAGAAATCAGCAAGTAAGAACAGAGAGGCACTGACAAGGCAACCTGGGCTGGAACAGTTATCAATAGAGATAGCTGCCTTTAGGGAGAGTCTAAATTTATATAACTCTTCAGTTATTTTTGATTTTTATATGTTGTATTAATCTAGTTGTTGAAATTATTTCCTCTGCATTTAACCCATCCACAGTGAGTGCACACACACACACACACACACACACACACACACACACACACACACACACACACACACACACACACACACACGTAAATGTTGGACACACACTTGGAGAGTGGGCTGCCAGACACATTGGGGGCACTTGGAGAGCAGTTGCGGATTCGGTGCCTTCCTAAAGGGCACTTCGGCCACTAATGTGGATGAAAGGAAGCTGCAGTTCACTCCCCCACCATCATACATTTTTTTCCAAGCTGGTTCAGGAATCAAACCAGCAACCTTTTGGTCCCAAAGCCGCTTCTCAAACTGTTATGCTTTGTGCTTTGTCTGTTCCCCGTATGCAGAGCAAGTGATATATATATATATATATATATATATATGATTTTCTGAGTAGATCCTTCCGTAGGAGAATGCTCATTACTTTTTGGTAGAGCAAATAACAATAAAAATAAAAGGACAGGACAAAGACTTTCTATTGAAACTCCATTTATCACTACAGATCTGTTTCGAGGGGTGGTGAAACCATCCTCTCTCTTCAGGTGATTATAGAAGAATTATATTATATATTATATAAATATATAAATATATATATATAAATATATATTATAAATATAATATATTATATATTATATATATTATATAATTATATATATTATTATATAATATATTATAAATATATAAATATATTCTTCTATAATTACCCCCAGTGCAGCTAACTGGGTTATCAAAGGCGGGCCATGTCTCTCACTGTCTATGGTGAGAGGCATGTAAAAGAACCTTTGCTGACTTTCGTAAAGAGTAGGCTGCAAAGTCGTCAGCGTGTTTCTGTCCCTTGCTAAAAAGGGTTGTGACAGGAAGGGCATCCGATGTAAAAACCTCTGCCAAATCAAAATGTGTGAATCAGATGATTCGCTGTGGCGACTCCTGAATAAAAAAATAAAGGGAAAAAGCCGAAAGGAAGACAGACAGAATTCTTCTATAATCACCTGAAGAGAGACGATGGTTTCACCACCTTTATTTTTATTGTTATTTTATTATATATATATATATATATATATATATATATATATATATGTATGTAACTTGTAAATATACATATACATATAATATATATATGTATATGTATATGTGTATATATATATACACACACACACACACACACACGCACACACACAGACACACACATATATATATATATATATATATATATATATATATATATATATATATATATATATATATATGTGTGTGTGTGTGTGTGTGTGTGTGTGTGTGTGTAATAAAATCACTGGTGTACAGAGTATAAGTATCAACTTTAAATTTGTTTTATTGTGAAGGACAATCTTCTATCAGAACAAGAACACTTATCTGACCTTTATGATGTACCGGTACTGTAATTTATTGCATTTTAATTTATTTGTGTGTTGTGCAGTGTCTGTTGAAAGCCTCCCTGCCTCATCCTGATGATGATATGGAATATTCTTCTTACATGCTGAATATGGAGCTGATCCCTGGAGTAAACGTCTTCTCTGATTCAGACCAGACTCTCATTGGAAATACTGTTGCGAGCTTGGGCTTTGTATGTCACTGGCTCTACACTTCAGGGCATCATCTCAAAGTACTAAAGCAACACAACCACACAATTATACTTAAATTGTCCTTATTAAGTATGCTTTTTATGATTAGCTGATTTAGCTGTTTGTTTTTCATTGTTCATTTTAACAGGAAAAGGAGGTTGGCAGTCATAGGCATACTGTATTTTGAATGTGGTATTAATGACATAATTTATAATCATGAAGTAGCAAACATGGACAATTATATTACTCACTCACTCATTTCCCAAACTCCTTAATCCTGTTAACAGACCCACAGAGAGGCCGGAGCCTACTGCACTCAACACTGGATGAAGGCGCTGTACGCCCTAAATAGCTTTCAGATCATTGCAGGGCAACACACACATGTTCACTCAGATGCCCACACATTTATCATAATTTAACATTTCAGAATGTGAGCATTAACATGTTAGTGTTCACTGTAAATCTGTAAACCTCTTGGTAAAATTCTGCAGGTCATTATAATTGGTTTTCAGTTAATACCATTCATTAGTTTTTTACCTTTTTTATTATGCCACTGAGTTTATTTTAAATTTCTCTCTGCTTTGTAGGCACTTCCAGTTTTGATTCTATACCAATATATAGCCAGCAAAGTGTGTCGCCACCCACATCTCACAGTCGGATGCAGAGTACTGAAGGTGGGTAAAGGTGGATTCTGATGTAGAACCCTGGTAGGAAATGAGGGAAATGAATACACTGGAAATTGGACTTGGAGTAAAATATCTTTTTTTTTGGTGCACTGTTCCATTTTTTATTCTTTTTATATATATATATATATATATATATATATATATATATATATATATATATATATATATATATATATATATATATGTGTGTGTGTGTGTGTGTGTGTGTGTGTGTGTATACACACAGGGATCCCTCACTTTCTGCTGTTAATTGGGACCAAGATCCCCCCACGATAACTGAAATCCACAAAGTAGGATCAACCCTCCCCAACCCCCCCTGACTGACATATACTTACATGTATATGTGTATATAATATCAATAAATACATATTCAATGCAATAAATGCTTATAATAACAATTAAACATTAAAAAATAATGCATAAGATGTAAATAAAATATAAATACACACACATAAAGATGCACGCACGCAGATGCCCACCTCACAAAAATGTAGTTTTGATGGGAGATTTTGGGTTGTTTTTTTGTTTGTTTAGGTTTTATGTATAATTTGCCTTGTTTTTGTGGCATTTTCCTTAACCTTTTCCCCTTTTCTTCCTTAATTTCCTTATTTTTTATTTCGATGAATATTTAAAAAAAAAATAAAAATGCGATGCACTTAAGCCACATAAATTGAAGAGTGAAGTAGCGAGGGATCCCTATATATATATATATATATATATATATATATATATATATGTATATATATATATATATATATATATATATGTGTGATTTTCTGAGTAGATCGTTCCGAAGGATAGTGCTCAATACTTTTTGGTAGAGCAAATAATATATATATATATATATATATATATATATATATATATATATATATATATATATATATATATATATATGTCACATGTGTGTGAACGACAAGGACCCAAGAGGAACGGTGATGTTACAGGGAGCAGAGACACAGAAGGTGGAGGATTTTAAGTACTTAGGCTCAACAATCCAGAGCAATGGAGAGTGTGGAAAAGAGGTGAAGAAGCGTGTGCAGGCAGGTTGGAATGGATGGAGAAAAGTATCCGGTGTGATGTGTGATAGGAGGGTATCGGCAAGAATGAAAGGAAAAGTGTACAAGACGGTGTTGAGGCCAGCGATGTTGTATGGTTTAGAAACAGTGGCACTGAGGAAAAGACAGGAGGCAGAGCTGGAGGTAGCAGAGATGAAAATGTTGAGGTTCTCTTTGGGAGTAACGAGGCTGGATAGGATCAGGAATGAGCATATCAGAGGGACAGCACATGTAAGACGTTTTGGAGACAAAGTCAGAGAGGCTAGATTGAGATGGTTTGGACATGTACAGAGGAGCGATACTGAATATATTGGTAGTAGGACGCTGAGTTTTGAACTACCAGGCAGAAGGCCTCGAGGAAGACCAAAGAGACGATTTATGGATGTGGTGAAGCAGGACATGAAGGCAGTTGGTGTAAGAGAAGAATATACAGAGCATAGGGTGAGATGGAGGCAGATGATTCGCTGTGACCCCAGAAGGGAACAGCCGGAAGGAAAAGAAGAAGAAGATATATATATATATATATATATATATATATATATATATATATATATATATATATATATATATATATAATAGTTTTGTTGGGTTGTTTTTTTTTATTTTTGTTTGTTTGAGGTTTTGTTTTTTTTTTGCATAATTGGCCTTGTTTCGCAGGATTTTCCTTAACTTTTCCCTTATTTTTCCTTAATTTCCATATTTTTCGATGAATATTTTTGAAAAACCCATGATGCACTGAAGCCGCAAAAACTGAAGTAGGAAGTAACGAGGGACCACTGTACTGCCCGGGTAAAAAAAAAAAAAAAAAAAAACTCTAATATTTTCATAGAGTGCATTCAGCCTTAATCTCAGTGTGTAATCTCCATAACATTGTTGCTGCAGTTGATCCGGTCGAGGCTCAGCAACATTAGTGCGGCAATAAAATGAAGCAGCAGCTGATGACCTGAATGTACTTAATGAGCAGGTTATCACACCAATGGAATTTTTCTTACCTGATGGCACAGATATAAAATAGGGATCCAAATAATGAAATAGTACTTCAGAGAGCATAAGGAATAATTTTCACATATGTATTGGCACCCCAGAGTCCTGATCTTAACTATGTTGAAGTTTTTTGGCATGTGGTGGAGAAGACTTCATGGAGTGGTTCAATTTTTCCCACATCTATTCATGATGTTAGTGAAAAATGAACCCAACACTGTATACAAATCAATGTTATGTTGCTTGAGTTTGTTGAAACTGTGTGTGTGTGTGTGTGTGTGTGTGTGTGTGTGTGTGTGTGTGTGTGTATGTGTATATTTCTGTCTGTCTGTCTGTCTGTCTGTCTGTCTATCTATCTATCTATCTCTCAATCAATCAATCAATCAATCAATCAATCAATCAATCAATCAATCAGTCTGGTTATAGGCCATGAACTTTGTTTTGTACAGGTGAAGATGTTAACCGAACTGTACCTCTTTGCTGAAGCAGTGAAAGAGATCCACAGTCTGAGTGATGGAGATGGAGTCCCCCAAACTCACAACAGCTTCACTAGTGCAGGAAAAGCTTTGGTATCACACTTTTTCATACCTCAGTGCTCTAATTTACATTTACTTAATCATGTAGTTTGTAGGTGAATTAATAACCATGGCAGAATGATAAGCCCTAATGGTTTATATTAAGAATATACATTAAGGATTCTGATTGTTTATTTCTTCTTGTGTACTGTGTTCACAGACATGGAAGGCCTTCAGTAATCATAAACCTCTCATGGATCCCTGCAATCTTGAGGTAACACTCCTTTATTTTATTTATAAATTATGAATGAAAAACAGAAATTTTCTTCATAGAAACATAGAATACCCCATTTTGTTTTGCTGGCAGGTTCTGGAGGAACTGGTGAACAAGAAACTCAGTGAAGACATCATGGCTTTGTACGGCACCAGACTGACCTGTCGACTCCATCTGGCCAGATTTCAGCTTATTTTGGCTATATGTAGTACGATTCATGACCTACCTGAAACATTTACAGGTATTTTATTTACATTTATGTGCATGTTCATAGTTTTCTAGTTGCCAAAATACAGGTTCATCCAAACATTATGTACAAATGCATGTTGAAAATAAACAGAGGTTTTGGAGACACAGATGAGAAGCTCCAATACGTTCAGTTTGCACAACACCAGCTATGAAAAGCCTCCCAGTAGCCCCTCTGAGAAGAATGCTGATCTCAAAGGCTTACAGCTCCACGTCCCAAAAGACACACTCACTCCAGGACAAATCAAGGTCAGCACTTATTTTCTTAATTAATACAAATTTCTTTAAATAAGCTATCAATTATGAATATTAAAGTTTTTTACATATAAAATGTATTGTGTTTTTTTATCAGGAGCCACAGTATTTATTTATTTATTATCATCCTCCATTTTCTCAGCTAATTTTTAGTCATATCCAATTCCCATCAAGACCATCACCAAACAGGTGTACACCTGCACATGTACGCTCCGTGAAATGCAATGTTGCCATTCGTCTCTTTACGAAATGTCGCACATGGGTATTTTGGGGTGGCCTAACACGCTCGGAGGGAAAGCGCTATCTGTTCCCGAGTACAAATGAGCTCACAGACGCTCATGAGTAAAGTGATATTGGATTCTATTTAATTTCATTCATTCATTTTCTGAACTGCTTAATCCTAAATAGTCACAGTGAGGCTGATCTTGGTCGACTCTGGGCGAGGGCAGAGTACATCCTGTACAGCTCGCCAGGTCATTGCAGAGCAGAAATGAGCTGATGGCTGTTTACAAAAATCAGCAATGGTTCTTTTACATGCCTCTCACCATGGACAGTGGGACACATGGTTGGCCTTTGATAACCCAGTCAGCTGCACTGGGGGGACAGCAGCAACAACCTGGTGATAGTGAGGCTTGAAACTCCGACCTTCAGATCAGTAAGCCATCACCCTATCACCAGGTCACCACTGCCCAACGATTTAATATTTGACCATATATTCTATTACACATGGACAGTGGTGGCCTGGTGGTAAAGGGTGCTGGATCGCTGAGCCTAAAGTTGGGGGTTCGAGTCCCACTCTCCACAAGGTTTTTACTGTCCCCTCAGTGCAGCTAACTGGGTTATCAAAGGCCGGCCATGTCTCTCACTGTCTATGGTGAGAGGTTCATGTAAAAGAAACATTTCTGACTTTCATAAAGAGTAGCTGCATAACCGTCAGCGTGTTTCTGCCTCTGTGCGAAAGGGCATCTGACGTAAAAACCTATGCCAAATCAAACATGCGAGTCAGACGAGTCGCTGTGGTGACCCGTGGAAAAAAAAGGGAAGCTGAAAGGAAAAGAAGAAGTCTATATTAGACGTCAGTCATGTCCGCATCCTCAAAGCAACCTTTCCCATGCACATACATGCTGGGAAGCCAGTGGCTGTTGCAATGCTTTGGGGGTAACCATGGCCTGTTACAGAAGTTGGCTTAGGACTGAAAAGTTGCTGGTTCTATTACTGAACTAAGCAGGAAAAATGTCTGGTGGCGTGTGGCCCCTCCCCTTCCTCCACCTTCTTGAATGTGGTGGCCTTGAGCAAGACCCCTAACCTTAAAAACTCTGGTGTGTGTGCTCAATTTGGATGTGTTAAATGCAAAGTGAATTTTTCCTTGCAGAATAAGAAAATGAATAAATTAAAATATCATGAATTATGTCCTCTGATATTTTCTAGTTTTTGGAATGTTCATCTAATGGTCTACGTATTTTTTATGACTCTTCAGGCTCTGCTACTGAACGAGATTTTCAACCAGCTCAACACTGAACTCTTTGCTCTTCGGAACATCCATACAGATCCTGAGGATCTGGAGCTGGTTGTGGAGATCAGATTGCTGCTGTCCAGTCTGAAACTGCAGCAGGCTAAAGCTGCCTCCAGGTAAAACAGAAGTGTTATTGTACAGTAAATATTTGTTTATAGTATACGTGTGTTTGTACATAACCGTCATGCTGTTCCTCCGCTGCAGTGCAGATCAGGCCGCATCTGCTCTCAGGTTACTGCAGGACTCTCCATTGCTCCAGAATGACAGCATCCAACAGCTGACCATCAGATGCCCATCTTCTATGGTTAAGCAGTCCAGTACCAGGACTGAACATGAGCAGGTACTTTGTAATACATACATTTTAATTGGATCCGGACGGCCAAACGTAAGTTGAAAGTGAACATAAGTTGTTACAGTGACATATGACGCCCATACTGTACTATACATCCATAAATATCATTACCGTATCTTATAAAACACCCCTAAATCAATTATTATAAACAACATTGTAAAAAATATAAAATATATCAATTAATATCAACATTAATTTCAAATAAGTCACTTATTTATACCGAGTCACTTTACATGAGGCTTAAAACAACCAATCAATGCTTACAATATGTGAGGCGCTCAAAACCGAAAGTAGTGTACTTGCGAAAATACTGAACTTGCTGTGGGTTATACGGACTTCCGGTCTTTCAAGTGCACAAGGGTGCCGTTGAACTCGTTTAGAACACAGCCTGCACAGATGTGAATTTCCAGCAGAGCTGAGAGTTCTCTTTCTTTTGTGGATTCGGGTTTTCATTCATTTTACAACTCTCTTTGCTTAACTGAGTATGCAGGGTAGATTGCGCCGATCCGAGCAGATAGTTAATTCATCTCCTTGTATGAGACTTGCATCCATGCTAGTAGGCTTACGCTTCTGACCAACCATATTTGCTTAGGGTTACAAAAGTCCGCAAAACAGTGTAAACACAAAGATCACAGAGACGACATCTTAACACAAGGGTAGCACGCGGCATAACTGAGATGACGCTGCGTCCATTGTTTACAAATGACAGACTGAACTGGGAAGAAGGAGGGGCACGTTTAGTCTGTCATTTGTAAATAATGGACGCAACGTCATTACATCATTACGTCAGTGTACTATGTAGGTAGGTCTAAACTCAAAATTTGATTTTTTTGGGGGAAAAAAAACCCAACGTAAAATCTAAGAAACGTAAAACAGATGAATGTAAGTCGGGGAGCGTCTGTAAACAGTGTTGGATATGGTTTTGAACTTCCGCACCGTCATAATCTTGGTTTGGGCTTTACTTCTGGCTAACTTGTGTATTTTTCTCATTTTTTTAATTTACACTCACCTGACTGTCCTCATACTTTTGTCATTTGAAACTGTTCAAGGAAGTGTATAACTTGCTTACTTTTAATATTTTAATTGTTCCTGTCTAGCTGTATGAGCCAGAGGCAGATACTGGATCTCAACTAGGGGACACAACCGCAGCAGTGGAAGCCTTAGAGCGCATGGATCATTCGCTATGGCTCCGCTGCACACTAGCTATGGTCCAGAGCCTCACTGCTCACATCCCTGGCACTGGCATCTACCCAGGTCAGCATGAAATCACTCTCTCATCATTTGCTGAACTGCTTAATCCTTATTTGGATTGCAGGGAGGCTGGAGTGTGTGAGAAGACAACAAGCGAAGGTTGAGGTACAACCAAAACAACTTGCTAAAGCATCATAGGGTTAGCACTCGTACAACCATTCATACTCACACCTAGAGGCAATTTGAACAGCCAATTAACCTCATGTTCATGTCTTTTGGACTGTGGGAGCAAACTGGAGTACCTGGAGGAAACCTATGCAAGGTCAGAGAGAACTCCGCATAGAAAAACCTTCGCCTATCCCAGGGCTTAAACCTAAGACCTTCTTGCTGTAAGGTGGATGTGCTAACCATTATGTGCTACCTTATCAGGGTTACAGGGGATGTAGCTCAGTTGGTAGAGCATCTGCTTAATCCTCCAGAAGGTCGGAGTTCGAATCTGGCCGCGTCATACCATAAGACATTAAAATTTGGCAGTTGTTGCTTCCTGCTTGGCACTCAGCATCAAAGGATAGAACAACACAATAACTGGTGATGCACAGAGGTGACAGGTGCCCAGAGCACAAATCAAAAATTTCAATGTATGTAATGTACTTTGACAATAAAGAGTTATTATTATTATTATTATTATCATGAAAGCATGTCAGATTATGTAATATTTGGCAGAGATATTTAAAATATATATTGTAAATGCTGTAAAAATAGATGTTAGATGGATATTGACATCCTAGACAATTAGCCTCATGTGCATATCTTTGAACTGTGCGAAGACACCAGCGAACTCGAGCACAAGTAAGAAGGGAAAACTTGTAAACTCCACACAGAAACGCTCTCACGGAGCCCAGTACCTTCTTAGTGTGAGGCAGATGTGCCTGTTACTACTATATACTAGTATATATATTCATACACACAAATACGTTTCTGGGTCTGAATTTGTGCTCTAATCTGCCAGTTGATGTCAGCCCATGCTTTGTAGCTCAAATAATTGTTTTTACTTCCTTGTGATACAGCATCAGTAGCAGTTTAAGGAAAAGTGACGAGAATGTGTGACATCATGGTTTGTATAGGGGGCGCTAGCCCTCACCTTCCAAAGCCTGGAACAGTCAGAGCAGAGCTTTATTAGCAGGTGGAAATAGGAGAGACTTAATTCGGAGTAAATAGAAAAATACAAAATACATTAAACTGTTGACAGCTTTGGTAATAAATTATACTGCCTTTGTTTACACAACACACACACATTTTCTCCTCTATCTCACAGCAATACACTTTTTAGATGTTATCTGACAAACATGGTAAATTATTTAGTCTTAAAACAATAGTGCAATAAGTGCAAACAATAGAGTCGCTTCAGCACATGCTGCAGGCTTATGATCCAATCTGTTAACTCTAAAGGGAACTCACTGTGTATGTGTGTGTGTGTGTGTGTGTGTAGGTTTAGACAGCAGTGTGGAGGCGGACAGGTTGATAAAACAAGGCCTAGCTGAGGCTGAGGCTTGGGGAGACCCAGACACTAAGGCCCTGCTACTCCTGCAGGGGGTCATGCTGAACACACACTGTGGTAGAGCGCTGGAAGAGAGCGCCTCCATGCTACAGGCTTGTCACCATTTTTCAATTTCTTACTGACTATCTAAATGATTGATGAAACCCCTATCTATTACACTGCCCAACACAACTTTTACTGACTTTTATCTGAGACTTGTTTTTGACTAATTCAAAGGGACTGAATTAAAAAAATCAGTGTTTTTTTGGTTAGCCCATCATATTTTTGCTGTATAGCATAACCGTATATTTATCAAGTACGTATCTAAATATGACTTCTATAATCCCCAGAATTTTTACCTGCTTATAAACAATAAAGTTCCAGCAAATAAATCATTTATGTGATGAATATATACTCTGTCTGTACTAAATAGCAATAACCTATCAATTCATAATATTGAAATCAAAAATTAAAATATATACAGGGATCCCTCACTTTCTGTGGTTAATGGGGACCGAGATCCCCCCCCCCCCCTGCGACAGCCAATTTATGCAAATAGGATCGACCCCCCTGACTGACGTATATGTACATGTATATGTGTATATAATATCAATAAAAACATATTCAACACTATAATTGCTTATGATAACAATTAACCATTCAAAAATAATGCATAAGATGTAAATAAAATATAAATATACACTCATACAGACGCGCGGGCGCACAGATGCGCACCTCACATAAAAATGTAAGCAGTTTTGTTGGGGGATTTTGTTTTTTTTTTTGTTGTTGTTGTTGTTGCATAATTGGCCTTGTTTTTCCTTAATTTCCTTAATTTTTGACGGATATTTTTGAAAACCTCACGATGCACTGAAGCCGCGGAAACTGAAGCTTGAAGTAGCGAGGGATCACTGCATAAAAATTTAAAAATTTTTGTAATACGTGTTCATGATAATAATATGATTAATATGATTTAATAATATGTGTTCAGGAGCCGGTAGTGTAGTGGTTAGAGTGTTGGGCTCATGATCAAGAGGTTGTGAGTTGTCCCCCCCCCCCCCAACTCCAGTTCAGCTAACTGGGTTATCATTGGCCGGACATGTCTTTCACTGTCTATGGTGGGAAGCAAGCAGAAGAACCATTGCTGATTTTCAGCAGAAGTAAGCTGCAAAGCCATCAGCGTGTTTCCACCCTGTGATGGCGTGGCGAGCTGTCCAGGGTGTACTCTGCCCTCACCCAGAGTCAGCTGAGATGGCAGCCAGCCTCCCTGCGACCCTAATTAGGATTCAGCAGTTACAGAAAATGACTTTGGCTCTTGCCACGCCATAGGAATGCCATATGCCAGTTTCTCTCACTTTCCCTGGTCCACTGTCATAAATTTTCATCGCATGGCATGGCTTGTATATTTTATGTGAAGCCACAGACCTGTCCTGGTCTCCAAGTTTAACCTTAAATTAAGCCAAGTAGACTCTCTTCACAAACTCATTAATTTTCAACTTCTGAGAGGGTACAGTAAAGCTTCCGCATATACAATCAAATGGATCTGGACTATTCCAGCACTTCACAACACAAACAGAACATTTAATTCAGGTTTAAGTTGGAAGTTTTCCAAGTAAACCTGAGTGGGCATGACAGCTACCAATACCACAAATGCACATGCCACAGAATAAAAACGTGATCGGACAAATCTAATGCCATTTTTAAAATCAGCACCGCAAAATTAGGTAAAAAGAAGTGTTAGTTTTCATTGAGCAGAAAAAAGTAAAAAAAAAAAAAAAAGTTAGCCAGTGTAATCCATTACACATTGTTTTAGTTTACAGTCAATTAAAATATTTTGGGTCTCTATGAGTTTAGGAGGCATTGAGTCTACTGTCTGGCCGTATTACCCTCTCTCTGCGTTCTGGGCTGTCCCTTGCTCTGGCCACTCTGATGCTGAGTGAACTGCGGGACTCTGACCGTCAATCGCTTTACACACTCACTCAGAAGCTACTTCAGGAGCAGGTATGTCCTCAATTACTGACCCTTACTCAGAGTTCAATGTCAGTAACCTCTGGAGTGACCACCTTTCTTGTCTCATAGCTGACAACATTGGGGGAGTGTATCGTGCAGAAGGCAGGGGGAGGACTGGGGCCACTAGACACCCCAGCTTGGAAGAACATTTACCACCCACAGCTCTCTCTTCTGGCCAAGGCAACCATGCGCTTGGGTGAGTTCTTATATATTATGCTCTTCTCAGTCTTTAATTTTGTAAATAGTGGTTAATACTACATATGCAAAGTGAAGAATTTCTTTAAGAAGAAGAAGACATAGTCTCTCATAAGATTACTGGTGCATTCTTCCAATGTGGGGATCTCCATGATGCATAAAGAAATATTTATTCATTCACTTTCTGAACCGGTTAATCCTAATTAGGGTTGTGGGGAGGCCGGAGTCCATCTCAGCCAACTCTGGGCGAGGGAAGAGTACACCCTGGACAGCTCGGCAGGTCATCGGAGGGCAAATGCAGCCTACTCTTGAGGAAATCAGCAATGGTTCTTTACATGCCTCTCACCCTAGACAATGAGAGACATAGCTGTCCTTTGATAACCCAGTTAGCTGCACTGGAGGAAATATGGACAGAAATATATTAATCTGAATACACTTTACAATCTATTCTTGCAAATAGTTTACCTTTATAATCCATGAGTGTGATTTCTGGATTGATCCTGAATTCCAGGCCAGTGTTTGGCCTTCCAGGACATGCAGAGCTCATCAGAAGATGATAAGCAACACCCAGATCGATGGTTTTTGGCTCAGAAGGAGCTCCATTCTGCACTCATCATCTCACGAGCCTCAGCTAACAGGGACCCCCAGCTGGAGGCAGAGATCTTGTACCTCAAGGGTAAGCACAGTCTGCAGACATTTTTTAAGGAAGGCTATAAACACAACTGGGTGTGCCGTTACACATTCAAAAGAAAAAAAAAATCAATGATGCAGTGTTATGACGCAGCCAGACAAACAGATGTTTGCCAATACAGTGGTACATTGGCTTATGAGTGTCTTTTATAACAAATTTTCCATGACACGAGCTTTGATCCCACCAAAAATCTGCCCCATCCAAATAGCAAAATTTTGATTTACAAGCTCTGCTGGGGAAATGCCTTTTCCAAGCCGATTAGCCTTGTATTCTTCGAGGTGTATTCCTCTACGCTCCAAGAACGCCTTGTGCAGTGCTTTTCAATTATTTTCTGTGATGCCCCTTATCGGAAGAAAAAAGAAACATTTCACACACCCCCACATTGCCCCGTGCATGTCTATAAATAGTGTTTACTGCACTTCATATCGTTTGCTTGGTGCTTTTTCCCTACACCATAGGGAACACAGTGAGCCACTGACACCTAGTGTAGAGGATGTGCAATTACACTTAATTCTAGTACAGCATGGCAAAAAGCACTGCGCCCCTGTTGGCCCCAAGGGGAGCACGCCACAATATTTGAGAAGCACTGGCCTTGTGGGAGATCACCACAAGCCGTTCCTTGCTAGCATTGGTAGCGTGCATATGCACAAAATTCTCCACATCCTCCTTCTCTGTTACGCACCACCTCATGTCTGACCACATGACATCTTTGCTGCAGTGGATGATCAGAAGGGTTATTTCACTTGTTTATTCTTGTTTTATTATTATTTATTATTAATTATTATTAATGTTAATGTACATGTATCATTGTGGGGCCGGTGGTGTGTGGGGCCGGTAGTGTAGTGGTTAGAGTAGGCTCATGATCGGGAGGTTGTGAGTTCAAATCCCCACTGTGCCAAGACCCCTGGGCAAGGTCTCAACCACAAGTGTGCCTCTGTTCACCCAGCAGTATAAATGGGTACCAGTAAAATATACTGGGAAGGTAACCTGCGATGGACGAGTGTCCCATCCAGGAGGAGTTGAACTCCTGGTTGCTTCACGCTACAGAAACCGGGGATAAGCACCGGCCTGATGAGCCACTAGGCTCGGGTATAAAAACCCAATAGACTTACCTACCTACCTACATGTATCATCATTATAAAATATTTATTGTTTATACGCGTTTCTGTCAGGTTATATGAGTTTGGAAGGGGGCTGAAACGGATTAAATGGTTTTCTATTATTTCCTATGGGAATTTTTGATTTATCTAAGGGACATTTTGACTTACGAGCTTGACCTCGGAATGAAGTTTCATACTTAAATTTTAAATAAGTGATCAAGACAGACTACTCATTTCCTGATCTGATTCCATTATTGTGCAAAGTAAACGAAACACTCATCTTTTGGTTATTCTAATACTGTATTACAGAACTTATAAACAGTGGTTCCTTCTCTTATATATGTATATATACAGCCGAAAGGAAAAAGTCTGTGTGTGTGTGTGTATATATATATATAGTGAAGTTGAAAAGAGAAAAATGCAGCTTCTGATGTGAGCAAGAAACCACAAAGCCTGAATCTGTTCTTTCCTAGGGACAACTTAACATGAAGCATCCATCATGCCCGTCCTTGTATACGTGTATATGTTTATGTTTTCTTTTTTTTTGGTGCAAGTCTGTCTGTAATTATGTGTTCCTGTAGGAACTGTGGGGAGAATCCTGATGTCCTTAGGCACACTCGGACATCAGACTGTGGTAGAAACCTTCCTGGAAAGCATAATACTTGCACATTCTTACAGCCATTCATTACAGTGAGTAATGAGTTCGACTACAGTCAGACATCAGAGTTTCATGCATGATTATTTATTTATTGGCATTAATAACATGAGCTTCAGTACATTTAAGGCAGTTCAATCTCTCTCTCTATCTCTCTCTCTCTCTCTCTCTCTCTCTCTCACACACACACACACACACACACACACACACACACACACGCGCGCAAGCGCTCTCACTCTCTTTCTCTGAGTGTGTGTGTGTGTGTGTGTGTGTGTGTGTGTGTGTGTGTGTGTGTGTTTTCTTCCAGACTGATCCACAGGTGCTACATGGAGATGGCTCTAATATACCTGCAGCAGTGGCAGACTGATCATGTAGACCCTCCACCACCACCAGAATCTGGCGAATTGAATGGGGTGATTATAAAGATGATGTGATTTTGACCTTTAATGTAAAAATGTTCCTTAATATTACAAATATAACGGTATATATTTACTGTCTCTAGAGCTCAGATTGGACTCATGAGGCACAGTCACACTTACTTCTGTTCTGGGTTTGTCTGAGAGCTGCGGCAAGGGTGAAACACCATTAAACATGGAACTGACTCTGTTATAATAGCATGTGTTCCTTTTTATATTTCGATATATAATTATGTTGTGTTTTATAGACAAGAGTGGTGCTCATAAATCATGGTCAGTTATGTGGCATCACTACAGCAACAGAAGGCCCACTTCCTGTTACATCGCTCAAAGCTCTTGCTGATTTCGCTTGCAGTGATCTACTCAGAGCTTGTGGTGAGTGCTCATATTCAGTCATCCATAAAATATTATCTTAGTGTGATATTTTGACAGCTGATTAATTGTAATGCAGATGAACCAGCTGCTGAAAAGCATATGAAAGAGGATCTGCTGTTCTTTTTGCTCAATTCAACAAAACAACACATATTTGTGCATATGTAACAAATGATGTATGCGTATTTGTGTATTTGATGACTGACAGGTGGAATGGAAGAGCCAGTGTTTACTAATTCGGATATGGACATTCAAGAGAAAGCCAAGAGATGCTCTGAGATCACCTGGGTGCACCTGTCCCGCTACTACATATACCTGCTCAATCTGAGAAATATCGCCACACAATCATGTACATATAGCCAGTAACATCCCAAACTTATATCTTCTGGTTACTTATGTGTGTGTAAATCAGTGCTTCTCAATTATTTTCTGTGGCGCCCCCTCTAGGAAGAAAAAAAAAAAACAACATTTCACCCCCCCTCCCCCACCCCCACCCCGTGAGCGACTTATAAATACTATTGTTTGTCTATAGAATTGTTATTAGTACACCAGGGGCAGTGGTGGTCTAGTGCATAGGGTGCAGGATCGCTGATCCTAAGGTTGGGGGGTTCGAGTCCCCACAGGGTTGTCACTGTCCCCCCAGTGCAGCTAACTGGGTTATCAAAGGCGGGCCATGTCTCTCACTGTCTATGGTGAAAGGCATGTAAAAGAACCATTGATGACTTTCGTAAAAAAAGAGTATCTGCAAAGCTGTTAGTGTATTTCTGTCAGTCTAGGAACCACCACAGCCGTCTCAGCTAGCTGAGCCACCGTGGAAAGGACCCAGGCCTAGAGAGTGGGGATCAGCCAGCACGAACTGTCTCTCGCTATACAAAAAATAGAAATAAGAAAAAAGAGAAATAACTCTTCGCTATCTTCGAATTCGAAGACAGAGCCATATTAGTACACCGCTACATAACATTGTATCTTTATTAACATTAAAACTAAAAAAGAAAGAAATATAATTCAACTTACAATAAAGAAAAACTTCATTATCATTGTTTTTTAATCTGTAATAGAAAAGATTTAGAGTGCACCAATGTGCCTAAATTTTTTTTAAAAAATACATCATTATTTAAACTCATTTAACTTATTTATATCTTAATATCTCCGTCTCTCTCCACCTTTCTCTTCGTTACTGTTAGAAATTTTCCGTGTTGTTTCTTGAGGGGTTGTTTAGTGCACTTCATATCGTTTGCTCGTGCAAAAAATCGCTACACCATAGCACGACAATGAGAGCACCACTGCCAACTACTGGAGTGGAGGTGCAATTGCACGTAATTTTCATACACTGTTCCAGAAAATCATGTTTCTCAGGGTCATACACGACCCTCCCTGGCATCATACCGCACTCCACTATTTGAGAAGCACTGGTGTAAATACAAATTTCAAATCACCATCGTCATCTTCTTCCACTTAATGCAGGGTCGGGTCGAGGGGGCAGCAGCCTAAGCAATGAGGTCTGGACGTCCCTCTCCCCAGCCACTTCCTCCAGCCTTTCTGGGAGGACACCGAGGCATTCCAAATTATGTCAGTTAATTTTTTTTGTTTTGAAATCAAAATGTAAATATCAATTAATTGGATTTAAATCAGTGGAAGAACATCAGACAAGTTGGCCAAATTCCTGATTTCCACAATTCTAAGAGAGGGATGACCATCCCATTGCTCTCTCATCACAACTTTGACTGCAGAAAGTTTTTCAGAGTTATGGGTACAGTGGACTGCAATATAACTTTAGAAGAAAGAAAAAAAAGTGAGCCTGGTGAGGGAACAATTGAAGGGATCAATCAATTTTAATCCGTTTTATTAAGTGATTTTATTAACTGTTCTTTATACGCTTATGGGTTATAGATAATATAAACTATAGTAAAATAAATTATAAACACGTACAACATTTTAGCTAAACACAAATGAGAACCAGGGTGGTCTAAATGAACCAGGGTGGTCTAAATGAACCAGGGTGGTCTAAATGACAGAAAGCTGTTTTTGAGAAAATTAACATCAATGTTCTTGCAGTATAATAAAACCAGGGATAAAGGAACCATTTTGGCGTCCATAGACCTCATCCACATCTGTCAAAATATGACCGTATCTTACTTTTTAGTCTTTGTGAGTCAGACCACGGTGTCTCTCGGACCTTCAATTGTTTATTACAGCTGTTATAGTGTACACGTTAAAAGTCTAGTCTTTTCAGTTGTGTTGGAGCATTGTTCCATTGTGTGTGTGTGTGTGTGTGTGTGTGTGTGTGTGTGTGTTGTGTGTGTGTGTATTGTCCAGTGGCTGGGCCGTATGCAGAGAAGTTTATATCTCTAGCTGCTGATTCAAATTTAACTCGTAAACTGACTCAGTTACACACCTTCTTCAGTGATCACCTAACAACTTACAAACAGCAGTGTGTAATACCTGATCCTCCATCTGACCTCATCCTGAAGCCAAAGACTTTACAGGTAAACACACACACACATACACACACACTTATGTACACTTATTTTAGAGAAGTGCTTGTTGATGAATTTTATTCATTGTTTCACTTGACTTGAGCAGGACTACTTCTATCTACTGAATAATAAACATTTCATAGTGCAGGGGTGTCAAAGCATCCAACAAACCATGTAACAAAGGGCCATGAGACTGCAGGTGCTTGGTTGAAACAATAAGACCAGACTCAGACCAGTTGATGAAATGAGCCTGCAGGCAGTTTCTGTACAAAGCACACAGACTGACCAATCAACTGCCTGAAGACTCTGAGCAGTTGATGAAATCGGTGATTCCCAACCTTTTTATCACCGTGGACCGATCAACGCTTGACAATTTTACCGCGGACGGGTGAGGGAGGGGTGGGCTTCATAGATTGTTTATATTGTAAATATAATTTATGTATATTATTATTATTATTATTATTATTATAATTATTAACTGGGGATTTAGCTCAGTTGGTAGAGCGTCCGCTTTCTCCTTCGGAAGGTCGGAGTTCGAATCCGGCCGCGTCATACCATAAGATGTTAAAATTTGGGAGTTCTTATTTCCTGCTTGGCGCTCAGCATCAAAAGGATAGAACAACGCAATAACTGGCACTGCACGGTGGCGACGAGCGCATTGAGCATACAGTACGCGTGTATGGAGTATGCGCTATGGTAGGCCTCCGTCAGTCCCGAAGGACTATGGCCGCGCTCTGGCTGGTACCCCAGCTGGTGATACCCCCCCCAGTGCGCAGAGCCTGGGTAGGGAGTAATGAGGGACAGGCTGTTACCCAAGCAGCAAGTCCCCCCCTGTCTCACCGCCACCGGAAGGATCAAATGCCGATACGACTGGGTTCCAGTGCTGCTGCAGGAGAGAATCTACGGTCAATTTAGAACGGCCAATTAACCTACAGTGCACGTCTTTGGACTGTGGGAGGAAACCGGAGCACCCGGAGGAAACCCACACAAGCACGGGGAGAACATGCAAACTCCACACAGAAACACCCAGGCCAGGAATCGAACCCAGGCCTTCTTGCTGTGAGGCGGACGTGCTAACCACTACGCCACCGTGCCGCCCTGGAGTATGCGCTATACAAGCATCCATAATAATAATGATCCTAAGTAGGGTCACAGGGCTGGTCCCCATCTCAGCCGACACGCTGACGGCTATACAGCCTACTCTGAAGACCATGATCAGCTGATTGTATATTGAACCCGTGATAGCACTCACTACTTCATGCTTCAGTTTCTGTGGCTTCAGTGCATCGTGGGTTTTTCAAAAATACTAGTATTCATTGAAAAATAAAAAATAAGGAAAATAGGGGAAAAGTTAAAGAAAATGCTGCAAAACAAGGCCAATTATGCAAAAAAAAAAAAAAAAAAAAAAAAAAAAACCCCAACAAAACTACTTACATTTTTATGTGAGGTGTGAACCTGAGTGTGTGTGTGCGCACGTGTCTGTATATGGATGTATTTATATTTTGTTTACATCTTATGCATTATTTTTGAATGTTTAGTTGTTATTATTTGCATTTATAATGTTGAATATGTATTTATTGATATTATATACACATATACACGTATGTATACGTCAGTCGGGGGGGGGGGGGGGGGCGTTCCCACTTCGCAGAAATGGGAGGACGTGGGGGGGTCTCAGTCCACATTAACCACGGAAAGTGAGGGATCCTAAATAATGCAGTGGGTAAGTGGTGGCTGAGTAATGGTGTCTGCCAGGTACAAATTCCTTTTCCTTTTGGCTTTTTCCCTTTTTCAGGGGTCGCCACAGTGAATCATCTGACTCGCATGTTTGATTTGGCATAGGTTTTTACGTTGGATGCCCTTCCTGACACAACCCTTTAGCAAGGGACAGAAACACGCTGACGGCTTTGCAGCCTACTCTTGCCGAAAGTCAGCAATGGTTCTTTTACATGAACCTCTCACCATAGACAGTGAGAGACCTGGCCGGCCTTTGATAATCCAGTTAGCTGCACTGGGGGGGACAGTGACAACCTTGTGGAGACTGGGACCCGAACCCCCAACCTTAGGATCAGTGATCCAGTGCCCTATACCACTAGGCCACCACTGCCCTCTGTCTGCCAGGTGCAAATAAATGTAAATAATGTTTGCAAGTTTTTATGTCCGTTCTACAGTTTATCAAAAAAAAAAAAAACCTCTTTACACAATGCGTAGAATGAGCTTTGTGGTTATTAGTTTAATCATACATGAGCTGAATTTAACCCTTTAATCACCCCCATGTTTGTCATTTCCAGCAGACTTTATCAGACTTCCATCCATGGGCCACACTGCACACACACCAGCTCTGCATTCAATGGCATCTCCCTAGTGGACTCACCAGCAAAATGGTACTATCCCACAATCCCTTTCTTCAGGGGTACAATCACTATTTATTATGCATTCTAGAGGAATTATTAAATAACAGTTTAGAAAATATAATACTTGTGCTCTTTGTCTATAGATAATGTTGGTCTTTGCCCTGAATAATGCACTGACGACAGATATACAGCCCAACATGCAAGCAGCTGCTGACATAAAAGCTGGACTCAGACTTATCTCTGCCGACAGGTCTGTTTCACTCTGGAATTATACAGTACTATATAAAGCATCGCTTAGTTTTCCACTTACTTTTTTCCCCTTCATCTGTAGTTTGAAAGCTGTCCATGCCAAGCTAATATCATTACGTGTGGCAGCTGAGGTTTCAAGTGTGACTGCACCTTCTTTACCCAGCATGACCAGCTCTGAGAACGATCATGGCAGCAGGACCCCTGTTCAAACTAGCACTAGCATACAGCAGCAGGTGAATTCTATCATTCCAGCCTTGCGCTATGTTCTCAATAAGAGCATTTACCAGACCATTCTACAGTATCTATTTGAATAGGAGCCATGGACTATAGTGGGTTTGAAGACCTGCACAGAGGTCATTGTGGGGCAGCCGTAGCCTAATGGTTAGAGAAGCGGCTTTGGGTTTGATTCCTGAACCAGCAGGGAAAATGTATGGCAGTTGGGGGTGAGTTGCACCTTCTCTTCCTTTACTTTCATGGCTGAAATGATCTTGAGCAAGGCACCTAACCCCCAACTGCTCTCTGGGTGCCCCATGGTATGTGGCAGCCCACTGCTCTTAATGTTTGTGCTCACTGTTCATGCGTGCGTGTGTGCGTGCGCGTGTGTGTGTGTGTGTGTGTGTGTGTGTGCGTGCACACTTACTTTGGATGGTTTAAATGAGATAATTAAAAAAAATAATAAATCAATGGCGATAATTTCCCTTTCAGGATTTATACAGTATAGCAAATTGTGGATAAGATTTAAGAAGGTAAGGTAAATCATTTTTTGACTTTTTACATTCGAGCCTACATCAGAGTTTATCCTGGTTTCTGTACTGAGAATGGATTGGGACTATTGAACACTAGTCCATTAGAGGCAAACTGTTCAAGGTGTACCCCATCTTCACCCAGTGTTGGCTACGATAGACTCCAGCCGCCCTGCGACCCTAATCAGAGTAATCATCAGTTCAGTTCATTTTCTGTACCCGCTTAATCCTAATTTGGGTCACAGGGAGGCTGGTGCCCATCCCAGCCAACTCAGGGCGAGGGCAGAGTACACTCTGGACAGCTCGCCAGGCCATCGCAGGGCGGAAACACGCTGACGGCTTTGCAGCTACTCTTGTCGAAAGTCAGCAATGGTTCTTTTACATGCCTCTCACCATAGACAGTGAGAGACATGGCCGGCCTTTGATAACCCAGTTAGCTCTACTGGGGGGGACAGTGACAACCTTGTGGAAAGTGGGACTCGAACCCCCAACCTTTGGATCAGCAATCTGGTGCCTTATACCACTAGACCACCACTGCCCCATCAGAGTAATCAGTCTGGCAAATGAGTGAGTGAGTGGGTTAAACACTTTAGTTTTCTGGACGATAACCTGAGACTGCTTGCTCGGACTTTTTGTTAAAATTTGATATGCGTGTTTGTTCTACAGGTATCACGCCCGGAATGGTGCACAACAAAATCTCTGCATGAGTAATGAGCCAGCCGAACTTAATTCGTTTTACACAACTGTTTTGATTTTGGTTTGAGGAAGAAATAGATCAATTTTTAAAACACACATTCCTGGGCAGCGGGCACTTTGGACCCCTGCGGCTTATTTTTTTATTATTACAGTGATCCCTCGCTACTTCGAGCTTCAGTTTCTGCGGCTTAAGTGCATCACGGGTTTTTCAAAAATATCCATCTAAAAATAAAAAAATAGGGAAAAAATTAAGGAAAATGGAACAAAAGACCATTTATGCAAAAAAACCCCAAACAAACAAAAACAAGCAAAAAGAACACCCCCCCCCCAACAAAACTACAGTGATACCTCACCTTACGATAGTCCCAGCAAATGAAAAATTCAGGTTACGAAAAACATTTTCGAAAAATTTTTGTCTCTGTGTACGAAACAAGTTCTCCTTGCCAAACACACCATTCAAACATTCAAACAAGGCATGAGCTGCTTTTCCATTGACTATCTTCCAACATCCCGCCCCTCTGACCTCCCATTGGCTCGGAGGGATGATTGGCTATTATGGAGCTGCATCTCCCATAAAGCTTTTCGTGTACAGAGTTACTGTTGTTTCATGAGTTTTTTGACTCAGGATTTTAACCTTCCATAAATGTTTGTAAGATTATAACTCTGCTAAGAAGACATGGTCAACGCGTGCACACACACGCGCACACTCACACACGCATGCGTGTGTGTGTGTGTGTGTGATTTCCGGTACGAGTGAATAGAAGAAGCGGGCTCATGGCATGCGGTTGAGTGATATCACAAAGGAATATGGCCAAACCCATCTACCATCGGTACGATATTGAAGCAGAAGGAGGTCTTGAAAGGTATGCTTTTATAATTTTTAAAGGGTTTAGGGGGTAGTATTGGGGGCCTTGGAACGAATCACGCGTTTTACATCTAAAATGCAGTTCAATTTACGAAAAATTCAGGTTAAGAAAAAGGCTCTGGACCAGATTAATTTCGTAAGGTGAGGTACCACTCTACTTACATTTTTATTTGAGGTGCGCATCCAAGTGTGTGTGTGTGTGTGTGTGTGTGTGTGTGTGTGTGTGTGTGTGTGTGTGTGTGTGTGTGTGTGTGTGTGCCTGTCTGTCTTCCTTTCAGCTTTTTCCCTTTTACTCTGGAGTCGCCACAGCGAATCATCTGATTCGCACGTTTGATTTGACAGAGGTTTTTACGTCGGATGCCCTTCCTGTCACAACCCTTTTTAGCAAGGGACAGAAACACGCTGACGACTTTGCAGCTACTCTTTACGAAAGTCAGCAATGGTTCTTTTACATGAACCTCTCACCATAGACAGTGACAGACATGGCCCGCCTTTGATAACCCAGTTAGCTGCACTGGGGGACAGTGTGTGTGTGTGTCCGTATGTGTGTGTATTTATATTTTATTTACATCTTATGCATTATTTTTGAATGTTTAATTGTTATTATAAGCATTTATAGCATTGAATATGTATTTATTGATATATACACAAATACATGTACAGTCGGGTGGGGGGGGGTTGATCCTACTTCGTGGAAATTGGCTTTCGGGGGGGGGGGGGGTCTGGGTCCCCATTAATCTCGGAAAATGAGGGATCTCTGTATTATGTTTTTTTTAGTTGGTTAGGTTGTGGGTGGGGTATTTTATTTAATAAGTTATAACAGTTTGCATCTAGATCAAAATACAGAGCTTCGTCCTTTGTCACAGATGAAGACGTGCATTAAACAGTTCAACTTGTAGTCAGTAGTGTATTACTGTTTTTTTTTTTTCCAGATGCTGTTGGAGAAAGCCAGGCATGTCTGTACGGAGATAAGAAATCTGCTAAAGCCTGACTTAAAAACAAATCCTATCACAAAAGTGGGCAGCATCAAGATTTTTTTAATAACACTCGTGATTCTCAGATATTATCCGGACCCAGTAGAGTATTGCCCTGCTCTAATCAATGCGTTTGTGTTTGGCAGGTACCTTTTGAGTTAAGTGTTGAGGTCTTGTATGACCTGGAGTGCTGCTTTAACCCTGCATCAGGAGCCACTTTAGAGGACCGAGGACTGAATGACTGGATCTTCTCCCTTCTCATCTGACATGAAAAGAACTCAAAGACAGCAAACAGGAATGTGTCTGAAAGAAATACTCCAGCGTTTTCCCAAGCTAATCTCTAGCCATTGCATTAGTATCATAGATGTATGTGATCGGCAAAAATTTCTCTTTACTCGGAGGGAAAAAAATATATGTGGAAAATATGGTTAGTTCAAAACTTATTTACAGATCCTTTCTGTGTGATCCTTTTCTAATCATATACAGAAAGGATCTGTAAATAAGTTTCGAATTAACCATATTTTCCATATATTTTTACTATCAGGTGTAGTAGAGCAATACAATCCAAACAGAATTCTATGTACAGTAAAACCTCCGCTGACGAACGCTTAAGCTCACGAACTTTTCGCCTCAAGAACATTAAATATGCGAGCATATAGTCTCTGCTGACGAACTAGTTTTCGGCGGATGAACCAAACCACGCGGTCGAATAGCGCCACGGTGGTGGCCACGAGAAGCTGACGCACGCGCACGGCGTCACAGTTCGTCACCCCCTTTCTTTGAGTGCGGAAGTGGTTTGTGTTTGATAGACATTTTGGACCATATTGAGTGTACTTTTGCTATTATGGGACCGAAAAAGACCCACCACAGGCGGAGATCATTGAAAAACACGAACGAGGTGTGCGTTTGTGTGACTCAGCGTCCCAGTACCAGTACGCTAAGTCTACCATTGCTCCCATCCTTAAGAACAAGGAAGCTATTAAGGGTGCGTGTGTGGCTAAGGGTGTTTCCAAACAGTAGGCGTTTCCAAACTCTCCTTCCAAACAGTAAGTCCCTCCCTCCCTCCTCCTCCCACTCCATTCCATCAAGCCATCAACTACCACCACAAAGGTAAATAAAACAACTTTATTATACAGTACAGTTTATTTCTTTACTTACAATACAAGAGCACATTTATTATACATAAAATAAGGTATATTTTTGTGTAGTTTTAAGGCTTATTTAGTAGAAAATTATGTTTTATGGGGACCTGGGAACGGATTATTCTCATTTTAATGGTTTCTTATGGGAAATAAATGTTCGGAAGACGAACTTTTCGCCTTACACACACTTTCTGGGAACCAATTATGTTCGTGAGCTGAGGTATCACTGTAATTGAATCACTAATTGAAAGGGGCGTGTTCAAAATAATAGCAGGGTAGTTCATTTAGTTCAATTAGTGATGTCATTCATTCTCTGAAAAACAGGTGCCAATTATTGCTCTTATTTGAGGAAGAAAGGCAGCAGATATTGTACATGCTGGTTATATTTCTCTGAAATTCTGAGGAAAATGCCTCATTCCAGACATTATTCAGAAGAACAGAGGACCCTGTTGAAAAAAATTTAAAAAGTTGATTGGAGAGGAAAGAATATAAAGAAGTGCAGGAAATGAGAGGCTGCTCAGGTGTTCATAAATATTTTTAAATGGCAACCAAAACCTGTAAGATGTAGAAGAAAGCTGGCGGCACGGTGGCGTAGTAGTTAGCACAGCAAGGTCCTGGGTTCGATTCCCAGCTCGGGTGTCTCTGTGTGGAGTTTGCATGTTCTCCCTTGCTTGCGTGGGTTTCCTCCGGGTACTCCGGTTTCTTCCCACAGCCTAAAAACATGTTCAGTCAGTTAATTGGTTGTTCCAAATCACCCCTAGGTGGCAGTGTGAGTATGAATGGTTGTGTGAGTGTTGGTCCTGCAATGGCGGCCAGATTCTGGATCCGTAATCCAATAGAAAACCTGTGGGGTGACATCAAAAATGCAGGGTTTTTTTTTTTTACAGTCTAACATTCACTTTTCTTCAATTTGTTTAAAATAATAACAGATTTTACTTCATGTTTTGATTAGGAATGGAATGTTCGTGTTCCCAATGAATTTGTGTGTATGGAAATAAAAGCTATTACAGCATACGGATTTTGAATTTTATTCACTTCTTAAACACACTGCTATTATTTTGAACACAACTGTATATAGTCAGAATATACGAAGGTGGGCTGAAAAGTTCATAGGCTGACCATGTTGCAATGCTTGAATTTGACCAAGTGTGGTTTAATTTTCAACACGGTCTCCCCTCTGGTCCACACACTTCTTCCATCTGTATTGTAATCCTTGGATCCGCATGGAATTGAATCTCTCATCCAGGTAGTTAGATAAATTTCTATGAACCTATCAGCCCATGGTTGTAGAGCAGACATGGGCAAACTGTGACCCGTTAGGCTTTTTAATACGGCCTGCCGAATTTCTCGAATTTAACAAAAAAAAATTCAAAAACATACGTCAATCATTCATTTCCCCCAATAGATGGCGCACTGACCATTGGGGGGACCTTTGTTAGAGTGGAGTGTATTACTCTTTATTTCACTTACATTTTCCCATTGCCATTTGAGCCATTCTGTAAAAATGAGCGGACAAAAGAAAAATGCACAGTGAGTGCCGAGTCTTTAATAAAGAGTGGACAAAAATATTTTTTATTAAAGTCCAATCAATGGCTGTATGTCTGATTGTTTGAAAGTGCGCCTTTTAATTAAGTTGCATTTACGCACAACAGTGGAACAGAAAATGAGCAGAGCAGAAATGATTGGGATGGAGTATTCCGTTGGGTAATAAAGTTTTGAATGTTGAATGTTGATGTCGTTTTTCAATAAATGTTGATTTCTTTAACTTTGCACCTTTGATTGAAACGTATTACAAACAGATGCAAGCTCCAGGCTTGAGCTCACAGTGTGTGTGCTATTTTAATCTATTTACATATTTTCTTCTCTCAGTATTGTGCCAAATAGTCTGAAAACACCACATCCGGCATATTGATCGAGACAAACATGCTAGGTGGAAGATGGCTATTTTGCACATTTGTAAGATGTAGTCCTCCATGCACACTGTTAGTATATTGGGTTGTACATTTTTCTGCGTGTGGTTACTGTGCGATGTGCGTTTTCACACTACATGTTACGTTTTAATATATCCGGCCCAAACTCTCTATCCAAATACTCCTGGCTTGGCCCCTCTGTCAAATTTTAGAATCCATTGTGGCTAGCAAGTCAAAAAGTTTGCCCACCCCTGTTGTAGAATATTATCTTATGAAAATCTTATGTAATACCTTCTGTGATGTAATGTTTGAAATACATTGATCCCTCGCTACTTCATGCTTCAGTTTCTGTGGCTTCAGTGCATCGCGGGTTTTTCAAAAATATTCATCGAAAAATAAAAAAATAAGGAAATTAAGGAAAAATAGGGAAAAAGTTAAGTAAAATGCCACAAAACAAGGTCAATTATGCAAAATAAATAAATAAATAAATAAAACCCCAAACAAGCAAAACACAACCCAAAACCCCCCAACAAAACTACTTACAATTTTATGTGAGGTGCACATCTGAGTGTGTGTGCACATCTGTATGTGCATTTATATTTTATTTACATCTTATAATAACAAACATTCAAAAATAATGCATAACATTTATAGCGTAGCATTGAATGTATATTTATTGATATTATATACACATACACGTCAGTCAGGGAGGTTGATCCTACGTTGCGGAAATCGGCGGCCGCGAGGGGGTCTCGGTCACTGTTAACCACGGAAAGTGAGGGATCCCTGTACTTTATTGATCCCGGAAGAAATTGTATACGTTATATTTCTTAATGTTGAATAAACAGAAAATTATTCACAACCACCATGAATTTATTAGAGCATTTCAAAGAACACTTTACATAGATATACAGACTACAGGATATTTGAGTCACTTAAAACAGCAACCTCAAGTCTGTATTTTTAACCAGTAGACTGGATGGAAACATGCAAAGAGTGAGGATTCTTCCCAAAAAACTGCCACCACATTCATATCCGCTTTATTTCATACTATAGTTTATGTAAACATTGCCCCATCAAAAGTACAGAGCAGGCAAGACTATAATATGCCCAGCAGTGTGTCTCTGTTGACAGGTCAACAATAAGTAGGTACTAAATTTTGGTACCTAGTTTGTGGGGGTTATATTCTACCAATTTTTAAATAACTGGAAATTTTCTTGGGGATATTTATAAACATGAAGTTTAAAAAAATAATAATAATTAAAAAACAAACAAAAAACCCCCGGCGAAATATACCCCTGAAAACCGGGTGTGTATGGAAAGATGGAGATTCACTGCTGAATATGGTAATGGTTTAGACTGTTTGTCAGATCGTCGCGATGCGCGACCCGATTTCGTGGGCAATACTTTGCAACCGGGTCGCAATGAGATCTCATCAAAACAACGGCGTTGTAATCAAGGTTGGTCAAAAATCAACACAAACTCAGTCTAAAATTGAAGTGTTCTTTTTCTATGAACATGGCTGAATTTGGTACCATTGGAACAGGAATGAAATGAACTGTTAACACAATTGAATTTATTCCGCATTATTTGGTTACAAGGTTGCACTTGCAGGTTGAACTTTGACTAAAGAATTGGCACAATTCTTGAAAGCATCATGCACCAGTGCCAATACCTACAATAAATGCAGATTTAGTTCAAATTCCGTCAGTGGTTGAGCCAGGCAGAGCGCAGATTAAGGAGGATCTGTGCATCACTCGGGGCCAGCTTGTACACTCCCTGCTCATTTAGAGCTGACTCAGGTGTGGGCTGCTGGGGTCTCAAAGACGACTCTCCTTCTGGTTCCTCCTTCTGCTTCAGGACATCACACATCAATAGAGCTGGTCCGACTTTCAGATTCAGGATGATGCAGGCCTCCTTTACACTGGTACAGAGACACAGGGCAAGAGACGTGTTGTTCAAGAAGTTCTGAATAAAAACACTGTCTTTGTTTACTAATGCAAACTAACATTGACCATCATTCACTGAGTAATCTTTTCTCCCTACATGTTTTGCCTCACTCACTGCTTGAAGAAGTTCTCAGGTCGCTTGCAGTAGTGTCCAAACAATGGAAACAAGTTTCTGGTCATGTCAAACTGGAGCTGTGCAGCCCCACCTTCATTGAAATGATTGTTTAGGATCACCTGTGAGTACAGAGAAAGAAGTACATCAAGAAAAAGAAATGACACATTCCGCACTATTTTCCATACAATATTGGCATCTCGCCTGGCGCTACCAAGTGAAGTATACTTGTAGCTGCTACTTTAGAAAACTGCATGCCTAAACTGCACAAGAATGCATATATATATATATATATATATATATATGTATCTTCTTTTCTTTACGGCTGTTCCCTTCAGGGGTCACCACAGCAAATGATCTGCCTCCATCTCTCCCTATCCTCTGCATCGTCTACTCTTACTCCAACGACCTTCATATCCGCCTTCACCACATCCATAAATCTTCTCTTTGGTCTTCCTCTGGGCCTTTTGCCTGGTAGTTCCAACCTCAGCATCCTACTACCAATATACTCACTATCCCTCCTCTGTACATGTCCAAACCATCTCAATCTAGCCTCTCTGAATTTGTCTCCAAAACATCCAACATGTGCTGTCCCTCTGATGTATTCATTTCTGATCCTATCCATCCTCGTTACTTCCAAAGAGAACCTCAACATTTTTATCTCTGCTACCTCCAACTCTGACTCCTGTATTTTCCCCAGGGCCACTGTCTCTAAACCATACAACATCGCTGGCCTCATCACCATCTTGTACACTTTTCCCTTCATTCTTGCCGATACCTTCCTATCACACATCACACCGGACACTTTTCTCCATCCATTCCAACCTGCCTGCACGCACTTCTTCACCTCTTTTCCACACTCTCCATTGCTCTGGATTGTTGAGCCTAAGTACTTAAAATCCTCCACCTTCTTTATCTCTGCCCCCTGTAACCTCACTGTTCCTCTTGGGTCCTTGTCGTTCACACACATGTATTCTGTCTTACTGAGACTGACCTTCATTCTCCTCCTTTCCAGGGCATACCTCCACCTCTCTAGATTTTCCTCCACTTGTTCTCTGCTCTCACTACAGATCACGATGTCATCTGCAAACATCATAGTCCATGGAGATTCTTGTCTAACCTCGTCTGTCAGCCTGTCAATCACCATAGCAAACAAGAAGGGGCTGAGAGCTGACCCTCGATGCAGTCCCACCTCCACCTTGAACTCTTCTGTCACACCGACAGCACATCTCACCACTGTCTTACATCTCTCATACATGTCCTGCACCACTCTAACATACTTCTCTGCCACTCCAAACTTCCTCATACAATACCACAGTTCTTCTCTCGGCACCCTGTCATATGCTTTCTCCAGAATATATATATATAAACACACACACACACACACACACACACACAGGAATCCCTCACTTTCCATGGTTAATTGGGACCGAGATCCCCACGCGACCATCGAAATCCACGAAGTAGAATCACACCCCCCAACCCCCCAACTGACTGACTTATACGTACATGTATGTGTATGTAATATCAATAAATACATATTCAATGCTATAAATGTTTACAATAACAAACATTTAAAAAGTAATGCATAATATGTAAATAAAATATAAATACACACACATACAAACGCGCATGTGCACGCACGCAGATGCGCGTACCAACACTCAGATGCGCGTGCACACACTCAGATGAGCACCTCAAAACAGTTCCAGTGGCTTTTTCGTAACCTGGGGTTTTCGTAAGTAGAGGTGCATTTTACATGTAAAACGCCTGATTCGTTCCAAGGCTCCCAAGACTATCCCATAAACCCTTTAAAAATTATAAAAGTACATCAATATTGAATGAAATATGTGTTAAAAGTAATTGAAATGTATTTACCTTTTTAAAAATCTCTCGAACCACCCATGCGACGCTTTAAAGTCTGGGGGTTGCTGGTCTGAAGAACCCTCACCCCCACCCTCCTTCACGAGGTCCTTAAATATGGCGGTTGCTTTTTCCGAAATAATCGCCTCCGTCACTGTATCTATATCTTTCGGCTATACTCCTTTGCGATTTCGCTCAACTGCATCCCACTTTCGTATTTTTTTATTATCTCCTGCTTCACTTCGATTGATAACGGAGCCCGCGTCTTCTTTTCTGTGTCACTGGGAATCACTTTCTTGTGGTCCATGATGGACCACGAAATATAACTCTGCAATGATCACTCTCAAAAAAACTCACGAGCCAACAGTCCTGTTCAACTCTCCTTAATGCGTGTGATAAACAGGAAATATAGATACAGGAATGAGTACAGTTCAGCTCCCTCCTGGCCAATGGGAGGCCAGCGGGGTGGGATGTTGCGAGACAGTCAATGAGACAGCAACTCGTGCATTGTTTGAATGGCACGTTTGAATTTTTGAATAGCGCGTTTGGCGCTTTCCGTAAAAAGAGGTTGTTTCATATACAGAGGACGAAAATTTAGGAAAACGTTTTTCGTAACCTGGATTTTTCGTATTCAGAGGTTTCGTAAGTAGAGCGCTGAGTGTATTTTAGTTTCATCTTATGCATTATTTTGGAATGTTTAATTGTTATTATAAGCATTTATAGTGTTGAATATTTATTTATTGATATTATATACACATATACTAGTACATTTACATACAAGACAGTCAGGGGGGTCGATCCTACTTCGCGGAAATCGGCGGTCGTGGAGGTGTGTGTGTGTGTGTGTGTGTGTGTGTATAAAAATGGATGTTGATTTCGATGATGAGATACTGCAAGACTAGACTGACATCCTGATAGAGGAACAGGTCGAGTCTCTCTGCCAGGCCTTGCCAGAACATCTGGAATAGAGGCAGACACAATAGCTGCTGCAGCTGGCGTAGGTGTTCACTCAGGCATAGCAGCATGGGACATGCGGAACTGGACAGTGACATGGTAGCCTGGTCACACTGCAATGGCAAAGAGATCCACCTGCAACATACATGTTACATCTGCTAGATGTTTGCATATATTTGCACCAGATATGAGAAATCATGTGTTCTGGTTGGCTAGGTGTATAACTACGCAAAAGAAAAACAAATTAAAGCAGTGGTGACGTGTTTTATGTCAAAAGCTAATTCTAGCAATTTTCTCATTTATTCCAGACTTACTTCATGAAATGGAGTTACATTTGGAATGACTATAACGAATCTGGAAGTGCCACAAGCCAGTTACAGTTCTATTCTGCTAATAATACAAAGAATTAGAGTATTTTATGGTAAGAATATTATTTTATTTTCAATAATTAGAATTTTTTCCCCCCACCAAGCACAACCTGCTGCAAGGAACAGGTCTCCAGCTACCCAGCTTCAAGCTAACCACCTATTCCATAAGTTAAATATGGTTTTCCAATAATTTGGGCAAATTAATTATTTTAAAATACTACATTTCTGACAATCCGGTAATTAAAATAAAACAGTTATTCCACTCAAATGGATTGCTTATTATTCTTAATGGTTTTTGTAAAGTACCTGTCCCTGCAGTAAGGCTGCGCTTTGTCTTTTACATCTCGTAGAACTGCATCTAGCAGACGGCCCAACATATCTCCTCTCAGTCGCTCAAATAGTGCGAGCAGTCCTTCAAACAATGACCCCTCGAGAGAGGCCAGGCGCCCAGTTTCTGTGGCCCCAAGTGGCCCCAACACCTCATCTCCAACTGAAACAGCTACCTGCTGCAAGTGCAGAAAAAACTAAAGGGAAAAAAGAGAGACAGAAATAGAGGAACATTTACTTTCCTACTACTTCTTCCAATAGATATTTATTTCCTTTATTTATTTATATATATAATATATTATATGTATATATATATATATATATATATATATATATATATATATATATATATATATATATATAAAAATGGGTATGAGGGTCACAAACCACATTGTCACTCCAATCACTTAGAACTGTAGAAATGTAGTTCGCAGCATTGAGGATGGCACAATAGCGGACACCTAGTGGCTGCCGGGACTCTTCCTTCATCACTTGGGTGAGACGGATGCGGAAATCATCCAGCAGCTCTCTTTGTAGAGTCAGGAAGCTGAGCTGAGCTCGAGGGCACTGCAGTGAACGATATCGATCTGAAAAAAGAAACATGTCGGAGTTCATTCCTGATTCTATCCGCTGACAACATAACAGAAGTGGACAAAGTAAACACACATGAGAACCAACAAGGTCATTTGTGCTGAAGTTTATCGTGTTCAAAATCATTCTAAGTAGAATCTTTTTCATGTAGTGTCCCTCTTTTTCTGCATTCAGCATAAAAATATTTAATGGATAAAACACCTGAAAACCAGAGGTACAGGGATCCCTCACTTTCCGTGGTTAATCGGGTCCGAGATCCCCCCGTGACCGCCAAATTCCATGAAATAGGATCAACCCCTCATGACTGACATATACGTACATGTGTGTATATAATACCAATAAATCATATAAAGACACACACACACACACACACACACACACACACACACACACACGCATACACTCAGATGCGCACCTCACATAAAAATGTAAGGAGTTCTGTTGGGGGGTTTTGGGTTGGGTTTTTTTTTTTTTTTTGCATAATTGGCCTTGTTTTGCAACATTTTCCTTAACTTTTTCCTCTATTCTTCCTTAATTTCCTTATTTTTTAATTAGATGAATATTAAAAAAAAACGCGACGCATTAAAGTCGCATGAACTGAAGCGCGACGTAATGAGAGATCCCTGTAATAATAATTTGAGGTTTAAATAAAAAAATAAATAAATGGAATATACGTACCTGTGATGACCAGAAGTAAAGTCATAAATGTCTCCACACAGTCTGGTGCTTTGAGCTCATCTACATCAGTGATATCTTTGTACTGGGAGCTCCAGGCTCCCTCTGCAGACAGCATGGCATCCACCTTCTCCAGTGCCACTAAACAACACAATTGCACACAATTACCTTTTTAAAACTGCAACTACTTCTGTACATTTATCCGAGTCACCCCTACTGTCCGAGAACTCACTCTTTCTCTCAACACTGAGCCACTTTTGAAGCACGTTCTCCTCCAGCAGTACCTGCAGTGCTCCAGGGTAGTTACTGGGATATGCATGTGTAGAACGCAACTCCTTCTCAAACTGCAGCACTTCATCCACCAGGTGGCAGAAGAGAGCGTCATCGTAAAGCAGCCGCTGGGCATCGTGCGCCAGTTTCTCATGCACGAGCGTAAGAAGCCCTCTACACAGTTCCACCTAATGAATACAGGAGGGATTACATTTGTATCTGACCCTCACAGAATATCACGCCATGGTACAGGACCATGGTCAGAAAATCATAACTCAGGGGATAGTGATGGCTTAGTGGATAAGCCAATGGGTGGCTAATCCGAAAGGTCTGTAGTTCAATAACCACTATCACCACTGTTGGACTCTCGAGTGAGGCCCTTTACCCTCAATTGCTCAGTTGTATGACAAAAAAGGTAACTGTGAGTCACTCTGGATGAGAGCATCCGCCAAATGCTGTAAAATGTAAAAATGCATTTGGCGTTTCTTACTTTTGCAATGACTCTGGCAGCAACACGGTCAAAAATGGGCTGAATCTTCTCATCCATAAAGTTGGAATTGTGGCTCATCCACATAAGGACCTGAGTCAGATACCACTCAGGCTGGAAGGAGATAGAGGATTATAGTTAGTATTTTAGCACATCACGTTTATCAATATCAGAGCAAGACATTTTTTCAATGTTTTCAATCCATGTTACATGGCAAATCAATAAATTTATATTGAACCAATAATGAACGTTGAATTCATTCGAACCCCTTTATCCTACCAGGTTTTCTGGGAGGTGGAGCCTATCTAAGGAACATTGAAGCAAAGACTTATACCCTGATCAGTTCGCCAGCCCATTGTAGAGCCAACACACACACAATCATTGACACTCACATTCAGATACAGGTGCAATGTGGAACAGCCAGTAAGCCTAATAGGCGTGTTTTTGGAATGTGGGAGAAAACCGGCGTACCCAGGGGAAGTTATGTATAGCCGGAAGTTGCACTGAAGTATTCTGAGCAATTTATACAGCAGCAGGAGTCAGTCTGCTAAAATTGTTTATTTACAACCAAGTTTCTGCATAAACTTCCTCTTTGTCTGGTCACGACTTTCTGGAGCTTTTTTGCCTGGAGTGTTCAATATTCCAGATTATTATTATTTTTTAAAATATTAAATATCTAAATTTTTTTAATAACTTCATCTTATGTAGACTCATCAGTTTAGTAAACAAATTCACAGATATCATACCCTCATTTAATAATCTGTAAATAAGATGAAATCTGCTAAAATATGCTCTTTTTATGACATCACAAGTTGAGATCATGTATAAAGACATTTGTAAATGATTAGGATATTTCCAGTTTTGCATAATAATTGTTTAAACACTTTTAAAAGTCTAAAGATTTCAAGTCATATGATAGACTCATGTCAAGACTTTAAACACCTTGCTGAGTGAGTTGGTCTGTCGGTTCCCAGTAAAGTGGTATCGAAACCTCTTAACAAGAGGCTGCAACATGATCTGAACAGGAAGTGAGAGTGGGCGGGTCTGAGGCAGGCCGGGGCGGTTTTGCACCTCCTTCTCTGAGATAAGGTCATCGCTGTGATGAGTTAAAGATAATAATGTTGACGCAACTTTCTAACTGTGCATAACATTTCAATTCTGAGTTAGCGTGGGCTTTATTTATTTATTTATTTATTTATTTATAAGGACACTTCAATTATGATAGTGGAGGAAAGGGAAGCTGCTGCATCCTTCCTCCACCCCCATGCATTTTTCCTGCCGGTTCAGCAAACAAACACAAAAATGACCAGTTATGTCCAGCTGAAACGAATGTGTTCTGTCAAAAGAATAATAAGCACAAACAAATTGGCCAACTATTTTTAAACACAATAGAATGAGCCAAATAGCTCTGAGTAATTGCTTTATAATAAAACAAAAATGCTGACCCATGGATGTTTTCATTCATTCGTTAATTTTCTAAGCCACTCCACCCTAATTAGAGTCGTGTGGAGGCTGGCATCCATCTCAGCTGACTTTGGGCATGGGCAGGATACACCCTGGATAGCATGGCAGGCCATCGCAAGGCCAACACACACACACCATTCACAATCATACCTAGAGGCCAGTTAGACTACTGTGCATGGTTTCGAATGGTTGAGAAAACAGGAGTACTCGGAGGAAACCTGCACAAGCAGAAGGAGAGCATGCACATTCCACACAGAAACATCCAATCCTGGGAATCAAACCCTTTTCACAAACAACTTTACATGCCACCCCATAGATGTTTTTATAATTAAGGTTGTGCCTGGCTGCAAAGGTGTGACACCCCTCTCTAGGGAAATGAGCTGGTAAACAAAAAGGGTTTGACCAACTGACCATGGACTAATTGTAGATGTAGATCTTTTGAACATGTGTGTTTGTGTGTGTGGCATAAAGGATACGACGTCTGCAGAGAGATGAGCTGGGAAACGAGTAGCTCCAATTGGCTGTTGAGCTCCTGAGCATTGGCCAATGTTGAGAGAGACTGCGTCGGGGGAGATACTATCGGCCAGTGCAATTGCATCAAAGCCTCCTCAAAATCACTGAAATGAAAGGAAGTAGAGTTCAAATATACAATACAAAATCAAAAACAAGGATTCTTAGCACAGGCGGTCCTCGAGTTACATGGTTCTCGACTTACGACGTTTCGACTTTATTACGACACTAAATATATGTACATAAGAAAATAGAGAAGGAACGAAGTTACACCGCTCTGTTTGTAAGCTCCTACGATGCGTACTAGTTTTTGACGCAGAGTGCATATGAATACACAGCTACGCAGTGCTACGCAGTCATCAGCATCATCCATTTTGTCTCGAGGTGCGTCATTTGTGTGTGTTTGTGAGCTGAGTAGCTCCTTCAGTGGACGACTGAGACATCCTCAGTGCAGCAGGAAGGAGCGCTACCGCAGGTCGTTCATTCCCACCGCTGTCAGACTGTACAACGCCACTTTGTAACTGTCTGAAAATACCAGTTATGTGCAATAAAAACCCCGTGCACTTTAATCAACCACATCTACCCCAATGACTGTGAACCATATCAACCCATCTACTCTGCACTCAGATACATATACACTTGAATATAGGCCAGTCTACAAAGCCGTTCCCTTCTTTTCTTTTATTGTTTATTAATTTATACTATTTGTGTATCTATTTATTTACTTATATAATATATATGTATGTGTGTATGTTTGTATTTGTATCTATTTTTGCACCCCCTACTGATGGTACCTCAAGAGCCTGTAACAGTGAATTTGTCCATTGTGAGACTAATAAAGCTGTATCTTATCTTATCTTTTTCGCATCATGGCCACAAAAAAAAAGAAAGCAGGATCTCAATCTAAAGGACTTCTGGAAGGGGTATAACATCTGTGATGCCATTAAGGACTTCGCCGATGCGTGGAATGAGGTGAAGTAGACTTTACGTCATAATTTTTTTTTTTTTAAATTGAGAAGCACTGCACAAGGCATTCTCGGAGCGTGGAGGAATACACGAGGAAGAATACAAGGCTAATCAACCCGGTAAAGCCATTTCCCCAGCAGAGCTCATAAGCAGAAAATTTGCTCGTTGGATGGGGCAGATTTTTGGTGGGACCAAAGCTTGTATCATAGAAAATTCATTATCAGAGACACTCGTAAGTCGAGGTACTACTGTAAACACATGCATGCATATATAAGTGGAAGAACATCTTTGAAATTGAATTCTGCTTTAAAAGAAATTTGATGTTTATTATGGTACTTTTTAAAATCATTAATACCTTGATAGTTTGTCTTTCAGGATCTTATGCCAAAAATGTAATGTTTCTCTGAGGAATGCTCGGAGGTGGGTGCAGCCTGACTCTTTAAGACCCATGTCCAGACTGGCCATGTTGTCTACTGCACTGATTGCCTCCCAGACACTGTTAGTCATCAGGAACTGCTGAATGTTGTCACTGTTTAAAACACAAATAAATATCACAAAAGCTCACATAACTTCAATCCGGACAATGGGATTTGTGATGAAGCTTAAAATTATGTAACGATGAGCAGCGGCGTAGTGGTTAGGACACAGGAAAAAGGTCCTGGGTTCAATTCCCAGGCTTGGTGAGAGTGTATCTGTGTGGAGTTTGCATGTTTTCCCTGTGCTTGAGTGGGTTTCCTCTGGGTACTCTAGTTTCCTCCCACAGTCCAAAAACATGCACAATAGGCCAAGTGTATGTTCTAAATTGCCCCAAGCTGGGACCCTGAATGGTTTCATAAGTCTGTTGGCCCTGCAATGGTCTGGTGAGCCATTCAAGGTATCCCCTACCTGTGGGGTCAGCCTCCTGGATTAAATGGGTCGGTGAATGAGTGATACGAGTGTGTGGGTATGAGTACACAAAATTCAGCAAGCATACCTGAACATACTCTTACCTGAGCTCTTCAATCTGACACAAGCACTGGAGGTACTTTCCATATCTCTCCAGGGTGTCTAGCTCTCCCAGAGTATGTCCGAGGCTGTCAGCCCAGCTCTGCGCTCCTTGGAGATGCTGTTGTAATTTATTGGACAGGACTCTCTCTTTCTGAAGTAACGTCTCCAGTTTAGCACGGGACTCTTCAGCAGCAGAAAGTGCTGCTGATACACGCAGAGGCACGGAGCTCGACACGGTCACCACCTACACGTACAAGATAAGCAACAGTGACATTAAGGATGGGTTATTTTTCTCTTTTTTTCCTTTTTAAAAAAATATAATGACGTTCTCAGAGACTTCAGAGTCAGCTGATATGATATACTAATCCAACACTGGCTCTCTTAAAGGAGGAGACAGCACTTGTTGAAAGGTAATCTCATTCGAATATCAAGTTAGTGCAAAATCTGAGGCTGTTTGCTTCTGTTTACCTGATTTTATGGACAATTATTTAAAACCTGGGTCTCAGAATGATGATGTCATAGATGTCCAAGTTAACATGTCCAAGTCTGGTCTGGTCCCTTCCGAGTCGTAGGACGACTCTTGGCGACCTGCCATGAAGGATAACGCCTTGATTATCTTCATGGAGGTTTTCTTGGCAAGGATTGTGCAGTGGTTTGCCATTGCCTTCTGCACGATGCGAACCTACGGGCAATTTAGAACAGCCAATTAGCATACTGTGCATGTTTTTGGATCGTGGGAGGAAACTGGAGTACCCAGAGGAAACCCACGCGAGCACAGGGAGAACAGGCAAATTCCGCACAGGAACGCTCAGGCCGGGAATCGATCCCAGGCCTTCTTGCTGTGAGGCGGACATGCTAACCACTATACCACCGTGCCGCTGTAAAATTACAGCTATCAGTCTAAGATTTTGCACACGGACAGGTTTCAGATCAGAGGGGTTTTTTTTTTTTAGACTTATAGCAAGTGCCGTCTTCTTTAATGATCAATTTTAAATAGGTCATTTTTCTCATAAACATTTTTGCAACAACTCTAATAAGTATATTTATGCCCATGTCAAGTTGATCAGATACTAATCTAGAATACTAGTTTCGTTTATCATAGAGGGAATATCTAACAGGTTCAAAAAACATACTACAGACGCTCCCCAACTTACGTTTTTGTTCGGTTCCGGACGGCCGAACGTAAGGTGAAAAAAAAGCCCGTAAATTGTTACTGTATGTTCCAGTGACGTATGGCGTTCATACTGTACTATACATCCATAAATGATTTTGATTGATTGATTAACTGTTTGGGTTTTTACACCCGAGCCTAGCGGCTCATCAGGCCGGTGCTTATCCCCGGTTTCTGTAGCGTTAAGCAATCAGGAGTTGAACTCCTCCTGTATGGGACGCTAGTCCATCGCAGGTTAACCGTCCCAGTATATTTTTACTGGTACCAATTTATACTGCTGGGTGAACAGAGGCACACTTGTGGTTGAGACCTTGCCCAGGGGTCTTAGCACAGTGAGGGTCTCAGTGGGATTTGAACTCACAACCTCCCAATCATGAGCCCACCACTGTAACCACTACACCACCAACTCCACATCATCCATCCACATCCATCCACATCCATAAATACCATTACCGTATCTCATAAAACAGCCCTAAATCAATTATTAATATATAAACATAACATTGTAAATAATATCAAATATACCAAATAATATCAACATTAAAGGGTACCTGTAGTGAAAACGCTCATATACCTAATTTGATGTATTGTGTATAGCTAGTGACAATACACCTATATGGCGTTTATTATATTCTCTCACAAACCAGCTTTAAGCGGTTTAAGGGCATCACTAACGTCAAGCTTCAGAGCACAGGAGTTTGAAAACGGCGCATTTGAATGACGTCATATCGTTGACAAAGCTTCGACCGGAACTGCGAGATTGCAATGTAAACATAAGGCTATATACCTGACATATACGACACAAGCTCACGGAAACTTGGAAAAAACAGACATTATAGTAGTTTTTTAAAACCATGGACGAAGACCTCGTAGAATGATTAGAAGGTTATTTATATGAACCAATGAAGAAAGACTATCCACATTTAGTGAAATCGGACCAGGAAAGTGACGACTTGGAGGACGATATTGGAGAGTTGGCAGAAGCTCTTACACGGGAAAATTGTAGCAAACAACCAGCAAATATTTGGTGCTCTTGTGGAAAATGCTTGCGTCAAAAAATCGATCAGGAGTGCGATTGTTGTAAAGAACTTGAATTGCTTGAGGAAAATATACTGACATTCTGCAATTGGCGATACGACTGTCAACGATGTTATGTCACAATGACCTTTGAGCCCGATGAAAAGTAGCCATGTCCGTGCGCTCAACCTTCGTGAGCAAGGGATGTCATATAGAAGAAAAGGAAATATGGACTTATAAATACACTATCGACATCATGCGATGTTTAAAAGTTAATAATAAAGTATAGTGGATATTTTTTGAATGCTATAGATTTTGGGTACAGGTACCCTGTAATTTAAATAACTTAAATTCAAGCAAAATAATTTCAAATATATAAATTGTAATCAAATTCACTCGTCAAATATCAAATACAGTATCAAATATAACCTTTAACATTCTCTGTGAGGCGATATTTCTGCTTGTAAATGGTTCCGATGGTCGACGGAGCCATTTGGAAGAAACGTGCAATATTCACGTTTTTCACCAACATTGATTTTCTTGATAATAGCTATCTTTGTTTCTAACGAGATGGCTTGCTGCTTTTTCTGATTACCACTATCACTAGTAGGCTTACGCTTCTGACCAACCATATTTGCTTAGGGTTACAAAAGTCCGCAAAACTGTAAACACAAAGATCACAGAGACGACGTCTTAACACAAGGGTAACACGCAGTAAACTGAGAAGGAGGGGCACGTTCAGTCTGTCATTTGTAAACAATGGACGCAGCGTCATGCGGAAGTAGCGTATTACATAGGCGTACTACGTAGGTACGTCTCGTACTGCAGAGAGCATGCTAAACTCAAAATTTCACATAAAAACAAAAAAACCCATTAAATCGAAAAATATGTAAAACGAATGAACGCAAGTTGGGGAGCGTCTGTATTTGACACTGTATAGTACAGTAAAACCTCCGCTGACGAACGCTTAAGCTCACGAACTTTTCGCCTCAAGAACATTAAATTTGCGAGCATATAGTCTCTGCTGACGAACTAGTTTTCGGCGGACGAATCAAACCACGCGGTCGAACAGCGCCACGGTGGCGGCCACGAGAAGCTGACGCACGCTCAGTTCGTCACCCCCTTTCTTTGAGTGCGGAAGTGGTTTGTGTTTGATAGACATTTTGGACCATATTGAGTGTACTTTTGCTATTATGGGACCGAAAAAGACCCCACCACAGGCGGTGATCATTGAAAAACACGAACGCGGTGTGCGTTTGTGTGACTCAGCGTCCCAGTACCAGTACGCAGTCTACCATTGCTCCCATCCTTAAGAACAAGGAAGCTATTAAGGGTGCGTGTGTGGCTAAGGGTGTTTCCAAACAGTAGACGTTTCCAAACTCCTTCCAAACAGTAAGTCCCTCCCTCCCTCCCTCCTCCTCCCACTCCATTCCATCAAGCCATCAACTACCATCACAAAGGCAAATAAAACGACTTTATTATACAGTACAGTTTATTTCTTTAATTACAATACAATAGCAGATTTATTATACATAAAATAAGGTATATTTTTGTGTAGTTTTAAAACTTATTTAGTAGAAAATTATGTTTTATGGGGACCTGGGAACGGATTATTCTCATTTTAATGGTTTCTTATGGGAAATAAATGTTCGGAAGACGAACTTTTCGCCTTACACACACTTTCTGGGAACCAATTATGTTCGTGAGCAGAGGTATCACTGTACACTATTAATCACCAGTCTGCAGCTTTGAGTGCTCCTTATTATGGGAGGATAATGCTGAGAAAATACTCTTATTATTTTCACATTTTACACAAAAAACAGCTTTTACCACAAGCTGCTAAATGTGTAACCCCACCACCATCACACACACTGACTGAATAACCATTGTTCAGACCATCTTCCTGGACAGTGCAATAGTTTAGAGCAGATCTCAAACATCACATTTTAGCACCATGTACCTTATAATTAAAAGCTCTACCTCTTACCCAGTGTATATCCTGCACTTTTGACATATTTACCCTTCAGTGTAAGTGTGAATTGTGAATATATGTATACGTGGAGACCAAGACCACCCCTCGTGCGACCGCTGATTTCCGCAAAGTAGGATCGACCACCTAAGTGATGTATACGTACATGTATATGTGTATATAATATCAATAAATACATATTCAAATGCTATAAATGCTTATAATAATTAAACATTCAAAAATAATGCATACGATGTAAATAAAATATAAATACACATACACACACACACACACACACACACACACACACACACACACACACACACACACACACACAGATGCGCGCACACACACTCCGGTGCGCACCTTACATAATTGGCCTTTTTTAGCAGTATTTTCCTTAACTTTTTCCATATTTTTTAATTTTTCGATGAATATTTTTGAAAAACACGAGATGCACTGAAGCCGCAGAAACTGAAGCATGAATTAGCAAGGGATCACCATAGTCCGTAAATGTGTGAATATGTGTACTGTGTATATATATATATATATATATATATATATATATATATATATATATATATATATATATGTATGTGTATATATATATATATATATATATATATATATATATATATATATATACATACATACATACATACCATAAATATATAAAAAGTGTGTGTATATAGGATATGTGCACATACAGGTATGTGTACGTAGGTATACGCACATATATAGCTTAGCTTATATATTTCCTTTGTTGTCTTTTGCACACTTTCTTTTTATAGTTGTTGATAAACAAACAGCTGCTAAACTGATTTTCATTGTTCATGCAACAGCTGTCAATAAAGATCACTTTATTTTTATTTTACATAACAGCAACAGGATGGTGTGTACTTGTATCTCCAGAGTCCGTCATCGAATCATGAACTAGGGATTCTGTTTGGTCAAAGGTGTGCAAGTGCTTCTATTGTCTACATAGATCTAGTTTTGCTTAAGAATATACAGGGTGACCCAATAAAACCTCCCAGATTATTAAAAAAAATATTTTCAAAATTGTTTAAAAAATATAAAATTATTTTCATGCATTAAACTTCATTCAATACAGTATTTATTCATCATGTTTTAAATCCTCAAAATTGTGGCTGCCATTGTCTGTACACACTTGGAGGTGATTTCTGATGGCTGCCATGGTCAACGGGTCATGTACAGCGCAACAGCAGCTATCTCCTGCTGAATAACAATCGCAAGCACTTTCAGGTTTTGTGGTTGAAGAGCATACATTTGTGATTTAAAGTAACCCCACATAACTAAATCGCGAGGGGCGAGTTCAGGGGGGTCGGTCCAGACACCCAACATCGCCATGCAATGGGATCACCTGAGCAGGAGGCATTTATCTCAGAACTTTCAATGATCTTCGCGTGTGTGGTATAGATCCATCTTGCTGAAACCACACATCGAGTTCTTCGATCCCATCTCTTCTGCTTCTCGTAGGTTTCATGTGAGCAAATGATGAAGAATAAAAACTGCATTGAATAGTTTCATGTGTGCAAATAACAATTTAACTGAACTTATTCACGTTCAATCATTTGCAAAACAGCTAAACCCTATTACTAGGTTTGCAACAAGGCTGAAGCCTGTCTCAGCCAACACTGGGCGAAGGCAGGGCACAAGCTTCCCAGACCATCGCAGGGCAACACACTCACAACCAAGTCAGACCCGTATCCACATATTGCGGCAATTTAGTATAGCCAATTAACTTCAAGAACATATCTTTGGGGGCAGTGGTGGACTAGTGGTATAGCGTGCTGGATCACTGATCCTATGGTTGCGGGTTCGAGTACCACTCTCCACAAGGTTCTCACAGCCCCCCCCCCCAGTGCAGCTAACTTGGTTATCAAAGGACGGCCATGTCTCTCACTGTCTATGGTGTGAGGTTCATGTAAAAGAACTTTCGACAAGGGTAGCTGCAAAGCCGTCAGCGTGTCTCTGCCCTGCGATAGCCTGGCGAGCTGTGCAGGCAAGCTGTCAAGGGTGTACTCTGCCCTCACCCGCAGTCGGCTGGGATGGGTGCCAGCCCCCCCACGACCCTAATTAAGATTCAGCGGTTACAGAAAATGAAGTGAACACATGTCTTTGGACTGTGGAAGAAAGTAGAGTAACCGGAGGAAACCCATACAAAAATGGAGACATCAACAGAAATGTGTAGCCCAGGACTCAAAACCTGAACCTCCTTCCTGTAAAGCAGACATGCTAACCACACTGCTGCCTTTTTTAAACCTTTGAAACGTGAAAGACATTATTGTATATGTATGTATGGGTTGCAACGGGACTGGCATCTCTGGCACGCCATCATATGGGTACGCCAACTAATAATATGCCACCATGCCACCCCAGCACAACTTACAAGTGTTGAAATACTTTATGTAAAAATTACTGCAATAAAGTTGGATATGTGCTACTGACATCACAGTGGCATAGTCCACCTCACAAGCAAGAAGATGATGGGTTCAAGTCCCAAACTCATACACTTTTGTGTGTGGTTTACATGCCTTCTCTGTGCTTTTGTGGGTTTCCTTCAAGTTCAGGTATTCCTGGAAAGGTTGCTGGATCTACCAGCACCATAATCGACGAAGTTGAACGAAATCCTTATTATATATAGTGAGCAGTGGTGGCCTAGTGGTAAAGATGCTGGATCACTCATCCTAAGGTTGGGGGTTCAAGCCCCGCTCTCCATGGGGTGTCACTGTCCCTCCAGTGCACTAACTGGGTTATCAAAGGCCAGTCATGTCTCTCACTGTCTATGGCGTGAGGCTGTGAAAGAACCATTGATGACTTTTGACAAGAGTAGCTGCATAGCCGTCAACATGTTTCCGCCCTGCCATGGCCTGGCGAGCCGTCCAGGGTGTACTCTGCCTTCACCCAGAGTCGGCAGGTGTGGGCACCAACCTGCCCGTGACCCTAATTAGGATTAAGCGGTTACAGAAGTGGACAATGATTATATATAGCCATGCATGTTGTGGTTGTTGTGTGCCAGGTGATCAAAAACAAACAAAATAAAACACCTGGTGAATAATTTACTGTGAAATAATAATCACATCAGATTACTCCAATTCATCTGAACAGTCTCAGCACAGTCAGTGCACAACATATCACATAAACAAGTTGTATATTAATCAGCCCTGGTACAAAACTTATAGAAATAAACATCTCCCTGTGTTCAGTGCTTTACCTGCTCTTCCAATACTTTGTTCTCTGCTGTCAGTCTCTCAATAACACCCCGAACGTTTTTCAGAGATTTCAAATCTCCACCAATTTCCTTTTCCACAACTTCAACCACATAATCCATACAGTTTCCGTTTTCAGGTGAAAATCTGATATCATGATCATTATCATCTATTAACCTGGACTCACACATATCAATGTTATTACTGTTGTTATGCTCGTTTACGGGCGCCGCCATGTTTTTCCTCCCTTCACGTCCACGTCATCAGCTGAGTGTGATTCTGAGCGCCCTCTGCTGGTCATCAAGCTGTAGCGATACAGTACTGCTTCAACTTAAATGTCTCTCATTACCACTCATTTTCTAAACCAAAACAATTTCGCAGCTCACTCCACTCATTCTCATTTCACACACAAGGCAATTTGGAATTGACATTTTTAGACTAATGTGCATCTCAGAATGAAGAAATATCAAACATTCACACACCTAGGGGTGATTTGAAACAGCCAATTAGCCTCCTGTGCATGTTTTTGGACTGTGGAAGGAAACCAGAGTACCCAGACAAAACCCAAACTCCACACTGCAATGCCAAATCTGGGACTCAAACCCAGCCCTTCTTGCTGTGAGGCAGATGTGATAACCACTATGCCTCCACCCTCTCCAAAGTGTATTTGTGTGTGTGTGTGTGTGTGTGTGTGTGTGTGTGTGTGTGTGTGTGTGTGTGTATCAATATCAATAAATCACAATACCTGTAAGTCATATCTATACATCACAGCTCATATGGCAAGTCACTTAATCCAACTATTTCGGTTGTAGGAGGCTGGAGCACTGGGTAAAGGCAAAGTACACCCTGATCATATCACCAGACCATTGCAGGACCAACGCATAAACCAGTGAAACAGCGTTAGTTGTCAAATAACTCCACCTTCTGAAGCAACCCCGTCAAAGCTTTTTTTTTTTCTTCAAGGTAATCTCTGCTGTGTAGTGTTGGGGAAAACCCTGTAAAACCACTGTAAAAGCCCTACACGAGAATCATTGCACCTGTTTGTCTGGTAAAGTTTTTTTTTTTTATAGATTATTTGCAACCAGGGTCAGTGCCTGGTCACGTGACTGTACTGAAATCCACCTATTCAGATGCACATTCACATCTTGGTAGATTACTGAAGTGCCGGTTAGCCTAATATCCGTGTCTTTCAGCTGTAAGAGGAAACCAAGGAAAACCCACATAAGCATGGCGGAAGTGCTAACCACGACGCCACCTTGGCCCCAGCTCACTTTACAAATGGCTAAATACTTAATTTAAAAATGATTACTATCATGATTAATTTGATATTGATATCTGAGATGTCATAGCAGTGAAAAAAGTTCAGTTCAGTTTATTTTCTGTAACTGCTTAATCCTAATTAGGGTCACGGGGAGGCTGGCACCGACCGATCCCAGCCGATTCCGGGCGAGGGGCAGCGTACACCCTGGTCACCTCGCCAGGCCACTCTAACGGATTTTGCAGCCTACTCTTGTTGAAAGTCACTAATTGTTCTTTTACATGAACCTCACACCATAGACAGTGAGAAACATGGCCGACCTTTGATAACCCAGTTACCTGCACTGGGGAGACAGTGACAACCTTGTGGAGAGTGGGACTCGAACCCTCAACTTTTGGATCAGCGCCCTATACCAATAGGCCACCACTTCCCCAGTGAAAAAAGTTACAACTTATATCCCTACTGAAAAAGGTCAGGGACCAGCTGCCAACAGACCGACCTGGTCAGCATAGTAGAGTTTGTATGTTCTGTGTGGAGTTTGCATGTTCTCCTTGTGCTTACGTGGGTTCCCTCTGGGTACTCTAGTTTCCTCCCACAGTCCAAAAACATGCAGAGTGGCTTAATTGGATGTTCCAAATCGCCCCTCGGTGTAAGTGTGAATAGTTGCGTGAGTGTTGGCCTTGCGAAAGCCTGGCGAGCTATCCAGGGTGTAACCTGCCCTCGCCCGGAGTCAGCTGAGATGGGCACCAGCCTCCCCACAACCCTAATTAGGATTAAACATTCAAAATATGAATGAATGGATGAATAAATGTTTGCAGTGTGGCATGGTGGTGGTGGTGGTGTAATGGTTAGTGTGACATAAGAAGGTCCTGAGTTCAATTCCCAGGCTCGGGCTCTGTGGAGATAACATGTTCTCTCCGTGCTTCCTTGGGTTTCCTCTGGGTACGTCTGGTTTCCTCTCATGCACATTAGGCTAATTGACTGCTACAAATTGCACCTAGGCATGGATTTAAGTGGGGTCAATATGGAGCAGTGGTGGCTTAGTGGAAAATACGATAAGTTACTGATCCACAGATCAGCAGTTCAATCCCTCCCATCACCACTGCTGGGCCCTTGCACAAGGCCCTTCACTCTCAATTGCTCATTTGTATAAAAAAAGATAATTATAAGTTGCTCTAGATAAGAGTGTCTGCCAAATGATGTAAATGGCTGTGAGATGGTCTGGCAGTGTGTTTCGGCTGTACCTTGCCTTCACCCAGTGTTTGCTGAGATATCCCTGTTTTGACCCTAATAGAATTATGCAGCTTGGCAAGTGAATGTTTGATACTGCCCCATTTTGTATTGGTTACATATTCTGTTTTGTTATTGTTTCTTTTTTCTTTTTCCACCAAAGGCAACTTTATACTGGAAGGAGCATACAGTACCTTCTGCTAACCAGCTAGCTTTGGCTAACAGGCTAACATTTCTTATTGTATATGATCAGCAGTACTTCAATTGACACTCTTTTTTGCAGTACTCTGTTGTTTGTAGAAGTGTCACTTGCTAACCTACAAGAAAACCAACTTCTTGGAGCCCTAGGCCAGTAGGAGACCACAAGGTCAGACGAACACTAATCTACAGCAGTAGCAATGTGTAAAGATTGCAATGTCAATAGGACAGATATAACATCCCTAACGGGTGTAAATAAGCTTCATGGAAACACTGAAAGAGGACTTAGCCTCTTGGGAGTGAAAAAAGAAAAACGAAAGAAGAAAAAGAAGGAGAGAAGAAAAGTAAGACAGTGATAAATGGAGATAATGTGAAGCTGGATAAATAAATGTCTCATTTTAAATGGTGGCATAGTGGTTCGCACGTTTGGCTCACAGCATGGTCATGGGTTCAAGTCATCAGTTCGGACAGGATATTGAGTTGGGTGCATGCAACAAGATGTTAGACTCGGGACACTGGCAGTTGACTTGTTAGTTTATCTAGCAGGCTGAAGGACCTAGAAGTTAGAAGTTACAGTATAAACACACTTTATGACCATTCAACATGGTCTTGGGTGTTGTTATTGGAATAACTTCTAGAGTAACGTTTTACCTTTTGTTTTACAGGATAGCACTAATGGAGTGATATGGAGGGGGACATCAGTTAAGTTGGATGATACCTCATGTTTAATTTTTTCTGTAGTTAAAAGATTGCTGTGGCTGAGGGGTATTCAAATTTTTTTTATTTGTGGCAGATTATTTAAAATATAATGGTGATGAGTGTTGCTTGGAGGGACCCTGTATGAATTTTTGTTTTGGGCCCAACAGACTCTAGAATCACCACTGGTTGCATGGTATGGGCACAAATTGAAAATTGGGTTTAAAGCAGTTTCTCAATTATTTTCTGTGGCGCCCCCTCTAGGAAGAAAAAAAAAACATTTCACCGTCCCGCGAGCGACTATAAATAGTATTATTTGGCGATAAAATTGTTATTCGTACACCTCTGCATAACATTGTATCTTTATTAACATTAAAAACAAAAGAGAAATATAGCTCAACTTACAGCAAAGAAAAACTTCATTAACATTGTTTTTGAATCTGTAATAGATAAGATTTATACTGCACCAATGTGCCTGAAATAAAAAAAAAAATACATCCTTATTTAAACTCAGTCAACTTATTTATGTCTTAATATCTCCATCTCTCTCCACCTTTCTCTTCGTTCCTGTTAGAAATTTGTCCGTGTTGTTTCTTGAGGGGTTGTTTACTGCACTTCATGCCGTTTGCTCGTGTAAAAAACTGCTGCACCATAGCGTGAAAATCAGAGCGCCACTGCCAACTAGTGGAGTGGAAGTGCAATTCCCCTTAATTCTCGTACATTATTCCAGAAAAGCATGTTCCCCAGAGTCATACGCGCTTCCCCTGGCATCACACTGCGCCCCACTATTTGAGAACCACTGGTGTAAATCATTGTTACAGCACATTTTGGCAGTGGACCTGTGCATATAAAGCATAATGTGCACTCATTCACCTATCAGTACCTGCTCACGTTGCCCTGACGCTTTTCCGCTTAACCAGGTTTACTTTTACCTATTAAATCTATATTTAATGAAATAAATGGTAGTGTGCATATTTCAGCAAGTGAAGGCCGCAGTGTGTAGCAGAATGCATGAGTGACAATTCATTATTTGAGGATCAAAACTGGGGCAGGATGAGAGCATGTCTGCCTTACAGCAAGAATGCCCCAGCTTTGAGTCCTGGGCTCAGGTGTTTCTGTGTGGAATTTACATGTTCTCCCATGCTTTCTTGGATTTCTTTTGATTACTGTGGTTTTCCACCACAGTCCAAAGACATGTGCATTAGGCTAATTGGATGTGTTAAATTGCACCTAGGTGTGAGTGTAAATGGTTGTGTGTGTTTTCGGCTGTTTGGCTAAGATAGGTTCCATCATCCCTACAATCCTTATAGTATTAAGTGGCCCGGCAAATGAGTGAATGTTTGAGTGAGGATCAAAAAATGCTATATTTAGCACTTTATTCCTTTATCAGATAGAAATATAAATTGTCACCCCTAATTTTTTACAAAAATGGGCACAAAGCTATCCAATGAAAGTATTATGGGGCCACATTGTTCACAATGGGGCCACATTGTTCACAGAATCACACTCTTTTTTTACCATCAGAAGATGGCCACTGGAATTATCACCAAGAACCTTTAGCTGTGATCGCACTAATCTTTTTAGCTCTATATTTGTATCTGGTAATATTGCTGCTTTGCATCCTGATGGGTTTCCTCCGGGTTCTCTTCCTCTTTCTCTTTTCCTTTCGGCTATTCCATTCAATGGTCGCCATAGCGAATCATCTGCCTCCATTTTCATGGAAGTCATCTTAAGGATTCGCATGTTTTGATTTGGCATTTACGTTGGATGCCCTTCCTGACACAACCCTTAGCAAGGGGCAGAAACACATTGATGGCTATACAGCTACTCTTGACGAAAGTCAGCAATGTTTCTTTTACATCAACCTCTCACCATGGACAGTGAGAGACTTTGATAACCCAGTTAGCTGCACTGGGGGGGACAGTGACAACCTTGTGGAGAGTCGGACTTGAATCTCCAACCTTAGGAACAGTGATCCAGTGCCCTTTACCTCCAGGCCACCACTGCCCCCCCCCCCTCCCTCTGGGTTCTCTTCCCATCTCCCAAAACCATAGCAATAGGCCAATTATCCATTCAAACTGCTTCTAATTGTGAATATGTGTACACATGACGCCTTGTGATTGGCTGGTATTCTATTCAGGGTGTATTGCTACCTCAGACCTGGTGTTTCTGGGATATAACAGGATTCTCTGGTAAGTAGGCATCGGAGATGAATGAATGAATTCAGAACTGTTTCCATTTAATAGTCCTTACCAGCTGCCAAAGACGTTCTACCAGCTTGACCAACCCGGCGTCGGTTTTGGCAGCCAGTAGCTGGTCAGACTGTGCAGGATTTTTCAGCAGGGATACAGAAATAAACCAAAACCAAAAAAGACAGCCACAGTGAATGTTCTCAGTCAGAGAAATTTCATGTGCAGGAATAACATACTCGCAATAATGTAGTACAGAGTGCCTAATTTCATTTTGGATGATCTCTGTGGAAGGCTTGAGCCTGGAAGGAAACAGGTAAGAAAACATTACCTTGCATGGGACAACACTGCATTTTACTGTCTCTAAGCCCATTACACACTTTTTTCTGTAAGTCATTCCACTTCAGCATTATTCACCATTACTCTAACCATACAGAAGAGATGGAAAGGATCAAATTCCCTTTTTTATTACTGAACATTTTTTCCCACAATGTTCCCCTATAGAGAGTCAGAGTAGTATAGTGATTATCATATCTGCCTAACGGCAAGAAGGTCCCAGGTTCAAGTCATAGTCTCAGCGATGGAATTTCTGTGTGGAGCTTACTTGTTCTCACCATTCTTACATTGGTTTCCTCTGATATTCCATTTTCCTCCTACAGTCCAAAGACATTCACTTTAGACTAATTTAATTGCCTGCTTGAAATTGACCTTAGGTGTATGAAAGGTTATGTGTGTGTGTGTGTGTGTGTGTGTGTGTGTGTGTGTGTGTGTGTGTGTGTAAGTGTACTTGCTTTGAGATGAATGGACAAACTATGCAGGTGGTAACCTGCCCTCGTTCAGAACCGGCTGAGATAGGCTACAGTCTCCGTGTGGTCTTAATAGGATAAAGCAGTTTAGCAAATCAATGTATCACTTTTTACGGTACAAAAGATTCTGTGCTATAAAGATGTTTACCTTTTCAACTGAAAAGACGACCAAGCCAGAGAAATCAGTAGAGAGTAATACTTGGGAGGTTTTTTTAAGTGTTAGTGAATCACATGGTTATTTTAAAACTGTAACTGCCATAGCTCCATCTTGCTGTGTGTTCCCATCCCAATTGTTTTGTGCAAATAATATCTACAGTATTATCATTTTTATACAACTTGAGCAACTGAGGGTTAAGGACCTTGCTCAAGGGCCAAATAGCAGTGACAGTGGGGAGTGATCCGATGACCTCAGAGTAGTAACCCATCGCATTAACCACTAAGCCACTACTGCCTTCTCTAATCATCATCATCATCATCATCATCATCATCATCATCATCATCATCATCATCATCATCATCTTACTCCGCTTAATTTGGGGTTGGGTCGCCGGGGCAGCAGCCTCAGCAATGATGTGCAGATAATGATTAATTAAAAATTGTCGGCTCACGAATGGTGCATTGACCTTTTTTATTGTTCATCTTCGGGCAATGGTGGCCTAGTGCTATAGGGCGCTGGATTGCTGATCCTAAGGTTAGGGGTCCCACTCTCCACAAGGTTGGCTGCAACGCTGTCAGTGTGCCCTGTGATAGCCTGGCAAGCTGTCCAGAGTGTACTCTGCCCTCGCCCGGAGTCGGCTGGGATACGCGCCAGCCTCCCTGTGACCCTAATTAGGATTAAGTGGTTACAGAAAGTGAAAGGAAATTATTTACCTTTGAAAGAGAGGGTTTTTTTTTTTGCTGTTACTCTGACTAGAAAGGTTTAAGCGTTGCTTAAAGGTGGATCTCGCCATAGATGTCTCTAAAGTGTCTGAGGCTGGTGTTATAAGAGTAACACGGCTCCTTTAAGAGCTCAACCAACTTCAGCCCCGGAGGAAATAAATAAACAAATAAACGAATCTCCCCTGCATTTCTGACTATGGTCTTCAGCGCAAAAAAAGAAAGATCACTGGGTTTTCTTTTTCACCTTTTAAGTTGAACAGGTTCATGTTGTGTGTGTGTCAACATTAATATTTAAAGTTTTGCTTGGCTGAGTTAAGTTGTGTGTTTTTTATTGTGTAAGTCAGCGCTGAAGTATTAGCTTCTATTTTTGGATTCCAGTTGATTATCAACTCAGTGACAAAGCAGCCTTATTGATTTTCCTATGAAATGGACATACGACATCGATCCAAATCATTATCTATACATATAGTGGGATTTCAATCCTCTAAACATAAATAAAGCTTAGCGGCCTTAGAAAGTGGCTTGGGAGAAAGTGGCTCACAAGCGTCCACAGCTAAACGCTATGGTCTGTATAGATCTACACGTGAGCAAAATAAGCAAGGAAAGGGCATGGGCTACATGTCAGGAGCATAAAGGAGGTGACCATTGACAAAGTGCTCCAACCTGCAATAAACAGGAATGAATGGCAAGGATGTTTAGTTGGGAGGTTTGACCAACCTGGCCTACTGAGAAGACTGTGGCAGTGAGAATAATAAAGCAATATGCAGTGTAGAAAGTGTGCATTGGTAAAGTTTTGAATGGTATCAGATAATAACCGTGTTTAAAGTCTTTCGATTGAGGTTACTGAGACACTTGAAGACTTGAAGGTACAAATAGTTCCTAAAAAGGAGAACAGTGGATGGAGAAGGCACAGACACTTAAATACTGGTGAGGTTAGGAGATGTTATTTCTTGTTGATTTTATTCTTCATTTTTATGTTAGGTTCATTACTGGCTCTGTTTACTTCCTTTCCTGTCTACCTACTCTGTAGCCCTGCTTGCTTTGGATGGCATGCAGAAGAACGTCAGTCCTGGAGGATGTTTGGCTTACAGTGAACTTGCCAAAGTAAATCTAGCTTGCAGCAACAGCTGTAGAGACATCTATAAGCTGTCACACCAAGATACACCCACCGTTTAGGTCCACATTAGATCTAGAATGGTACATTACAGGCTCCCTTGACTTATTATGCACAAATTTAAGGAGGGTTTTATTTCCTGTTGTTTTAGCATTACCTACTGATGACCTGATTTTATGAACAGGCTTCCATCTGGGCTGCTATATATATATATATATATATATATATATATATATATATATATATATATATATATATATATATATATATATATATATATATATGTGTGTGTGTGTGTGTGTGTGTGTGTGTGTGTGTGTGTGTGTGTGTGTATATGTATGTATATATATATATATATATATATATATATATGTATATGTATGTATATATATATATATGTATGTGTATATATATATATATATATATATATATATATATATATATATATATGTATATATGTATATATGTGTATGTATATATATATATATATATATATATATATATATATATATATATATATATATATACAGTACACGTATATACCAATATACCATGTGCTTCTGTGCTTCTCTTACCACAACGAATAATATATTTGAATGATGAACATTTCATCTTCCACTATTTTCTTCACTATTTTTCTCTGTAAAGGTGAGTTCCTGAGAAATGAGTAGGATTTATTCAAATTCAATATTTATATTATGCTGTGTATTCAGCAGAGCTGCTGAAATGAGAGTGTTTGAGTATAGTGCTGGTCCGAGAGGCTGTGAAAACCACATAAGCACAAAATTTCCCATCATCAGATAACATTCTACACTTAACTGACACAAGAAGTGTGCACAAGACATTGCAGCAGTATTGCTCTATATCTGTCAGCACTGTGGCAAACAATTCTAAATAACTACCTGTTTATAAAAAGATTGTCCCACTGATAAATGATTCGGAAACTAGCTATAAGTTTTGCAGAACTGTAAAAGCTGTATTTTTCCCCCCTACAAGCTCTTTGTAACTAAATGAATCTTTAAAGTCCTCATTATTACCTTCCTGTGGGGCCGGTGGTGTAGTGGTTAGGGTGCTGGGCTCATGATCGAGAGGTTGTGTGTTCAAATCCCAGTAAGACCCTCACTGTGCTTAGACCTCTGGGCAAGGTCTTAACCACAAGTGTGCCTCTGTTCACCCAGCAGTATAAATGTGTACCAGTAAAAAAAATATACTGGGAAGGTAACCTGCGATGGACTAGCGTCCCATCCAGGAGGAGATGTACTCCTAGTTGCTTCACGCTATGGAAACCGGGATAAGCACCAGCCTGTTGAGCCACTGGGCTCTGGTGTAAAAAGCCCAAAGGACTACCTACCTACCTTACTTTTAGTTTCATTCATTTTCTGAACCGCTTCATTCTGGTTATGATTGCAAGGAGGCCGGTGCTCATCTCAGCCGACTCTGGGCGAGTGTAGAGTACACCCTGGACAGGTCGTGAGGCCATTGCAGGGCACAAACACTCTTACAGCTATGCAGCTACTCTTGATGAAAGTCAGCAATGGCTCTCATAGACAGTAAGAGACATGGCCGGCCTTTGCTAACCCAGTTAACTGCACTGGGGAACAGGAGTGACAACCATCATTGATAGTGGGGCTTGAACCCACAACCCTACCCCGGGCTACTACTGCCCTTCATTAGTTTTATTTATTTATTCAGTTTTCTTTTAGCAGGGTAGCCCTTTCAGCTCACTCGGAACTGCTCTGCCAAGGGGCCCTGCATCACGTGCAATTTTTTTGCCATTGCCTTCTGCACGATGCGAACCTACAGGCAATTTAGAACTGCCAATTAACCTACTGTGCATGTCTCTGGACTGCAGGAGGAAACCGGAGAACCCGGAGGAAACCCACACAAGCATGGGGAGAACATGCAAACTCCACACAGAAACGCCCAAGCCGGGAATCGAACCCAGGCCTTCTTGCTGTGAGGCAGACGTGCTAACCACTACACCACCATGCCGTCTTCAATTCTTTTTTTTTTTTGTTCTCTCATGTTGTTCATTCTTACATGTTGTCCATCATCAGGTTCACAAAAAGCCAAAAATGAAAGTATATTATTATAATATTAACTACTAGGTGCATTTTTTCCCCCAAATAATAATTTACGTTAAGATTGACTACATAATATAATACATTTATGACATTTGGAAGATGCCCCTCTCCAGAGAAATGTATGTTTTTATACATAAATAGGGCCCAACGGAAAGCTACTGAAGCTCGAATCCATGACCTTTGTATCAGAAAGCCAAAGCCTTAACCACTTAAGAGGCTACTGGCTATAATTTCATTAGTTCATTCATTTGCCAAACTTCTTCACCCTCTTAGGGTCATGGGGAGGCTGGAACCTATCCCAAATGACCAAGAGCGAAAGCGGAACGCACCTCTTCAATCTGTTGCAGGGCCAACACACACACACACACACACACACACACACAGACACGAAAAAATTCACACACACTCACAAAAGGAAATTTGGAACAGCAAATTCTCCTAATGTGCATGGCTTTTGACAGTTGCAGGAAACCCGAGTACACAGAGGAAACCCATGAAAGCACAGGAAGAACATGCAAATTCCACATAGAAACATCCTCCTGAGACTGGAACGTGCACCCAAGACCTTCATGCTGTGAAGTTTATATCCTAATCCCTGTACCACCATTCTTATATTATATTATATTGTATATTTTATTTTCATATATTTTCACTCACTCATTTGCTAAACCGCTTAATCGTACAGGGGTTGCTCGGAGGCTGGTGCCTATCTCAGCTGAACCTGAGAAAAGGCAGGGCGACACACACAAAATCATTCATACTCACATACACAGCTACGGTCAATCTGGAAGAGCCAATTAGCCTAATGTGCATGTCTGTGGACTGTGGAAAAAAAAAACCCTCAGAATTACTATGAGTTAACATGGGGAAAGCAAATGTCACATAAAAATGCCTGAGCTCAGGAATCAAACCAGGACATTCTTGATGTGAAACAACGTGCTACCCACTATACTGTACGCCCACCCTTATAATGTACTGTGTCATATCGTATTCAATTAGTTATATTACAGTGGTACCTCACCTTACGAAATTAATCCATTCCAGAGCCTTTTTCTTAACCTGGATTTTTCGTAAATTGAGCCGCATTTTACATGTAAAAATGTGTGATTCGTTCCAAGGCCCCCAATACTACCCCCTAAACCCTTTAAAAATTATAAAGGCATACCTTTTAAGACCTTCTTCTGCTTCAATATTGTACCGATGGTAGACGGGTTTGGCCATATTCCTTTGCGATAACACTAGAACCCGTTTCTTCTTCTCACTCACACCGGAAATCACACACGTGTGCGCACGTGTGTGTGTGTGTGTGTGTGTGTGTGTGTGTGTGTGTGTGTGTGCGCATGTGCTGACCATGTCTTCTTAGCAGAGTTATAATCTTATAAATGTTTATAGAAAGTTAAAAGCCTGAGTCAAGAAATAAAGCATGAAACAACAGTAACTCTGTCCTTTATACGAAAAGCATTATGGGAGATGCAGCTTCATAATAGCCAATGGGAGGGAGCTGCGTCATCCCTCCTAGCCAATGGGAGGCCAGCAGGGCGGGATGTTGGGAGATAGGCAATTGGAGGTAGCTGTGTCATCCCTCCTAGCCAATGGGGGGCCAGCGGGGCGGAATGTTTGAATATCATTGATGGGAGAACAGCTCGTGCATTGTTTGAATGTTTGAATGGCGCGTTTTGATGTTTGAATGGCGCTTTTGAATGTTTTGATGGCACGTTTGGCTCGTTTCGTAAGGAGAACTTGTTTAGTATACAGAGACAAAAGATTTTGGAAAATGTTTTCGTAACCTGGATTTTTCATTTGCTGGGACTATCGTAAGGTGAGGTATCACTGGATATTAATTATTTTATATCTCATCGTAGCCTCAGATTCCTGTTCTTGTGTGATATGAGAGAAACCCGCCTCTGCTGTTTTGGTGTATTATGCATGTTAAGATGACTTCCTCTCCTCTTCTTCTTCTTTTCCTTTTGGCTGTTCCCCTCAGGGGTCGCCACAGCAAATCATCTGCCTCCATCTCACCCTATCCTCTGCATCGTCTTCTCTTACTCCAACTACCTTCATGTCCTCCTTCACCACATCCATAAATCTTCTCTTTGGTCTTCCTCTGGGCCTTCTGCTTGGCAGTTCCAAACTCAGCATCCTACTACCAATATAGTCACAATCCCTCCTCTGTACATGTCCAAAACATCTCAATCTAGCCTCTCTGACTCTGTCTCCAAAACATCCTACATGTGCTGTCCCTCTAATGTACTCATTCCTGATCCTATCTATCCTCGTTACTCCCAAAGAGAACCTCAACATTTTTATCTCTGCTACCTCCAGCTCTGCCTCCTGTCTTTTCCTCAGTGCCACTGTTTCTAAACCATACAACATCGCTGGCCTCATCACCGTCTTGTACACTTCCTGTGTAATGTAGTTATAAAGGTAATGTGGGCTTTTTACACCCAACTCATTGTGGCTCATCGGACAGGTGCTTATTTCTGGTTTCCATAGCGTGAAGCTACCAGGAGTTGAACTCCTCTTGGATGGGACGCTAGTCCACTGCAGTTTACCTTCCCAGTATATTTTTACTGGTACCCATTTACACTGCTAGGTGAACAGAGGCACACTTGTGGTTAAGACCTTGCCCAGGGGTCGTAGCACAGTGGGGGTCTAACTAGGACACACAACCTCCTGATAACAAGCTCAGCACCCTAACCACTACACCACCGGACCCACAATGTGGCTATAAAGTGGTTGTGCATTGATATAAAAATGAGCTGAAAGACAATTCACTTCTTCTTCTTCTTCTTCTTCTTCTTCTTCTCCTTGCGACTGTTCCTTTCAGGGGTCAGCACAGTGAATCATCTGCCTCTATCTTACCTGAAAGACAATTCACAATCATTTAAAGTAAGTTCTTGATGAAACCAATTGACAGTGGTGGCCCAAGGGTAGGGTGCTGGATTACTGATACTAAGGTCTGTGGTTCACACCCCGCTATTAGTTGGTTGTCACTGGTGCCCCACCCCCACCCACCCACGGTAAACTCACTGGGTTATCAAAGGCTGGCCATGACTGTCACTGACTGTGATGGGGGGCATGTAAAAGATCCATTGCTGATTTTTGTGAAGAGAAGGCTGCATAGCTGTCAATGTGTTTCTGTCATGCAATGGCTTGGTGATCTGTCCACTCTGCCCTTGCCCAGATTTGGCTGAGATGGGTGCCACCCTAATTATGATTAAGCGGTTCAGAAAATGAATGATACACTATGAACTTATATTTCTGAATACTGCAAGTTATTTCTGCTACATATGTGAAAACACTCAATATCCCCCAAAATGGCACATTACAGGGGGAGGAAAGTAGCTCTTAGTGCCGTGGCGTGCTTGGCAGTATTGTTCCAAACACTGGGAATGTATTTCCCCCACATTCAAACACTGGGAATGTATTTCCCCCACATTCTTTACCCAGCTGTTTGCATGCGATTGAAAATAAGCATTAATTTGTGTGTGTGTATATGAGTTTTTCTTTTCCCCTAATGGCAGCTAGGGCTAAGTCACAGCTTGTTAACTTGGCATGCAAAAACATAGCCCAATTACTAAGGTATGTTTTTGTTTTGTTATATATAGACAGTATGAATATTGCATCATGGAAGGTAACGAGTTGTGAGTATGAGCTTCTCTATAGGCTTCTGTTTCTGGAGTGTCTCTAAATGCCAGTGAAAGCATAAAAGCCAATGAGCAAATGCCAGTGCTTAAGCACACACTGCAGACCTCTTGTAGCATGGCCTTTTGAACCAATGCTGTTTTGAGTTTTCAGTTCAGTTAATTAAACACCCGAGTCCAACAAGCCCTCTCATAATGAAAAGCAGACACATTCAGCCGGAGTCACCATCACTAAAACCAACAATAAACTCTAGTCCCTCTGATCTTTTGCTGAAAGGTGCTTTCCGGACCTTTCTGCAGTAAAGTGTCACTTTAATTAAAGCTTTTAGCAGCTGGATGACAATGTTTTTATTGTGGTGGGTCATAAAGGTCGAGGAGGCTCTGATGCCCATCCCAGCATGACATTGAGCTGTTCCAGCTAATATAAAACAAGTGACGGTCCTTAAACAGAATGTTTAAGGTACTGTTGTGCATATAGAACTCAGTTAAGCCTATGATAGTGGGTGGAGAAGTGTGTGTGTGTGTGTAAGGGAGTAAGTGAGTGAGAGACAGAGTGAGCAAGAGACAGAGAGGGTGGATCTGTTTGTCCTTGCATGTGCCTGGCAGCTTGTTTTTCCCACTCTTCTTCGCTGCAGGTGCAGCCCGCAGCTGCAACGCTGCCACGTACGCCAGCAGCATGAATCATTTCCCCTTCTTTCAGAGCAGCATAATAAAAGCATATGGATGACATGAAAGCAAAGGGTGGGGGCCATGTTTAATCTGGACCATGACCCCATATGCTGAGTCTTTAAAAAAAAAAAAAAAAAAAAAGAAAAGAAAAAAAGTAAGTCATGTGCTGTAAAGGTAAAAGTAGATGGTACCTAAAATCACTTTCAGTGTTTACTGATAGGTTAATAAAATTTGTTGGTGTTCCTGAATCATCTCGGGCTCTAATCGCTGTCATATTGTCCATAAATTGAGACTCATGGCCCACACATAACCAAAGTGATAAAAAAAAACAAAAAAAAAACAATATAAATAAGCAAAAGATCGACAACTAGACATGGGCCACACACATAGCGCAAATGAATGAGTCAGCACAGTGCATAGATGTAGCTGGATTTTTCTTTCCTTCCTTTTGTGTCAGAAGGTTTTTTTCTTTTCTTAACCCTGTATAGGAAAATGTTAACCAGAGCTACAAAAAATATATAATCCAATTATGAGAGCAGTGAGATCTAAATATGGAATATATTTAGTAACATAATTTAAACATTTCACACACATGCCTGTGCGTGAATGCAGATGGGTTTGTAACTGAATTTTTAACCACATATTTCCATTTCACACATACAAATTAGCACACACACCTTATTAAATGGACTGTGTACGACTACAGGGATATCCTGTGGCATTTAAAGTCATTTATACAGTATAAACCTGTGAGAGGATTCTTTCACTCTTCCTGGCTGAGGGATTGTCAGTGTATTATAGAGTGAATACTGTACTGTTCTACTACTACTAATAATAATAATAATAATTCACAATACAGGGATCCCTCACTTTCCACGGTTAATTTGTTATGAGATCCCCCCCAACCACCAAATTCCACAAAGTGGGATCACCCCCCAACCCCCCCAAGTGACATATACGTACATGTATATGTGTATGTAATATCAATAAATACATATTCAATGCTATATATGCTTATAATAACAATTAAACATTCAAAAATAATGCATAAGATGTAAATAAACTATAAATACACACATACAGACGCACAATTGTGCACCTCACAAACATATAACTAATTTTGATGGGAAGTTTTGGGTTATTTTTTCTTTTGTGTTTGTTTAATTGGCCGTGTTTTTGCAGCCTTTTCCTTATCTTTTCTCCCTGTTCGTCCATAATTTCCTTATTTTTTTAATTTGATGAATATTTAAAAAAAAAACCTGCGATGCATTGAAGCCACTTGAATTGAACTGCAAAGTAGCGAGGAATCTCTGTAATTCAAATACTGCAATGGCATGGCGAGCTGTCCAGGGTGTACCCTGCCCTAGACCAGAATCAGTCGAGATGGGCACCAGCCTCCCCTTGACCTTTATTAGGATTAAGCGGTTCAGAAAATGAATGAATGAATGAATAATTCAATTATTCTAATAAATGAATTTGGGGAAACATTTTCCCTCGATCAACAGTAATAGCACAGAAGATGAACTCTGAACTGAAATCAGCTTGGCTGTGAACAGCGTCAGTTATAAAATAGCACTTCTTTAAACATTTAACTGGTTATAGTATTAACTTGTTAAATGTATAGCCCTGCTATACAAGACTGCTATTTATACTTGTATACTGTTTTAAGGAGGAAACCAAGTGGGCTTTTGAAAACTGAAGACAACATGTCTTCATATTTCCTAATTAGTACCTTGAACACGTGGAGGTTAAACATTTTGTAATTCAAAGCTTTGACTTCCCACTTTGGAGAAAATTGAAGGTAGTGTAAATCTCACTAGAAGAGAAGAAGGGCGGGGCATTTGAGTGGTGAAAATGCAGTGCTTTATTTCTCCTTTCATTTTTATAATTAGTGTGATTAAGAGTTGGGCGCCATTGTAGTATAGTATAGTGGTTAGCATGTCTGTCTCACAATAAAAGGGTTCTGGGTTTGGGTTTTGGGTTCTGTGTGACGTTTGAATGTTCACCCTGCACTTGTTGGGTTTCCTTCCACAGTCCAAAGACATTCTGTTGGATGTTACAAATTGCCCCGGGTGTGAGTGTGTGTGCGTGTGCGTGTGTGTGTGTGTGTGTGTGTGTGTTGACCTGTGATGGTCTATCGAGCTACTCAGGGTGTACACCACCCTCACTTATTATCAGCTACAGCCACCCCATGACCTTACTAGTAGGGTTAAGTAGTTCTGTAAATGAATGAGCGAATGATCTACAGTTGGCACAGAGTTCTCTGTCCTGTGTTGATTAATATATGTACAGATACTACAGATCGGTATCTGTGGATGCTAATGTTTCATTATCTGATTTGAGCCTGTGAATGAAGATATGATGCAATAATAGTAAATTGCCCGACAACCAAGAATTTTTAAGAGTGCAACCTGTTACGATATAGTGAGATATAAGTTTCCTAACTGGAACCAGACGCTCAAAGTCTTGTGGGCAACATGCTTAAGAAAACACTCAGGTTCATCAGAGCTATCAGTCACTCATTACTCCTATTTCCTTGTCAGTGCAAGTCTTTTCCCTTAGTGGTCCTGTTTGCTTTCTCTTGTTACAAGTTCCACATGTGTTTCATCCATCTGTGTTGCTATCGAAGTGAACAATGATGGGTTTTCCACAGTGTTGAAAGTGTTCTATGATTTCTAACACTTGTCTTATTAAGCATAAGTCCCAGACATTGGTACCAGTAACAGAGTTATACGCTGGTGCCTGGTGAACATCTGAATTAAATAAAAGATAACTGATTGTTCGGACCCCTGTTGTTTCTTTGTGAAGAGATGTGTCCATACCTTGACAACTGTATATACATGCATGCAATGCCCGTATTCCAAACAAAATCAGCCATATACCACATGACTCATATCACCTTGCTTTTCTATTGCACTCACAGTTAACGGCTGTCAGGGAAATAACAATGAAGGACACATCAATACTGATACTGGTATCAGTATAATCTCTCATATGAACTAGTAACATTAAGATGTATTTCACAATTATTGATGGCAATAAGATAAACTGCGTTTTGAGAAAATATGAGGAGTGATTCCTGTTACAGTACAAGTAACTACAGTACAGGTAACCTGATAAAAACATCCTATGGCATTAAAACTGAAATAGGATAGAGATTATATTTAATCGAGAACGTGAGTGTGGCTGAACTAAGTGTGCAGAGCAGTATCAACAAGCGTGGTCATGAAGAATTGGCCCTAATAAGAGTCGTAGGAAGGCTAACGCCCATCTTAGTCAACTCTGGGCCCAGGGCGGGGTACACCCTGGACAGCTATCCAGGCCACTGCAGGGCCTTGCAGTTCTTTTTTTAATCTTTTGTTTATTTTGCTCTCCAGGATGTACACTTTGCAAGTGAAGAATCAATTCCCAGTATCCTCATATATAATGACCACATTTACCAATACGTACAACTTTCCATATTCAGGTAGTCTGCCTTTATGCATGGCTCATGGCAGCAAACTACATAAATACTTATTTCATACTCTCAAGAATTTGCTGAACTGCTTAATCCTACTAGTGTTGCAAGAATCTCAGCCGACGCCCTGAACAGCATCTCAGGCCATTGCAAGGCAACACACACAACCATTCACACTGACATCCTCACTTAGAAGTAATTTGGAACAGTATTCTGCAGCTTTAGACTGTGGGAGGTAACTGGAGAATATGAAAACCCCACACAGAAGAACCCAAGCCTGAGACACAAGCGCGGGACATTCTTGCTGTGAGGCGGACATGCTAATGACTACGCCGCTGTGCCACTCTCATCTATAAACAGAATTAAATAAAAGGTTCCATCACACTGTTGATTGCTGGAAGAGGCCCATTCACTTATCAGGCATTTTAGGCAAGGTAAGTCTATTTGGCATTTTATTACTGGCCTACTGGCTCAACAGGCCGGGGCTTATGCCTGGTTTCTATAGTATGAAGTGTCTAGGAGTTCAACTCCTCCTGGATGGGGCATTACCAGGCATATTAAATAATCATGAATTATGGTGTTATCTTTTGGAAATAATATGGAATTGGGTGCAATGTCTTCCTGAAACCATTTGCCTAATTCTGTATGACTGTCAATGACCACCACCATTGAGGTGTATTAGTAAACATCACCATATTTTATCGCTCTTGAAATTATATGCATTCTTCTGTTTCTTAAAATTTGATCTCGGTGACTTCTTCAGGAAACCTTCATATTCGGTAAAAATGTACTGATAAGTCAAAGTGAAACACATAGGTTATTGGCAATAAAATGGAACCTTTAATACAAACTAATTTATTAATTAAATTATATTAGATTCAACCTTCCCCCAGTGCAGCTAACTGGGTTATCAAAGGCCGGCCATGTCTCTCATTGTCAATGGTGTGGGGCATGTAAAAGAACCATTGCTGAGTTTTGACAAGAATAGCTGCAAAGCCGTCAGCATGTTTCCGCCCTGCGATGGCCTGGCGAGCTGTCCAGGGTGTACTCTGCTTTTGCCCGGAGTTGGCTGGGATGGGCGCCAGCCTAATTAGAATTAAGTAGTTACAGAAAATGAACTGAATGATGAGATTCAACCTTATTGTGATTACACATGCATAAATACAGGGTAACGAAATACAGAAACACTATTGGTGAGTACCAATTGGTGGGCATAAAATCTCTTGAGAAAAAAAAACAAACTTTTGATGAACCCATTATAAAAATAATGGCTATCGAGAAGGATTCCAAATTTCAGTGTGGATGGTCTATTTCTCGAAGCATAATTGTGTTGCCTGGGATTGAATTTATCTTAATCTCTCAGCAAACTGTTAGCCTTGCTGCTGATAGACAACAGTACATACCAAAGTAGAGCTGTTTATTTTAGTGAGTTGTTGTGTCTGTGACTCTCCCATCCATATTCAGGCATGTGATAACACTGCAATTATTTATGTACAAGTATTTACTGAGATGGCTGTAGCTGGGATGATCTGGTAGCAAGGCCTAATGCCTTTGTTTCCTCCAAATACTCACCTCATCCAAAGTGAAACACAAAAGGCCGGTTGGGTGATGTTGCTTACAGCTATTTTAAGGCCTAAAATAAATGGTAAGTCACTAATTTCAATTAAATTTGTTTTTTTCAATTCATTCAAATAAATTAGACACAATACTTTCACTGGCATGGAGAAAAATTGGGCAAAACAGAAAGGATAACATTACAATTTTTCACTTCCTGTTTATCTAAAAGTAGAATATATATATATATATATATATATATATATATATATATATATATATATATATATATATATATATGTATATATATATATATATATATATATATATATATAGAGAGAGAGAGAGAGAGAGAGGGAGAGAGAGAGAGAGAGGATTTTCTGAGTGGATCCTTCCGTAGGAGAGTGCTCAATACTTTTTGGTAGAGCAAATAACAAAAATAAAAGTACAGGACAAAGACTTTCTATTGAAACTCCATTTATCACTACAGATCTGTTTCGAGGGGTGGTGAACTTCCTCTATAATCACCTGAAGAGAGAGGATGGTTTCACCACCCCTCGAAACAGATCTGTAGTGATAAATGGAGTTTCAATAGAAAGTCTTTGTCCTGTACTTTTATTTTTGTTATATATATATATATATATATATATATATATATATATATATATATATATATATATATATATATATATATACACACACATACATACAGAGATCCCTCACTTTCCGCAGTTAATTGGGACCAAGATTCCCACGCAACCAACGATCTACGTGAAGTCGGATCACCCCTCCAACTGGCGTATACGTACATGTATATGTGTATATAATGTCAATAAATGCATATTCAATGCTATAAATGCTTATAATAACAATTAAACATTAAAAAATAATGTATAAGATGTAAATAAAATGTAAATACACACACATACAGATCGCTGATCCAAAGGTTGGGGCTTCGAGTCCCACTCTCCACAGGGTTGTCACTGTCCCCCCCAGTGCGGCTAACTGAGTTATCAAAGGCGAGCCATGTCTCTGACTGTCTATGGCGAGAGGCATGTAAAAGAACCATTGCTGACTTTCGTAAAGAGTAGCTGCAAAGTCGTCAGCGTGTTTCTGTCCCTTGCTAAAAAGGGTTGTGACAAGAAGGGCATCGAACGTAAAAACCTCTGCCAAATCAAACATGCGAATCAAGATGATTTGCTGTGGCAACTCCCGAGTAAAAGGGAAAAAGCCGAAAGGAAGACAGACAGACAGATGCATGAGTGTACATACTGAGATTCCCACCTCACTACAATATAACTAGTTTTGATGGGAGTTTTGGGTTGTTTTTTGTTTTGTGTTGGTTTAGGGTTCTTTTTGCATAATTGGCCTTGTTCACCTTTTTTTTTTTTAAATGTGGCAGAAGTTTTACGCCGGATGCCCTTCCTGTCGCAACCCTCTGCATTTATCCGGGCTTGGGACCGGCATAAGGGGGAGAGACACTGGTTCGTGCAAAATTCATACCGGATCGGTCGAGGCCCGGGTTAACAACGACCGCCATCAGTGCCGTCAACCAACAGGGTGCTGATGGAAATTGGACTACTGTTGGTCGAAGACGTCGAAGAAGGAGAGGCGGGAGGCGTGTCCATAGGCAGAGAGAGAAGAGGAAATGTGTGAGCCTAGGACTGAGAGTAGGGACTTTGAATGTTGGAACTATGCAAGGAAAAGATAGGGAGCTGGCTGACATGATGCAGAGGAGGAAGGTGGACATACTGTGTGTTCAGGAGACAAGGTGGAAAGGTAGAAAGGCTAGAAGCTTAGGAGCAGGGTTTAAACTGTTTTATCATGGTGTGGATGGGAAGAGAAATGGAGTAGGAGTCATCTTGAAGGAGGGGTTTGTCAGGAATGTTCTAGACGTGAAAAGAGTGTCAGACAGAGTGATGAGTCTCAAGTTAGAAATTGAAGGCGTGATGGTCAATGTTGTTAGTGCTTATGCCCCACAGGCAGGATGTAAGCTAGAAGAGAAGGAGAGATTCTGGAGTGATTTAGATGAAGTGATGCAGAATACCCCAGAGGTGAAAGAGTGGTCATTGGAGCAGACTTCAATGGACATGTTGGTGCAGGCAACAGAGGGGACGAGGAAGTGATGGGCAGGTTTGGTATCCAGGACAGGAACACAGAAGGACAGATGTTGATCGATTTTGCAAAAAGGATGGAAATGGCTGTGGTGAATACTTTCTTCAAGAAGAAACAGAAGCATAGGGTGACTTATGAAAGCGGAGGTAAGAGCACACAGGTAGACTACATCTTGTGCAGGCGATGTAATTTGAAGGAAGTCAGTGACTGCAAAGTAGTAGTTGGTGAGAGTGTTGCCAAACAGCATAGGATGGTGGTGTGCAGGATGACACTGATGGTGAGAAAAGTTCATCATTTTCTGTACCCGCTTAATCCTAATTTGGGTCGCGGGGAGGCTGGTGCCCATCCCAGCCAACTTCGAGCGAGGGCAGAGTACATCCTGGACAGCTCGCCAGGCCATCGCAGGGCGGAAACACGCTGACGGCTTTGCAGCCTACTCTTGTCGAAAGTCAGCAATGGTTCTTTTACATGCCTCACACCATAGACAGTGAGAGACATGGCCGGCCTTTGATAACCCAGTTAGCTCCACTGGGGGGGACAGTGACAACCTTGTGGAGAGTGGGACTCGAACCCCCAACCTTTGGATCAGCGATCCAGCACCCTATACCACTAGACCACCACTGCCCCTGGTGAGAAAAGTGAAAAAGGCAAAGGCAGAGCAGAAGACAAAGTGGTGGAAGCTGAAAAAGGAAGAGTGTCGTGTTGTCTTCAAGGAGGAGTTGAAACAGGCTTTGGGTAGTCAGGACAACCACAGCCAATGTGATCAGGGAGACCGGTAGGAGAGTACTTGGTGTGTCCTCTGGAAGGAAAGTAGATAAGGAAACTTGGTGGTGGAATGAGGAAGTGCAGGAGTGTGTACAAAAGAAGAGGTTAGCCAAGAAGAAGTGGGACATTGACAGGACCGAAGAGAGTAAACAGGAGTACAGGGAGACACAGCGTAAGGCGAAGGTAGCAGTGTCAAAGGCCAAACAGAGGGTGTATGATGACTTGTATGATAGGTTGAACAGTAAGGAGGGAGAAAATGATCTATACAGGTTAGCACAGCAGAGAAATAGAGATGGGAAAGACATGCAGCAAGTTAGAGTGATAAAGGACAGAGAGGGAAATGTATTGACTGATGACAGAAGTGTGCTGGGAAGATGGAAAGAGTACTTTGAAGAGCTGATGAATGAAGAAAATGAGAGAGAAAAAGAGTAGAAGGGGTGACCGTTGAGGAGCAGGAAGTAGCAAAGATTAGTAAGGGAGAAGTGAGGAGGGCATTGAAGAGGATGAAGAGTGGAAAGGCAGTTGGCCCTGATGACATACCAGTTGAGGTATGGAAGTGTCTAGGGAGGTAGCAGTAGATTTTCTGACAAGAATATTCAACAAGGTCTTAGAAAGTGAGCAGATGCCAGAGGAATGGAGGAGAAGTGTGCTTGTGCCCATTTTTAAGAACAAGGGAGATGTACAGAGTTGTGGCAACTACAGAGGGATAAAGTTGATGAGCCATACAATGAAGCTATGGGAAAGAATAGTGGAAGCAAGACTAAGGGCAGAGGTCAGCATTTGTGAACAACAGTTTGGTTTCATGCCCAGAAAGAGCACCACAGATGCAGTGTTTGCTTTGAGGATGTTAATAGAGAAGTACAGAGAAGGTCAGAGGGAGCTGCATTGTGCCTTTGTGGATCTGGAGAAAGCCTATGACAGGGTGCCGAGAGAAGAACTGTGGTATTGTATGAGGAAGTCTGGAGTGACAGAGAAGTATGTTAGAGTGGTGCAGGACATGTATAAGAGATGTAAAACAGTGGTGAGGTGTGCTGTTGGTGTGACAGAAGAGTTCAAGGTGGAGGTGGGACTGCATCAAGGGTCAGCTCTCAGCCCCTTCTTGTTTGCTATGGTGATGGACAGGCTAACAGACGAGGTTAGACAAGAATCTCCATGGACTATGATGTTTGCAGATGACATCGTGATCTGTAGTGAGAGCAGAGACCAAGTGGAGGAAAATCTAGAGAGGTGGAGGTATGCCCTGGAAAGGAGGGGATTGAAGGTTAGTCCTAGTAAGACAGAATACATGTGTGTGAACGACAAGGACCCAAGAGGAACTTTGAGGTTACAGGGGGCAGAGATAAAGAAGGTGGAGGATTTTAAGTACTTAGGCTCAACAATCCAGAGCAATGGAGAGTGGGGAAAAGAGGTGAAGAAACGCGTGCAGGCAGGTTGGAATGGATGGAGAAAAGTGTCCGGTGTGATGTGTGATAGGAGAGTATCGGCAAGAATGAAGGGAAAAGTGTACAAGACGGTGGTGAGGCCAGCAATGTTGTATGGTTTAGAGACAGTGGCCCTGGGGAAAAGACAGGAGTCAGAGTTGGAGGTAGCAGAGATGAAAATGTTGAGGTTCTCTTTGGGAGTAACGAGGATGGATAGGATCAGAAATGAGTACATCAGAGGGACAGCACATGTTAGATGTTTTGGAGACAAAGTCAGAGAGGCTAGATTGAGATGGTTTGGACATGTACAGAGGAGGGATAGTGAGTATATTGGTCGTAGGATGCTGAGGTTGGAACTACCAGGCAAAAGGCCCAGAGGAAGACCAAAGAGAAGATTTATGGATGCGGTGAAGGCGGACATGAAGGTCGTTGGAGTAAGAGTAGAAGATGCAGAGGACAGGGAGAGATGGAGGCAGATCATTTGCTGTGGCGACCCCTGAAGGGAACAGCCGAAAGGACAAGAAGAAGAGGCCTTGTTCACCTTATCCACTAGACCATCACTGCCACCAAACACAACTTTTCCTCATTGGTGTTAAAATCCTTTGCTTTGTGAGTGAGTCATCTAACACGGTCAGTGGTTTCAAGAGTTTGCACAGGTCTCTCTTCATCCAGAAGAGTCTCACTGCATCCGAAATACTCTGTCAGGTCTGCGCCATCAAAACCAACACTGAAACAAAACAAGAAGAAGAAGACAAAGAAAATACATAGTCATGCTTCTGTACTTCTCACCAGCTACATTCTGTATAAGAGAGACTGTTTGAAAGCATGAATTACGATGGCAATGAAAGATTGATTCTCCACAGAGCTGCATCTGGTGAAATATTATTTTTAAAGTACCTTGTGTGATGTCATGCACCACATTCTCTGTAGATTAAAAATAGCAAATCAAACCGCAGGCGTGTGGCAAAAGCATTCATGTGCAGGTTAAAAAGGGTGGAAATTTACCAGCTTAATGAGTGCTGTCTCTGTGCTCTGATGAGGCCTAAATCATGACTGATACATTTCCGATATGTTATTCGTACACTGTGACAACCCCTGAAAAACAGAAAAGAAGAAGAAGAAGAAGATTCATACAAAGATATGAACATAACTGCTGTGCCACAGCCTTGTCTAAGATCTTAGGGATGAAAGGCAGGTTTGGTCTTGGGCTATAGATGGACAGCTAATATGGGTAGTGATCAAGTTTTTTAATGAGAGGTTTGATAACTGCTAGTTTAAAGGATTAAGGTACATGAACATTGCTAAGGGAAGACTTTATTATATTGAATGAAGGTTTAATCACGTCATAGAGTATCTGGTTAAAGAAACGTGGAGATACTGGAGGAAGCACACAGGTTGATGATTGATGAGGAAATTAATGAGATTACTTCTGTTCTTTGAATGGGGCTAAAACACTCAAGTTGTGGATCTGATAGCGGTATACAGTTCGCCCTATACTTACAAAAACCTCTGAATACGAAAAATACAGGTTACGAAAAAAAAATTCCTAAATTTTCATCCTCTTGTATATGAAACAACCTCTAGCGCCAAACGTGCCATTCAAAAATTCAAACGTGCCATTCAAACATTAAAATGCGCCATTCAAACATTCAAACAATGCGCAAGTTGCTCTCTCATTGGCTGTCTCCCAACATCCTGCCCCGCTGGCCTCCCATTGGCCAGGAGGGAGCTGAACTGTACCCACTCCCGTACCATACTTCCTGTTTGTCACACGCGTGAAGGAGAATTGAACAGGACTGTTGGCTCATGAGTTTTTCTGAGAGTGATCATTGTAGCATTATATTTCGTTATCCATCATGGACCCCAAGAAAGTGATTCCCAGTGACACCAAAAGTGAAGAAGCGAACTCCGTTATCAATCGAAGTGAAGCCGGAGATAATAAAAAATATGAAAGTGGGATGCGGTTGAGCGAAATTGCAAAGGAGTATGGCCAAAACACGTTTAATTTATGGTCTTTTTCTTAGTTAATTCTGCAACAATATTATAATTTTTAGTATTTTTATTATTAATTATGTATTTTGGATTATTTTTGTTATCTTCTATTAGATGTGAGAAATATATTGCTCTAGCAGCATGAAAGGCTTTGCTGTAATTAATGGTACTCCATTCTAGCTGGAATATCAGTAATTTAGTTTGCCATTTTCGTTCTAATTTATTTGTGTTCTCTTTTAGTGTACATGTTTCATCATTATACCAGAATGTATGGCATAAATTTGACTCAAAGCACTACATTACTTGATCGAATTCTGCAGGGTCTGATGGTGATCTGATTATAGTTGATAATTCTGGATGATTATTAATGAAACTCTGTGCAGTAGTTGATGTAAAAGTACGCTTATTGTAGTTACATAGGGAGGTGTATGCATCACAGTGATCCCTCGATACTTCGTGCTTCAGTTTCTGCGGGTTTTTCAAAAATATTCATCAAAAAATAAAAACAAAATAGGGAAATTAAGGAAAAATATGGGGGAAACTTAAGGAAAATGCTGCAAAACAAGGCCAATTATGCAAAAATAACCCAAAATAAAACAAAAAAACAAAACAAAATGAAAAACAACCCAACAAAACTATTTACAGTTTTATGTGAGGTGCGCGTCTGTGTGTGTGTGTGTGTGTGTGTGTGTGTGTGTGTGTGTGTGTGTGTGTGTGTGTGTGTGTGTGTCTGCGTGCACGTCTGTATGTGTGTATTTATATTTTATTTAAATCCTATACATTATTTTTGAATGTTTAATTGTTATTATAAGCATGTATAGCATTGAATATGTATTTATTGATATTATATACACATATACATCAAAGTATACACAGGTCAGTGGCGGTCTAGTGGTATAGGACGCTGGATCGCTGATCCAAAGGTTGGGGGTTCCAGTCCCACTCTCCACAAGGTTGTCACTGCCCCCCCCCCCCCCCCCCCCAGTGCAGCTAACTGGGTTATCAAAGGCAGGCCATGTCTCACACTGTCTATGGTGAGAGGCATGTAAAAGAACCATTGCTGACTTTCGTAACGAGTAGCTGCAAAGCTGTCGGTGTGTTTCTGTCCCTTGCTAAAGGGTTGTGACAGGAAGGGCATCCGACGTAAAAACCTCTGCCAAATCAAATGTGCGAATCAGATGATTCGCTGTGGCAACTCCTGAGTAAAAGGGAAAAAAGCCGAAAGGAAGACAGACAGACAATATACATGTAAGTATACATCAGTCACGGGGGTTGATCCTACTTCACAGAAATCGGTGGTCGCAGGTCCCAATTAACCGCGTAAAGTGAGGGATCCCCGTAGTACTAAGAGCCATTGTAAGTGAGATAAGATATAGAAGTATGCATTGCAATAGGTAACATACTTTGTACAAAAGTACAAAACATTGTGCAGTTTATAATATGGAGACAGGAACCAAACCCTGTTCTATTTGACAGACAGAAGGACAAGGTAACTGCCGGCATGTTTATCACAGAAATAACTAACTCTACTGGTTTAATAAACAGGCACAAATCAAAACAATGAAAAATATAAATTTAACACAAGACACTATGTCTTAAGAAGCATTCATCAAGACCATAATACCACAAAGAAAAAAACAGTCTATTGTCTGTCTGTCTTCCTTTCGGCTTTTTCCCTTTTACTCGGGAGTCGCCACAGCGAATCATCTGATTCGCACATTTGATTTGGCAGAGATTTTTACGTCGGATGCCCTTCCTGTCACAACCCTTTTTAGCAAGGGACAGAAACACGCTGATGACTTTGCAACTACTCTTTACAAAAGTCAGCAATGGTTCTTTTACATGCCTCTCACCATAGACAGTGAGAGACATGGCCCGCCTTTGATAACCCAGTTAGCTGCACTGGGGGGGACAGTGACAACCTTGTGGAGAGTGGGACTCGAACCTCCAACCTTTGGATCAGCGATCCAGTGCCCTATACCACTAGACCACCACTGCCCACAAAGAAAAAACAGTCTATAAATGAACAAAATATTTCAGGACTAAATAACGACCAGTGGAGTGGGGGCATTGTGGTGCTGTGGATAGTACTGACACCCTACAGCCAGAATGTTCTGGATTCAAAACTTCTGACTATGTGGAGTTTGTCTGTTTTTATCAAACTTGCAATGGTTTCCTACAGGCGGTCAAAGACATGCACCTTATGTCCATTTGCTACTCCAAATTACTTTTTGGTGTGGATGACTTTTGTGTCTCTGTTTTGTGTATCTGTTAGTCCTATGAGGGACTGGGGATCTCTTTATGGTCAACCCTGCCAACCAGCCCAAATCAACTGATTGGCTTCATCTTCTGAATGATGGATGGATGAATGGATTTATTAACAAAGAACAGATGAATTTGTGGGTTTCCCTCTGGGATTAGTAAAGTCTGTCTGTCTGTCTGTCTGTCTGTCTGTCTGTCTGTCTATCCAACTGCCTGCCTGACTGTCTGTCTGTCTGTCTAACAATTTATTCACCACATGCTTAACTGTAGGGATATTGCAGAAGAGATGAAAAAGCAACAACTCTGACAACAACGTCTGTGCAAACTGTGTTACTACATGCTAGTTTAATTCACACCTTTTCATCAGAATTATTTTGGACCATTGATAATTTCAGGTATACCCCACTGTATGTTCTAGTGTAAAATAAGGACACATCTCTGGTACACATTGGGAAATCTGAGCAAAACTTGTGTGTGTGTGTGTGTGTGTGTGTGTGTGTGTGTGTGTGTGTGTGTGTGCGTGTGTGTGTGTGAGTGTGTGTGTGTGTGTGTGTGTGTGTGTGTGTGTGTGTGTGTGTGTGTGTGTGTGTGTGTGTGTGTGGGTGGGGGCTATAAGGATGGATGAGGCAACAGACTCAGAGGCTATTTTGGTTTAATATTACATGCTGTTTTGTGTACTCTGTAGGAAACACAGTCATAATAAACATTTAATCCAACATTTAATCCCTTTGTGTCATTATAAACAAGTTTGAAAGTGTGCTTTATATGTCCGATTTAATTACTTTTTGTGTATACTTTTGTACACTCTTTGTTTATAGCTGTTATATTTTGAGCTGTGTACCTTGTGTCACTTCTGAAGTACCTCATGATTGTGAATTTTTCTTTATTTGTCATTCATAGTCTCCTAGCAATGTCCAGGCTTTGAGTGTTAGGCTTGTATGGGCAGAGAGGAGGATGGAAGTAAAATGAGACTCGTGGTTAACAAGACCTGTGCCGACTGAATGTTTTTCTTGGAGCATTGTGACAGTCTGTTATTGGCAATGGGACTGGCTGGTCGGGTTGAGAGTGACAGGAGTAGAACTGAAAGGAATTAATAGATGAAAGCTCATCTCCACTTTTAATTTCTTCAGTAGAAACAACCATGCATGACCAAATGTGTCATTATCCATTAACATGTTTAATTCCTACATCAGTTGGCAGACACTCTTATCCAGAGAGCGACTTACAATTAGCATTTTTTTATACAACTGAGAAACTGATGGTTTAGGGTCCACCTCACAGCAAGAAGCTCCTGGGTTTGAATCCTGTGTCCAGCGGAAGTTTTTCTGCGTGGGATTTTGCATGTTCTCCCCGTGTTTGTGTGGATTTCCTTCATGTGCCCCAGTTTCCTCTATCAGTCCAAAAACATGCATATTATGCTAGCTGGATATTCTTGATTGCCCCAGGTTCAATTCAGTTCAGTTCATTTTGTGTAACCGCTTAATCCTAATTATGGTCGCAGGGAGGCTGGCACCCATCCCAACCGACTCCGAGCGAGGGCAGAGTACACCCTGGACAGCTTGCCAG
>CM045733.1:19002500-19007500 GCA_024760905.1 Plotosus lineatus
AGCCTTAGCGGACTCCAACTTCCACCGGAAACAAATTCAACCTGTTGTTGCCAATACGGACCAAACTCTGGCTCCGGTGATACAGCGACCGAATAGCTCATAGCAACGGGTCCGGAACGCCGTACTCTCGGACTACGCCCCACAAGATCGTTCGAGGGACACGGTCGAAAGCCTTCTCCAAATCCACAAAGCACATGTGGACAGATTGGGCAAACTCCCATGCCCCCTCCAGAATCCTGTGGAGCGTATAGAGTTGGTCAAGAGTGCTGCGGCCAGGACGAAAACCACATTGCTCCTCCTGAATCCGAGGTTCGACTATCGGTCGGATCCTCCTCTCAAGGACCCCTGCATAGACTTTCCCAGGAAGGCTGAGGAATGTTATTCCCCGATAATTGGAACACACCCTCCGGTCCCCCTTCTTAAAAATCAGAACCACCACCCCAGTTTGCCAATCCAGAGGTACAGCCCACAATGACCACGCGATGTTGCAGAGACGTGTCAACCAAGACAGTCCTACGACATCCAGAGCCCTGAGATATTCCGGGCAGATCTCGTCCAATCCCGGAGCTCGACCACTGAGGAGCTTTTTGACAACTTCAGTGACCTCCACTCCAGTGATGGGCGGACCCCCACCCGAACCCCCAGGGTCTTCCTCTTCCACGGAGGGCATGTTGGTGGGATTGTGGAGGTCCTCAAATTATTCCCTCTACCTCTCGACGACATCCACAGTTGAGGTAAGCAGCTCCCCACCACCACTGTAAACAGTGTTTGTGAATCCCCTCCTAAAGTGTCGGATGGCGGTCCATAACCTTTTTGAGGCCAACCGATAATCACTCTCTAGGCCCTCACCGAACTCCTTCCACGCCCGAGATTTTGCATCTGCGACAGCCTCAGCTGCAGCACGTTTGGCCTGCCGGTACCTGTTTGCTGCCTCAGGAGTCCCACAGGCTAATAAACCTCGATAGGCCTCCTTGTTCATTTGGACGGCCCCCTTCACCGCAGGTGTCCACCACCGGGTTCGGGGATTACAACCACGACAAGACAAGCACAGACGACCTTACGGCCACATCTATGGGCTGCCGCCTCAGCAATGGAGGCACGAAACATGGCCCATTCGGATTCCATGTCCCCCACCTCCTCCAGGACGTGGTTGTAGCTTTGCTGGAGGTGGGAGTTAAAGGCCTCTCGGACAGAGGACTCCGCCAAACATTCTCAGCAGACCCTGATTACACGCTTGGGCCTGCCAGATCTGGAAGGCAACCTCCCCCACCACCGAAGCCAACTCACCACCAGGTAATGATCGGTAGACATCTCAGCTCCTCTCTTCACCCGAGTGTCCAGAACATATGGTCGCAACTCCAATGACACAACTACAAAGTCAATCATCGAATTGCAACCTAGGGTGTCCTGGTGCCAAGTGCACTTATGGGCACATTTATGTTCAAACATGGTGTTCGTGATAAAAAAACTGTGACAAGCACAGAAGTCCAACAACGAAACACCATTCCAGTTTAGACTGGAGAGGCTATACCTACCGATCACACCCTTTCAGGTCACACTATCGTTGCCCACATGGGCGTTGAAGTCTCCCAAGACAACAAGTGAGTCTCCCGAGGGAGCGTTCTCCAACACCCCCTCAAAGACACCAAAAACGGTGGGTACTCTGAACTGTCATTTGGTGCATAAGCACAAATAAGAGTCAGGACCCGTCCCCCCACCCCGACATTTGGGCACCGAGACAGGGGGCAACAAGAATACCCACACCGACTCACTGCCTCTCCCCATGAGCAACTCCAGAATAGAATAAAGTCCAGCCTCTCTCGAGATGGATGGTTCCAGAGCCTATGGTTCTATGCATTGAGGTGAGCCCGACTATATCTAGTTGGTATCTCTCCACCTCACAGACCAAATCAGGCTCCTTCCCCGCCAGAGAGATGACATTCCATGTCCCGAGGGTCAGAGTAAGCAGCCGAGGATCGGTCCAACAGAACCCATGCCTTTGGCTGCCACCCAACTCACATTGCACCCGACCCCTAAAACTCCTCCCACGGGTGGTGGGTCCATGGGCAGAAGCCAGACCACCAGGCGCTCGCCTTCGAGCCCCTCCCCCGGGCCTGGCTCCAGGAGGGAACCCCGGTGACCCACGTCTGAGCAAGGGAGACTGCTTCGATTGTTTCCTCTGAGATGGCATAGGGATCTTCTGAATCGCACTTCATCTGGACCTTCACCCAGGACCTGTTTGCCTTGGTTGACCCTACCAGGGGCATTATGCCCCAACAACATAGCTCCTAGGATCATTAGGTCACACAAACCCCTCCACCATGATAAGGTGGCGATTCAGGGAGGGGTATATAACATCAATACATCTTTTTACAACATCAATACATCTTTTTATTGATGTATAACATCAATATGTCTTTTTTTAAAAATCATTTGCAGTCAGTAGAATTTGACAGAGGGTGAGATTATGCCTCTGTTTGTGCGTGTGTGTGTGTGTGTGTGGTGTTGTTGTTTTTATTGCTGTTCAGGAATATTTTTTCATTACTAATTGTTTTTTCCTCCAAGCTCAAGGCCAGCAACCCTTAGAAATCATCAGTCTGTTTTGTTTTTTATTTTATTTATTTATTTTTAAATCATACTGAGCACCATAACTGTGAGCAGGGTTAGAAGCAACATTCTTATATTATAATAGATTCATACAGACATATCTGCAGCATTCCACCTCCTTGCAGACGTTCTGCTACACATCTGTAAGCAGTAGCCCATCTTCTCCTCCTGCCAAATTCTACCTCTATGACCTACAGGCTGCTGTCAAAATACACAGCCTTGGCAAGCAATGCCTTTTGGATCTCTCTTTGCTTTAGGCCTATGCTCTGACTTTTTCTTTCTGACTGTCTGTTTTCATTTTTCTTCTGTTTAAAAAATATTTCAGTAAGACTGTTGAGAATTGATGAAAATATTGAAAATTCATTTGCTTCAGGTCTCAAAGCCAAACTGGCATCTTATTGTTGACTATTTTTTTTTAATTAATTATTGAGGAATGAACTTACATTCCTCACCCTAAATGCAAACCATTTTTATGACATTCACCGTATATACTGATAAAATATGTATTCATATTCATGCGTTAATGTTAAAAAAATAAAAGTCTGTGTCTATGTTTGTTATTAACCCCATTATCATCATCATCATCATCATCATCATCATCATCATCTTCCGCTAAGTCCAGGGTCGGGTCGCGGGGGCAGCAACCTAAGCAAAGAGGTCTAGACACCCTAAAACTCCTCCCATTGGTGGTGGGTCCACGGGAGGTAACCACATTATTCATTCATTAATTCATTTATTTTCTATAACCGCTTAATCCTAATTAGGGTCACGGGGAGGCTGGTGCCCATCCCAGCCGACTCTGGGCAAGGGAAGAGTACACCCTGGACAGCTCGCCAGGCCATCGCAGGGCGGAAACAATCTGATGGCTATGCAGCTGCTCCTGTAAAAAAAAAGTCAGCAGTGGTTCTTTTACATGAGCCTCACACCATAGACAGTGAGAGACATAGCCGGCCTTTGATAAACCAGTTAGCTGCACTGGGGGGGACAGTGACAACCTTGTGGAAAGTGCGGCTTGAACCCACAACCTTTGGATCAGTGATCCAGCACCTTTTACCACCAGGTCACCACTGCCCTGTAAAAATAATAATAGTCTGCAATGACCAGGAAAGCTTTCCAGGGTGTACCCTACCCTCACCCAGAGTTGGCTGTGATGGACACCAGCGTACCTGCCATCCTGATTCAGATTACGCAGTTCAAAAAATGAATGAGACAATAATAAGACATTTAACTGATTTTATATATATGGATACAGTACAGTGGTACACTTTACGATAGTCCCAGCAAATGAAAAATCCAGGTTACAAAAAACTTTTTCCAAAATTTTTTGTCTCTGTATACGAAACAAGTTCTCTTTACAAAACGCACCAAACGTGCCATTCAAACATTCAAACGCTCCATTCAAACATTCAAACGTGCCATTCAAACATTCAAACAATGCACGAGCTGCTCTCCCATTGACTATCTTCCAACATCCTGCCCCGCTGGCCTCCCATTGGCTAGTAGGTATGACGTAGCTCCCTCCCATTGGCTATCTCCCAACATCCCGCCCCGCTGGCCTTCCATTGGCTAGGAGGGATGACACAGCTCCCTTCCATTGGCTATTATGGAACACCCATAATGCTTTTCGTGTAAAGGATAGCGTTACTATTGTTTCATGAGTTTTTCGAGTGTGCTCATTGCAACGTTATCTTTTGGCTCAGGCTTTTAACCTTGCATAAACATTTGTAAAATAATAACTCTGCTAAGAAGACACAGTCAACACACACACACATACACACACACGCGCGCGCGTGCGTGTGATTCTCAGTGCGAGTGAAAAAAGAAGCGGGCTCATGGCATGCGGTTGAGTGACATCGCAAAGTAATATGGCAAACCCGTCTACCATGGGTATGATATTAAAGCAGAAGAAGGCCTTAAAAAGCATGCTTTTATCAATTTTAAAGGGTTTAGAGGGTAGTATTGGGGGCCTTGGAATGAATCACACATAAAATGCTGTTCAATTATATATATATATAATCAGGTCAGACACTGATGTAGGACTAAAAAGCCTTGCTCAGAGGCTGAGATCTAATTCATCCCAAAGGTGTTCTATTGGGTTGAGACTATGTATCAAATCAGGACTCTGTGTACGCCAGTAAAGTCCTTTCACACCAAATTTGCTCATTCATGTCTTTATGGACCTTTCTTTGTGCACTGGTGTGCAGTCAAGATGGAACAGGAAGAAACCATTCCCAATGCCTTGTCCCAGTCAAAAGGGCAGTGGTGGCCTGGTGGTAAGATGCTGGATTGCCGATCTCAAGGTTAGGAGTTCAAAACCCACTGTCAGTGGTTGTCACAGCTGTCTCCCCAGTGCAGTTAGCTGGGTTATCATGTCTCTCTCTGTCTATTGTAAA
>CM045733.1:19012500-19042500 GCA_024760905.1 Plotosus lineatus
CACAGGCCTCCTCCAACCCTTACCTGTTCCCCATCGCCCCTGGTCACACATTGCGGTGGATTTCGTCACCTGGTTACCCCCGTCCGAGGGCAACACTGTTATCCTGACAATAGTGGACCGGTTTTCCAAGGCGGTCCATTTCTTTTCCCTACCCAAACTCCCCTCGGCAATGGAAAGAGCGGGTCTCCTAATCCAACACGTCTTTCGCCTCCATGGCATCCCCCAGGACAACGTTTCAGACCGAGGTCCCCAGTTTGCATCCAGAGTTTGGAAGGCGTTCTGCGACACCTTGGGAGTCTCCTGCAGCTTGACCTCTGATTACCACCCTCAGTCGAATGGGCAGAACACGTGAATCAAAGCCTCGAATCCTCCCTGCGCTGCGTCACTTCCCGCCTCCCACCTCCCAGCCTACTGGGCCACACACCTCCCATGGGTCAAATACGCACACAATTTGATGAGCTGCACCGCCACCGGGATGTCCCCCTTCATGGTGATTAATGGGTTCCAGCCCCCCCATCCCCCCGTTTCCCAGCCAGGAGGTCGGGGTGGCCGTCCTATCAGTCCAGGCACAGTTCCACAGAGCAGGCCGGGTCTGGAAAGAAGCACGGGCTGCCCTGGAACGAACAGTGGCCCGAAACTGGAGGATTGCCGATTGCCATTGAACCCTGGCACCTCCCTATACGGTTGGACAACAAGTGTGGCTCTCCTCCCGGGACCTGCCCCTGCAAGTTGACTCCAAAAAACTATCTCCCTGATTCATTGGGCCCTATGTAATTGAGAAAATTATAAACCCCAGCGCCGTACGACTGAGACTTCCATCCTCACTCAAGGTACACAAAGTTTTTCCCCACCGACCCCCCACCCCCTCCTCCCCGACTGATTGATGGACATCCCGCATACACAGTCAACCGTATCCTTGATGTACGCAGGCGGGGTCGAGGATTTCAGTATTTAGTGGACTAGGAGGGGTATGGTCCCGAAGAGCATTCATGGATTCCCCACTCCCTAATCCTGGACCTGGACTTGTTAGACGAATTCTATAGCCAGTTCCCGGACAAGCCTGGCGCCCCTTAAGGGGTGGGTACTGTTATGGTCTGTGCTGGCTGGCGGAACTAACTCTCCTTAATTGTTGCAGGCGCTGGCAAGGGGCGTGGTGGTTGCCAGTAGGCGAGTCCAAGCTGAGTGCACCTGGTCCCAATCTGCAATCAGCAAAGCAGCTAGCTATAAATGGGCGCGGCACGCTTCCCTCCGATGTCAGAAGATTGGTTTCCCCGTGACTCTGCTCCTCAGCTTTCTCTCTGACCCCTGGTTCTTGCTTCGTGCTCGACAGTTCTCTCGACTTAGTATTATAGTGATTGACAGTTCCTAGTGTTAAATAAATCATTTGAACCTTCTTTTGGTCTCCTGCATCTCTGGGTCCTACACATACACTCCAGCATAACACCTAAGGATTGGCTTTTCCAACAGGACAATGCTCCATGCCATACAGAAAGGTCAATGAAGATGTGAATGGAGAGCCACAATCTCAAGGCTCTATCAGTGCAAGCCCAATCTCCACATTTGAACCCCACTAAGAACCTATGGAATGTTTTGAAGAGCTGAAAAAGGATGGCCACAAGATACCAAACAAAGCAGATCTGATTTAAATTTTTTTGCTGGGACCTGCATAAAGTCAACCAAGGGCATTATGAAAAGCTGGTAGAGAGCATGCCAAGATGCATGAAAGTTGTGATTAAAATATCAACTGGGTTTCACTCATCAGTATTGTGTTGATTAGAATGTTATCTGGATTCTATGTACAGGGATCCCTCACTTTCTGCGGTTAATTGGGACGGAGATCCCCACGCGACCAACGAAATCCGCGAAGTAGCATCACCCCCCCCCCAACCTCCCACGACTAACGTGTACGTACATGTATATGTGTATATAGTATCAATAAATGCATAGTCAATGCTATAATTGCTTATAATAAAAATTAAACATTAAAAAATAATGCATAAGATGTAAATAAAATATATACAGATGTGCGAGTGTACACACTCAGATGCACACCTCACTACACTGTGACTCGTTTTAATGGAAGGTTTTGGGTTGTTTTTTGTTGGTTTAGGGTTTTTTTTTTTTTTTTTTTTGCATAATTGGCCTTGTTTTTGTTGCATTTTCCTTAAATTTTCCCCCTATTGTTCTTTAATTTCCTTATTTTTTAATTCGATTAATATTTTTTTAAAAGCCGAGATGCACTGAAGCCGCATGAATCGAAGTATCGAGGGATCCCTGTGTTACTACACAGTCTGAGTAGATAAATAAAAATAAATATTTTTTGCTCTCTCTTTTATGTCTAATATTATCACTTCGATGTAATAAGTGCCTTGCTCTAATAACCCCCCCCCAAAAAAATGTTTTTGATCTTATGTCTAATAAGCGCCCATGTGTCATGTGTACTGGGAGCAAAATTGTAGATCAAACTTACCAATTTTATTCAATCAGTCTCTGTACCGGTCGAATGAGGAGTTCACTGCCTGCAAAAGTGAATTTACATGGTATTTCAAGACCCCCTGCCACTGGGGAATGTCTATAATATCATCAGTAACAACACATTTGATTGTTCCGTTGTGCTTTAAAAAAAAAAGGGAAATTTGTGCTATTTTGCTGTGTTCTCTTGGTAAATGTCCAACAACCGATGAACCATTAGAACCTGCTACAGCAAAACTATGGAATGCTCTGAATGAATGAAGTGATGAGCCAGATATGGACCTATCAGAAAGTGATGAGTATTTTTCACCCGATTCTCCTGATCACTAACTTCATAAATTTAAAGATGTTCCTGGCTATGTGCTTTTGTTTATGTTCGTGTTGATTTGTTCAATGTGACATGTGCTAACGTTGACATTCGTGTTGATTGGCTTATTTTACTTGGAAAAATGTTTAAAGGAAGCGTTTAAAGGAAAAGCACTGGGAGGGAAAAGTAAGGGAAAGAAAAGCCTTTTTTTATTTATGCTGTTTTTTGTTTATTTTTAGCTTTTACAAAAGTAGTTTGGTTGATACCACAAAATGAATAACACAATTACCAGTAAAACTTTTATTATTCTGTTATTATTCATGTTTTCCACCTCAATGGGAATAAGCACTTACAGTTCCAATCCGCTGGTAACATTTTAATAAGCGCCACCCATTCCTATTTTTTTAAGCGCCCTGGGCGCGTACCACGTCGAATACGGTTTATTTTTAAGGGAACTTTGGTTAAATATTGTGAGTAATGTACAAAATAGACCAGAATTATTTATGTTTATTGAACACATACCTATAAGGGTGCATAAGGGCGTCAGTGATTTTAATTTAGTTGCCCATAGTTGCTATAACACTGAATCATCTCAAATGCCTTTCTAAAATATTTCCTTGTGTTTATAACACTTGTATTAATTGCGGAGACATAATCCTGGGACACCCTTATTCCCAGCTTTCTTGTAGTAGACAAGAAATAGATTCAGATGCCAAAGTAAACATGAAATGAATTAAAGATTGTTACTGTAGAGTGTGCTTTATAGACCTTCACATTTCAACAACCCAAAACTAAAACTGGACACAGCAGGCAGTGTTGTGTAACAAAACCTTACCCTAGGACAGAAATATGTTTGTTTTATACATTATGGGATAATTACTTTGCTACGCATCGACGCAAACTTCAGTTTATATTTGAAATGGATGGCGAAGGAGTTTAAGAGAGTTGAATTTTATACACCTGACTTGAAAATGAGCTGCTTCCTGCAAGCTAATGTTCTGGAAAGGAACCCAGAGAGCCCTCCATTCATTTTCTATTACCATTACACACAACATTTCACTTTACTAATGCAGGCACCAGGCTGAATGTTTTTTAAATAATGGACGAATTCTATTTCCTCACGAGCGGAGTCCCTGAGGTCATTCGGGTTGTATGTGAAACACTGACTGACTTTAAACAGGAAAGTGTAACAGCCACAATTCACACTGCTTTGGTTTTTGAAAGCATCGTCCTGATATGCAATCTACATAACACCGCGTTGGCCTCTCAATATGAGAACACTCCTGGGCCCTCTGCGTTTCAGATGAGGCCTTATTATTGCTATTCATTACATGGCACTGTGACAGCCAGTAATTAGCAGAGTTTTGGTGTCTCGTTTCACATACATCTCACACCATGACTAGGCATAACAGGAAGTGAGCTCGCAGATCTGGGTCAAATTACAATTCCTGTTTCGCCTCTTTTGTCGTGTGACACGTGGTGGACTATTTACTACACAGTGACCCTGTGAAAAGTCAGGATCATGTTCAATGTGAATCATAAACCATGTATCTTAAACAAGGGCAGTGGTGGCCTGGTGGCCAAGATTGGGGTCTCAGTGGATTGTCACTGTCCCCCCAGTGCAGCTAACTGGGCTATTAAAGGCTGGCCAGGTCTCTCACTCTCTATGGTGAGAGCCATGTAAAAGAACCATTGCTGACTTTTGTCAAGAGTAGGCTGCATAGCTGTCAGCATGTTTCTGCCCTGCAATGGCCTGGTGAGCTGTCCAGTGTGTAGTCTGCCCTTCACAGAGTCAGCTGAGATGGGCACTAGCCTAGCCGCAACCCTAATTAGGATGAAGCGGTTCAGAAAATGAATAAATGCATCTTAAACAAATGCAACTATTTAAAAAAAAAAAAATCTCCATTAAGTGTTCTAGTATGTGCTGTGCGGTTTGGGACAGTGGATTATTATACTGTTACATATGTTTTATAAAATATTAAATTGTCTAATGCCTAAATGCAGCAACATGCCAAAATTATTTGTTATGATCCCAGGGAATGATATTTTTCAGTTGCAGTTGGGTGTAAATGTTTGTGTCCTCTATGGATTTTGAGACAGAATTCCCAGACATATAAAATTAAGTATAGCTGTTTCGACAAGCAATCCAACAATTCATTTGTTGATTGAACTTGTAACCTCTCCACACAGATGAATCTTAAACTTTTCATGTTGAAAATGCTCCTCTACTTTTGTGGTTTTCTGTCATGGCATGCCACCATAAACATTTCTCCTAGCTGGGCAAATAAAGTTGTGAGTGTGTGTAATTTCCGATGAGTTCAAAAGAACAACAAGAGAATAACAAGAGAATAACAAGAGGCATACTGTGAGTACCTAAATAAAACCAAAACCTGTCTGCAGCAGACATTGCTGACTTGTTGCACATAGTGTACTTGCATATGTAACATTTTGTGATTTGTTTTCTGAAAGAGGGGGGGTGGGGTGTTTCCTGACTTATTGTGCATGCTTGGGGAAGTGTGGTTGGTGCAGTATGGTGGCCTAGATGTAGTTTAGAGCATGAAGCCTTATCTTTGCCTTTCTGCAGCTGAAATGTGCAGGTGTTGGAAATCAGAGGGGCTCAGCTTGGCAAAGTTACAAATATGTACTCTGACTGAAAAAACAAACCTAAGTATAGACAGTATAATATTGTAGGTTGATTTCAGCACTGAGCAGTACATCTTTGTATTATAATAATAATAATAATAATAATAATAAGTTAGCTGCACTGGGGGGGGGGGGGGGTGTTAGTGACAACCCTGGACAGTGGGACTTGAACCCCAACACCAGGATTGATAATCCAGCACCTTATAACTGGGCCACCACTGCCCAATTATTATTATTATTAGTAGTAGTAGTAGTAGTAGTAGTAGTAGTGGTAGTGGTGGTAGTAGCAGTAGTGGTAGTAGTAGTAGTGGTAGTAGTAGTGGTAGTAGTAGTGGTAGTAGTAGTAGTGGTGGTAGCAGCAGTAGTGGTAGTAGTAGTAGTGGTAGTAGTAGTAGTAGTGGTGGTGGTGGTGCGCGGTAGTAGTAGTAGTAGTAGTAGTAGTAGTAGTAGTGGTGGTGGTAGTAGTAGTGGCAGTGGTGGTGGTAGTGGTAGTGGTGGTGGTAGTAGTGGTAGTAGTAGTAGTAGTGGTGGTGGTGGTAGTGGTAGTGGTGGTAGCAGTGGTAGTGGTGGTGGTGGTAGTGGTGGTGGTGGTGGTAGTGGTAGTGGTGGTGGTGGTAGTGGTAGTGGTGGTGGTGGTGGCAGTGGTGGTAGTGGTGGTAGTGGTAGTGGTGGTGGTGGTGGTGGTGGGGGTGGTGGTGGTGGTGGTAGTAGTGGTGCCAGTGGTGGTGGTAGTGGTGGTAGTGGTGGTGGTGGTAGTGGCAGTGGTGGTGGTGGTGGTGGTGGTAGTGGTGGTGGCAGTGGTGGTGGTAGTGGTGGTGGTGGCAGTGGTGGTGGTAGCAGTGGTGGTAGTGGCACTAGTGGTAGTAGTGGTGGTGGTAGTGGTAGTGGTGGTAGTGGTGGTGGTAGTGGTAGCAGTGGTGGTGGTAGTGGTAGTGGTGGTGGTGGTGGCAGTGGTGGTAGTGGTAGTGGTGGTGGTGGTAGTAGTGGTGGCAGTGGTGGTGGTGGTGGGATTAGTGGTAGTGGTGGCAGTGGTGGTGTTGGTAGTGGTGGTGGTGGTGGTGGCAGTGGTGGTAGCAGTGGTAGTGGTAGTGGTAGTAGTAGTGGTAGTGGTGGTGAGTAGTAGTGGTGGTGCTGGTGGTTGTAGTAGTGGTGGTGGTAGTAGTGGTAGTGGTGGTGGTGGTAGTGGTGGTAGTAGTAGTGAGTAGTGGTAGTGGTGGTGGTGGTGGTGGTGGCAGTGGTGGTGGCAGTGGATTGGTGGTGGTAGTGGCGGTGGTGGTGTTGGTGGTGGTGGTGGTGGTGGTGGCAGTGGTAGTGGCAGTGGTAGTAGTAGTGGTGGTAGTAGTGGTGGTGGTGGTGGTAGTAGTAGTGGTGCTGGTGGTTTGTAGTAATGGTGGTGGTAGTAGTGGTAGTGGTGGTGGTGGTAGTGGTAGCAGTGGTGGTGGTGGTGGTGGCAGTGGTAGTGGTAGTGGTGGTAGTAGTAGCAGTGGTGGTGGTGGTGGCGGTGGTAGTGGTGGTAGTAGTGGTGGCAGTGGTAGTGGTGGTGGCAGTGGTGGTGGTATTGGTGGTGGTGTGGTGGTGGTGGTGGTGGTGGTGGTAGTGGTGGTGGTAGTAGTAGTAGTAGTGGTAGTAGTAGTAGTAGTAGTAGTGGTACTAGTGGTTGTAGTAGTGGTAGTAGTAGTAGTAGTGGTAGTGGTAGTAGTAGTGGTGGTGGTAGTAGTAGTAGTAGTAGTAGTGGTAGCAGTAGTAGTATTAGTAGTAGTGGTAGTAGTAGTAGTAGTAGTGGTACTAGTGGTTGTAGTAGTAGTAGTAGTAGTAGTGGTAGTAGTAGTAGTAGTAGTAGTAGTAGTAGTAGTAGTAGTAGTAGTAGTAGTAGTAGTAGTCATAGTAGTAGTAGTATTAGTAGTGGTGGTAGTAGTAGTAGTATTAGTAGTAGTGGTAGTAGTAGTAGTAGTAGTGGTCGTAGTAGTGGTAGTAGTAGTGGTAGTAGTAGTAGTGGTGGTTGTAGTAGTGGTAGTGGTAGTAGTAGTGGTCGTAGTAGTGACGTTAAAATTTGGGATTTGTTGCTTCCTGCTTGGCGCTCAGCATCAAAAGGATAGAACAACGCAACAACTGGTGTACAGTGGCGATGGGTACCCGGAGCGCAGGGAGCGCTGGGGTCTCATACACATTGAGCATACGCGTGTATGAAATTGCGTTAAATAAGCATCCATAATAGTAGTGGTAGTGGTAGTAGTAGTAGTTGTGGTATTTAATCATTTTCTAAGGTGCTTAATCCTAATTAAGGTGGCATCCATCTCAACTGACTGTGGGTGAGGGTGAGGTACATCCTGGACAACTCACCAGGCCATTGCAGGGCCAACATACACAACCATTCACACTCACACTCACACCTATGGGTGATTTGGAACAGCCAATTAGCCTATTGTGCATGTTTTTGGACTGTGTGAGGAAATTGGAGTACTTGGAGGAAACCCATTCAAGCATGGGGAGTACAGGCAAACTCCACACAGTAACACACGAATCCCAGGAATTAAATGCAGGGCTTTCTTGCTGTGAGGCAGACATGCTAATTACTGTGCCATTGTGCTGCCAATATTATTATTAGCATCATCATCATCATCATCATCATCATCATCTTCCACTTAATCCAGGTTTGGGTCATTTGGGCAGCAGCCTGAGCAATGAGATCCAGACATCCTTCTCCCCAGCCACTTCCTCCACTTGGGGCATGACCTCATTCCAGATCTGGACTGTGCATTCCACCCTTTTCCGGCGCTGGACTTGGAAGTGCTGATTCGCATCCCGGCCACTTCGTACTCGACTGTGAATCACTCTAATGAGAGCTGGATTGATGAAGCCAAAAAGATGACATCATCCACTAAAAGCAGAGATGAGCTCCTATGGCCACCAAACCAGAACCCCTAAACACCCTTGATGCACCGAGAAATTCTCTACATAAAAATTATGAACAGACTCTGTAGACCCCAACCCTTGGCAGTAATGAATTTGACCTGTTGTTACCAATGCAGACCAAGCACTGGCTCTGGTGATACGGAGACCGACCTGCCCGTAGCGATGGGTCAGGTACACCATACTCCCAGAGCGCACCCCACAGGATAGCCTGGGGGATGTAGTTGAAAGCCTTCTCTAAATCCACCAAATACATCTGGACAGATTGGGCAATCTCCCACACCCCCTCCAGGATTCTGTAGGGTGTGTATAGAGTTGGCCAAGGGTGCCACAGAGAGGACGAAAACGACATTGTTCGTTCTCAATCAGAGGTTCAACGATTGGTGGGATTATCCTCTCCAATACAGTACTCCTGCACAGACTTTCCCAGGTAGGCTGAGGAGTGTGATACAGTAGGCCCTTGACCATTCGCGGTATTGCACTTGGGCCCCTGCATACAGTATATATACACACTGTACATTGTTTATAAATTTTATCAATAAATATTATCACAGAACAAAATTAAAAAGTTTTTACTTAATCATTACTATATTTTACTACATTAATACTGTATTAATGAGTAATACTGTCCATAGAATGTGTTTAAGAAGCATATTTTAGCGCATGTAATACGATACATAGGGTTTTACTTCCAAGTAAATAACTCGAGGAATTTCTTTATTAGTGGGAAGGGCCCAAACTGAACCCCCGCGAAAAACAAGAGCCTACTGTATGATAACAAGAACACACTCTCTGTCCCCTTTTTAAAAAGGGGGGTTACCACCCCGGGTTGCCAATCCAGAGGTACGGCCCCCGAAGACCACATGATGCTGCGGAGACATTTGAACCAAGACAATGCGAGAGTCCCTAGGGGGACCGTTCTCCAACACACCCTCTAAAGACTCCAAAAAGGGTGTGTACGCTGAACTGTCATTTGGTTCATAAGCACAAACAACCGTCAGGACCCATCACCCCACTCGAAGGTTGAGGGAAGCTACCCTTTCATCAACTGAGTAGAACCCCAATGTAAGGGCACTGAGACATGGGGGAACAAGGAAGCACACAATGGCTTGATGCCTCTCCCCATGAGCAACTCCATGCGGTATAAGGTCCAGCCCCTCTCAAGATGGGTGGTTCCAGAGCCCAAGCTATGTGTTGAGGTGAGTCTGACTATATCTAGTCGGTATCTCAACCTCAGCTCTGGCTCCTTCCCTGCCAGATAAGTGACATTCTATGTCCGAGAGTCAGAGTCATTAGCTGGGATTTGCCCGACAGAACCTTCGGTTGCAACATAACTCACAACGCAGAACCCTATAGTGCCTCCCACAGGTGGTGGATCCATGAGAAGGTTAACTATATCTCTTTTCCCAGCCCAGCCAGGCTCCATGGGCAGAAGCCCAACCACTAGGAGCTCGCCCGGGCCTGCCTCCGGGGGGGGGGCAAGGAAAACTGTGTTCTTTCATGTTTATCCATGGACCTGCTTTCCTTGGGTAACCCTACCTGGGCCATAATGCCCCAAAAACATAACTCCGAGAATTAATAGAACATACAAACACACACGAAATTATTATTTTTATTATTATTATAATTAGTAGTAGTAGTAGTAGTAGTAGTATTATACTAGTAGTAGTAGTCATAGTAGTAGTAGTAGGTGTTATGGTGGCTAAAACACTCACCTCGCAACAAGAGGTTCCTAGGTTCAAGTCCTATGCTTGATGTTTCTGTGCGTAGCTTGCATGTTCTCCCTGCACTTGTGTGTTTAATCCAATTTTGCCAGTTATCTTCCACAATCCAAAGGCATGCACTTTAGGCTAATTGATGGTTTCAAATTGCCCCATGTGTGACTGTGAATGTGAATGGTTGTTTGTGTACCCCTCTGTTCACCCAGAGTGGGGTGAGACCCTATGAGGATTAAGTGGTTTGGCAATTGAATGAATGTACGATGATGATGATGATGATGATGATGATGATGATGATGATGATGATGATGATGATGATGATGATTACCTCTCCTATGGGAATTAAAAGCTCAAAGAATCAGTCACAGCTTCTTTTCTAATAGTTTAGGGGATTGCAGAGTAAATTGAAATGTTTTCCATTCTCTGAGTTTCCAACATCTGTTAACCTAAAATATTTTATAGCTTATGTGATTGTGTTTTTGTTTGTAGGATAAATATGTAGCCTGTTGAAATTCCGGTGGTGATTTGACTCTAAACACATTTATTTTAAGATCAGAATCATTCTAATCAGGTGGAAAAAGAACACGGAAAATCTCTTCATGGTGTTCTGGCTCTCCAGATACAGTTCCTATCCCATAGGGGATTTCAAACTTCAAGCACTTGTTCACCACTGACATTAAAGATGAGATAGAAAAATTAAACCGGAAACTAATCTATGACAAAATGACTAAAATTACCAATTATTTTTTACAAACTCTATAAGGTCTGAATTGAAGCTCCTTTGATAAATATTGTCTTTGGAGAAGGTCGATCTTTTTTTTTCTTTCTTTCTTTGTCTCCATGATTTTTCCTTTTGATGAAATGTTGCCAAGCAAAAAAATAAAACTCTTCGAGGCCTTGAGCATTCTCAAGTGGTCTGAGTTATGGAAAGTAGCACAGGAAGAAAAAAAAACAAAAAAAAAAAAACAAACGCCCTCATGATACTCTGCCAAGATGGATACTATAATTCATTTTCTGCAAAACCAGCATTTTAAAAAAGAGCACTTTGTTTGACAACTATTTAAATGTTCAGATCCAGCTTGTAAACAGAAACAGAGACCACTTCTTGGATTTTAGTGTCATGGAAAGTCAGCAGACTTGTCAACACTATGAGTAAACTCTTTTGTTCAGTAGACATGCATGTTATTTGCAATGATGGAGTCAAGAATGATTATCTTGTTTTCACTGGTTGTTTGCTGTGAGCGCTGTTCACTTTAAAGTAAGCGAGAATTTGAAGAAAATGGGCTTGTGTGATGCTAAGATACTTTGACTGATTGTGGCTTTGTTCAGCCTTGTAAGTGTTGTGTATGAGCTAAATTTGAAGTATGCATGTATTTGTTGCAAAGAGATTTTTGGCAATCAAGTTCACAGCGGCGAAAGAAATAATGGAACCAGGAAGACTTTAGCAAAGCAAAGCTTCCACAGAGACATGACAGTTTCACTATCCTCTCATAACAACTCTCATATCAAGTGGGACACTGCAATTATCTAAATCTCTCTCTCTCTCTCTCTCTCTCTCTCTCTCTCTCTCTCTCCTTCTCTCTGTGTGTGCCTCAGGGAGAGCAGCCTGTGATATGTTCAAGTTCGAATGAGCTTGTGTTTGTGTCTGTGTGGGGAGCATGACCTCTCAGTGGGACCATATTGCTTCATAGTGTCACCACCTTTCCCAAGGCCACCAATTGTCGACAACCAGCATCATTTAAAAAAATATGCCACCCTTTTCTGTTACAGTTATCCATATTGTTGTAAGTTTTGCATATTGATACTTTTTTTTTCTTCCCAAGCTGGAACCTAATCCAGGGTGACTTGCATAGCTGACATTTTTGTATACTTCTTGTTTGCACAGCTGCTGTTAGGCTGGAGGCTGTCTGCTTTCTGTGCGTCAGTGCCGATGTGGCTTCTCATGCCATCTGGTAGCTGTGAAGAGGTTCAGCTTAAAGTAAAGCCTTAAACGCCATATGGATCTTCAGAGTGGCATCTAATAGAGGAGTGTGACCACTAGCTGCTTCTTTTTGATTTCCATCTCCAGGTAAAGAATGTTCTCTGCATTCAACAAACGGTTGTGGCCATGAATATTTCGACAGCCTCACAATCTTTGTAAAAACAAACAAACAAAAAAAAAAACCAAAAAAAAAACAAAACAAAAAAACCTATTCTATATACCACTGTCACAGATTTTAATAATAAACCCGTCAAGATGTGATTAAATTCAGACTTTCAGCTTTATTGCAGGAGGTGTAGTTTTTTAACTGAATTAAAATATTTTTTTTTTAATTTTTACATTTTTTAATCATTTTTAAATTACAGTGGTACCCCACTTTACAAAATTAATCCGTTCCAGCGCCTTTTTCGTAACCTGCATTTTTCGTAAATTGAATCGCGTTTTACTTGTAATGTGATTTGTTCGAAGGCTCCCAACACTACCACCTAAACCCTTTAAAAATTATAAAAGCCTATTTTTTAAGACCTCCTTCTGCTTCAATATCGTACCAATGGTAGACGGGTTTGGCCATATTCCTTTGTAATATCACTCGAGTCCATTTCTTCTTCTCACTCGGAAATCACACGCGTGATGTGTGATGTGTGTGTGCGCGTGCGTGTGTGTGTGCGCGCGTGTGTTAACCATGTCTTCTTAGCAGTTATAATCTTACAAATGTTTAGGGAAGGCTAAAAGCCAGCGTCAAGAAATAAAACATGAAACAACAGTAACTCTGTCCTTTACAGGAAAAGCATCATGGTAGATGCAGCTCGATAATAGCCAATGGGAGGGAGCTGCATCATCCCTCCTAGGCAATGGGAGTCCAGCGGGGTGGGATGTTGGGAGATAGCCAATAAGAGGGAGCTGCATCATCCCTCCTAGCCAATGGGAGGCCATCGGGGCGGGATGTTGGGAGATAGGCAATGGGAGGTAGCTGCATCATCCCTCCTAGCCAATGGTAGACCAGCGGAGCAGGATGTTTGAACGTCATTGATGGGAGAGCAGTTCGTGCATTGTTTGAATGTTTGAATGGCACGTTTGAATGTTTGAATGTCGCGTTTTAATGTTTGAATGACGCGTTTGAATTTTTAAGATGGCACTTCATAGCATGAACTTGTTTTGTATCCAGAGACAAAAATTTTAGGAAAATGCGTTTCGTAACCTGCATTTTTCATTTGGTGAGACTTTCGTAAAGTGAGGTACCACTGTATATTCATTTTTCTCCTTATGCCTGTAGATTCAGAAGTAATTGGAGAAAATACTAATTATGAATAGCAACCTGTTAAAGTACCATAATTGGATGAAAATACTTTTCTGTCATTGACCATCTGATGTCTGGAACCCATGGGTATCTACAAATACAGTACTCAGTTTCCTCCCTTGAGATGCTTTGTCAGGCCTCACTATAGCCACCTTCAATTGCTGCTTCTTTATGGGTCTTTCTGCCTTTATGTTTATCTTTAGTAAGTGAAAATCATGCTCAGGTGAGTCGAAGTACAGTACTTGGATTTAAGGCAATGAAATGAAATGTTCTTTAAGAAGCTCTTGGGATGCTTGTGTGGTATGTTTTGACGAGTCAGTATCCATCTGTAGTGTAAAGTGTGTTCTATTAATCTTTTAGTATTTGACTAAATCCATACAAAAATATACCTTCACACACTTCAGAATAACTTCTGCTTTTTTGTATCTCCATCAATCAACGCAGTGACCCTGCTGCACAGGCAGCCTTACATGCCCATATTCGCCATGTTTGACAGATGCGGTATGCATTAGACCACAAACTTTTTCAATTCTGCTCCATAGTGTTCTCTTCCCAGTAATCTGGCCGTTAGTCTTGGTTTTATTTGTCTAAAGAGTCTTGCTCCAGAACTAAGCAGGCTTTATAGCAAAGTCTAATCTGCATTTTCTGTTTTTGAGTGTTGTTTGCATCTTGAGGTAAACTTATATGTTTACATTCTGGAAAGTGTCTCTTACATTTATAGCATTTGGCAGACACCCTTATCCAGGATAACTTACATTTATCATTTATTTTGTACAACTAAGCAATTGAGGGATAAGGGCCTTGCTCAAGAGCCCAACAATGAACCCCTGACCTTCAGATCAGTAATCCAGAGCATTAACCACTTAGCCACCATTCACACAGACACACAGTGTGACTTGATTCCAAACATTGAGAATCACAAATCTACAGCCACAAGAGTGTTCTTGACTTAACTGAAAGCTGTGACCTGGTTTTCCTTCACCAAAGAAAGAATTCTACGATCATCCATCTTGGCTGATTATCATAGACTTCCAAGTCTTATTGTGATGCAGAGCTCACCAGTCTATTCTCGCTTGATAAGAACATTGTTGATTTGCCTTCTACCCAAGTTTCTATTATCTCTCTGAGATAACTAACAGGCAAGTTCATTTTTTCAACCTAATAATGGCCAATGACCTGATAATAAGAGTTCAGTGAACAGCAACTACATGCTAATTCAATACTTGGAATCAATCATAGAGCTTTTGTATGTGTAATACTGAGGAAACATCTGTTAATGGCACTGTTTGTCCATCAATTATGTTTCAGCTTTTGAAAATAGGGTATTAATTATGTGTAATAATGGCTGTAATTTCTGATAGGTTAATGTAAATCTTTTGATAAGTCAGTTAAATTATGCACTGGGGCAGTGGTAGCATGGTGATATAGGGCATTGGATTGCTGATCCTAAGGTTGGGGGTTCGAGTCCTACTCTCCACAAGGTTGTCACTGCCACCCCTCACCCCCCATCCCGTGCAGCTAACTGGGTTAACAAAGGCTGGCCATGTCTCGCACTGTCTATGGTAACAGGTTCATGTAAAAGAACCATTGCTGACTTTCGTAAAAGTGTAAGCTGGAAAGCCGTCAGTGTGTTTCTGTGTCAGGAAGGGCATTCGATGTAAAAAAAAAATAAAATCAAATGTCCAAATCATTCGCTGTGGCGACCCCTGACCCCTGGAAAAAGCCGAAAAGAAAGCTCTCTATGCACTGAAACAAAAGTCTACAACTTTAAGCTTATTTTGACTGATTCGTTTCTAATCCATTAAGGTTGTGTTGAGAAGAAAAAGTAGAATAATTGTAATACTGTCCAAATTTTTATGGACCTAGCTGTAGATACAACCTTTATATTTTCCTGTTTGGTTTATTGTCCTCTTCATTCTGGTATAAATACAAGCTCCATTGAATTGAAGGTCTAAAGACTGCCATTCTTAATACCATATAATGAACTTTGACCTTGGACTCTGTCATGGCCATACCTGTGGGTACTGTGGGAGTCTTGGAGAGAAAGACATGTGGCCTGGGGCTCTATGCTAAGACATTGTTCACTGGACACTAGGCAGCACTTGTAGGCTTGTAGGCTTGCACTGAATAATAAGGATTCATGTTACAAGCTATCCACAGCATGCATGAAAACTTTAGCAATGGCTAATGAAATCCTTGGTTGTACAAATTACACTGAGTAAATAGCAATGGTAAAAAATCCGTGGCATTTTAAAACCCTCCTTAAGGTTATTTTATTTTTTTCTTAGCACTTTAAGACCTTATCCAAAGTATTAGTGCATCTGACTCACCATCACTTATCATCCATTTCATTAGATACACCAGTACAACTTGACCTTCACGCAATCATCTTATCAGCTAGCCATATGGCAGTCGTGCACAAAATCATGCAGATTAGAGGTCAAGAGCTTCAGTAAAGTTTCATATCAAACATACAAATGGGGTAAATGTGATCTCATTGACTTTGACCATGACATGTCTTTGGTGCCAGACAGCCTGATTTGAGTCTTTCAGAAACTCTCCATCTCCTGGGCATTTCACACAACACAAGCTTTAGAGTGAGTTCTTCTGCCAAAAATACCTGGTTGGTCTTAACACAAACCAAGAAGCTTCTTAAGCTGAAGAGGCAGTGATAACTACTGAGGCACAACACTGTATATAAAACAATAATATAGGATCATAATATAGACTTTTTATGTTTTAGTCATGTATTTATGTGTGCTCACCGTAGCGATTAGCATGTCCACCTAACAACAAGAAGGACCTGGGTTTGAGTTCCAGGTTTTCTGATGGCATTTCAATGTGGAATTTCTTGTTCTTTGTGTGCTTGTGTGGGTTCTCTATAGGTTTTCGGGCTTCCCTCGACAGAAAAAGTGCACATTAGTCTAATACACTGTTCCAAAAATGTCCCTAGGTGTGAGTGTGAATGGTTGCATGTGTAGTTTTGCATACTGATAGTTGACACTTGAGTTGTTGATAATCAAATAACTTATTAGGGTGTTAAAGGGCTGTTTGATTTTTTATTATGTAGGACAATAGTAGAATATTTTGGACTCACCACCTGTAGGAGGGGCTATAGGGATCAGGTGCACTGTGAACAGTGAGGCAGTCAAAGGAATGGGTTCTGTGGAATCAGCTACTGACTCTGGCTCTTGGGGCATCTCTGGTGGGGAAGGAGCCTGAGCTGGTGCTCAAGGTTAAGAGATACCGACTGTATCTAGTTGGACTCACCCCGACACAATAGGTTGGGCTCTGGAACCACCCATCTCAAGAGGGACCTTATTCCATTTTGAAGTTGTTCATGGGGAGAGGTGGCAAGCCAGTGTGGACATCCTTGTTGCCCCCATTTGGAGCCCTCATATTGAGGTTCTCCCGGGCTGATGAAGCGTTCCTCTGCCTTTGGGTTGGTGGATGGGTCCTGAGTGTTGTTTGTGCTTATGCACCAAATGATGATTCAGAGTACCCATCATTTTTTAAGTCCTTAGGTTTGTGCTAGAGACCCCTGGGGACTCCCTCACCATCCTTGGAAACATCAAAATCCATGTGAGCAATGACAGTGTAACCTGGAAAGGTGTGTTTTGTAGGTAAGACCTTTTTGATCTGAATGGTACTTTATTGTTGGACTTCTGTGCTCATTACAGTTTGTCCATCGTAAACACAATGTTCAAACACAAGGGTGTCCATAAGTTCTCTTGTCACCAGGACACCCTAGGCCGCAATTGGGCAATTGACTTTGTAGTCATGTAATTGGACTTTCGGTTGAATGTTATGATGAATGTTATGAACATTTGGATAAAGAGAGAAGTAGAGCTGTCAACTGATCACCACATGGGGGTGAGATGGCTGTAATGGTGGGGGAGGCCATTCTCCAGACCTGAGAGAACCAAACTTGTAGTTAGGGTCTCCTGGGAAGATTTGTCTGCTGTCAGAAGGGTCTTCAACTCCTACCTTTGGCATAGTTACTACCATATCCTGAAGGAGACAGGGGACATGAAATCTGAATAGGCCATGTTCCATGCCTTCATTATTAAGGCCACAGCCCATAGCTGTAGCCTGAAGGTCATCACTGCCTATTGTGGTAGCAACCCAAAACCTAAGATAGGACTTCTCAAGCTGAAGAGAGTGGCCTATCAGGTTTTTTTTGCCTGTAGTACTTCAGAGGCAGCAGATGTATACTGCCAGGCCAAGGCTCTGACCTCGTTTGTGCTTTAATGTGGATGAGGCTGTCCTTTTAGTGTCATCAAACTAGGAATTCCAGCTCTCATTGGAGTGATTTGGAGCTGGTGGGGAAGCTGCCGGGAAGAACCACAACTCTCTCTCTCTCTCTCTCTCTCTCTCTCTCTCTCTCTCTCGCACTCTCTCTCTCTCTCTCTCGCTCGCTCTCTCTCTCTCTCTCTCTCTCTCGCTCGCTCTCTCTCTCTCTCTCTCTCTCTCTCTCTATACACACATATATACACACAGTCGGCCCTACTTACGAAAGCCTCTGAATATGAAAAATCCAGGTTACGAAAAACATTTTCCTGAATTTTTGTCCTCTTTTTACGAAAACATCCTCTTTTTACAAAAAGCACTAAACGCGCCATTCAAAGATTCAAACCCGCCATTCACAAATTCAAACAATGCGCGAGTTGCTCTCTCATTGGCTGTCTCCCAACATCCCGTCCCGCATGCCTCTCATTGGCCAGGAGGCAGCTTAACTGTACCCATACTTCCTGTATCCACACTTCCTGTTTGTCACACGCGTGAGAGAGGAGAGTTGAACAGGGATATTGGCTGGCGAGTTCTTTTTTGAGATTGATCGTTGCAGTGTTATATTTCGTTATCCATCATGGACTTGGAAAATACAGAAAAGCGGAAATAGAGTGACGGAGGCGATTATTTCGGAACGATATTGAAGCAGAAGGAAAACAGAGTGCTCCGTGGGACAAGACCTCAGATCTTGCAAGGAAGCAAATTAATATTGAATCAGGACCTCTGATTGTTCCATCAGGTACTGTAATTCCGCTTTAAACACAACATCCCGTCCATTTAAACATTTAAATACAATTGCTCCATTAGTTGCGCACTGCGTGTGGGCGGAGCCCGAATTCAGCAAAACACACCAGAGAGACAGAGAGAAAGAGAGAGAGAGAGAGAGAGAGAGAGATTTGTGTGTGTGTGTGTGTGTGTGTGTGTGTGTGTGTGTGTGAGAGAGAGCGAGAGAGAGAGATAGAGAGAGAGACAGTGTTGTGTGTGTGTGTGTGTGTGTGTGTGTGAGAGAGCGAGAGAGAGCGAGAGAGAGAGACAGTGTTGTGTGTGTGAGTGTGTGTGTATGTGCGTTAATAAAAAATGTTTAATAATGGTTTAATTAATAAATATGTTAATAAAATGGTTTAATATGTTAATAAAATGTTTAAATGGTTTAATAAATACTGTAATGTTATTTTACTTGCAACACACATTTTCATACAAAATTACTTTGTGTACTTTAATCATTTTTAAAGGTTTTATGGGATAGTCTTGGGACTCCCCAGTGCAGCTAACTGGGTTATCAAAGGCGGGCCATGTCTCTCACTGTCTATGGTGTGAGGTATGTAAAAGAACCATTGCTGACTTTCGTAAAGAGTAGCTGCAAAGTCGTCAGCGTGTTTCTGTCCCTTGCTAAAAAGAGTTGTGACAGGAAGGGCATCCGACGTAAAAACCTCTGCCAAATCAAACGTGCGAATCAGATGATTCGCTGTGGCGACTCCCGAGTAAAAGGGAAAAAGTCGAAAGGAAGACAGACATGGGATAGTCTTGGGAGCTTTGGAACGAATCAAGTGTCTTACACGTAAAATGCGCCTCTACTTACGAAAACTCCAGGCTACGAAAAAGGCTCTGGAACGGATTAACTTCGTAAGTAGAGGGCCAACTGTGTATATATATATAATACTGTATTAATCCTGTCTGTCTGTCTTCCTTTCGGCTTTTTCCCTTTCTCGGGAGTCGCCACAGCGAAACATCTGATTCGCACGTTTGATTTGGCAGAGGTTTTTACGTCGGATGCCCTTCCTGTCACAACCCTTTTAGCAAGGGACAGAAACACGCTGACGACTTTGCAGCTACTCTTTACGAAAGTCAGCGATGGTTCTTTTACATGCCTCTCACCAGAGACAGTGAGAGACATGGCCCGCCTTTGATAACCCAGTTATCTGCACTGGGGAATACTGTATTAATCCTGCAAGGGAAATTATTGCCTTTGCATTTAACCCAAGATCCAAAGTGAGCACAGACACACATTGAGGGTGCCTGGAGAGCAGTAGGGGGTTAGTTGCCTTGCTCAAGAGCACTGAGTTATGAAGGTGGAGGAAGAGAAGGTGCAGCTCACCCCCCACTCCCACCCCTTATCCCGTCACACATTTTTCCTGCTGGTTCAGGAATTGAATCATCAACCTTTCAAGCCCAAAGCTGCTTCTCTAACAATTAGCTGGGCTCATGATTGAGAAGTTTCATGTGCAAATTTCTGTTAGACTGTCCCACTGTGCTAAGACCCCCCCCTAGGAAAGTGTGCCTCTGTCCACCAGGCTATTATCTGTTATATGTAACTAAAATTTTGTCCTACTTTTCAGAGCTGAAAGAAAATAGAATGGTAGCTCATTCACCATGATAATGTCCAATTGTTCATGTGTGTGTGTGTGTGTGTGTGTGTGTGTGTGTGTGTGTGTGTGTGTGTGTGTGCGTGTGTGCGTGTGTGCGTGTGTGTGCGTGTGTGCGTGTGTTCTGAATGGCTCCACATGATTCTCAAAATAGCACATCAAAACCACCTAAAAGAGTCTTTCTGTGCTGTAGAATTTATTATCGTATTCCTTAGTTAATCCTGTAATGGAAGCCAGAGAGGTGTGTTTATGTAGCATGTGGTTTTGCCTTGCTCTTGGGTGTTGTTTGTAGTTTGTCCACACCCACCATCTGACCCAGCAGCATGGCCCCCATCTTGATGATAGAGACGTAAAATGTGCATGTGCCTATTTAGAGGCGTCAGAGGTGTATAACCGCACCCATGGACAACCCCAGGCTGTTGCCCTGCCCTGCCTAGTCTGTCCTTTGAGTGCCTGAAAGCTTTTCTGCACAGCTGGGATATTTATCCTGTTCGTGGCAGGGCTGTGTGCGAGGTAAAGGATAGAGAAGGCTACTGAACTGCTGAAATCAGCAAGATAAGGGAGTGTCCTTCTTTTTCTATACAGATGGGTGGAGCTTTCCATTGTTCCGTGAGGAGAAAGTGCAGGCCCCGTTTCTCCTCTATCCTTCATCAGCAGAACAGTTTTCTCCAAAATAGTCTGTCATTCAAAGTGATAGTGAGGAGCTACTTAAATTACACCAGACTTGGAAGCAGTCCATGAAGACACTCCAGAGTCTCTGATTTCTGTCAGCTTGTACAAAATGTGCTTACATTTTGCTCTCTGTTGGACTCATTTATTCAGCCAGGAGAGGAGAGGGTTAAAAAAATTTGAATTGGAAAAACACACATGGCTTCCATCAAGACATTAAAGAAAGGTTGTGAGATTAAATCTAGTACTTGTGATATTCCTGACAGAAAAAGAGCAAAACAAAACTGCATAGCCTCTTCCAATCTTCACATCGATGAAAGTTCAGCAGTGATATTTGCTACTTTGCCTGCTAATGCTTGATCAACAGTGCTGCCCTTTAACATCAAAACATTTCTGACACAAAAGAAAACAAACAGCTGGAAGAACAACAACCCGTCTGCATGCATATTTTGTCCAGGGCTATTTTAATCTTTTTAAACATTCAAAAAAGAACATTCCTGTGCAGCGCACTAAAGGGGCACTCCAAGTTAGGAACAGCCAACCCGCTATTCACTACTCCACACTTCACCCACTTGGCATCTTGGCACTGATTTCTTGTCTGTGTTCTCAAACTTTTTTTTTTTTTTTTTTCTCCTTTCAGGCAGAGATCCTTTCCAGCATTAAAAAAAATCCACAGATGGTATTACTTTATTTATACTACGCACATTAAGCAAATATGTGCCCTGATATGTATCATCGTGTTATTTCATTATTTACATATTTTTATTTCCCACATTTGAACCCATACATTCATTCATTCATCTTCCCAAACCACTTCATCCTACTAGGGTCAGGGGAAAGCTGCAGCCTGAACATGTACAACCTGAACAACTCATAATCCCATCGCAGGGTCAACACACATGCCCAACCATTCACATTCACACTCATAACAACCAATTAGCCTAACGTGCATGTGTTTGGACTCTGGGAGGAAACCTGAATACTGTACGGGGAGAACATGCAAACTTCATACAGAAGCTCCCTGGCTGAAATTGGGACTCCAACCAAGGACATTCTTGCTCTGAAGCGGACAAGCTAACCACTAAGCCACTGTGTGTCCATCTTTTGACTCTCAGACCTTAAAACCATTGGCACTGTATTAATGTGTGGCATTGAAATGTTTGTTATATTAAAAAAGGTTCAAGATGACATGATTTATACTTGTGGTCATGTAAAAACCTGAGATAAATATTTAGCTACAGACATGTGGGAAGATTCCTAACAACAATAATTAAATAATAACTATAACACCTACTATGATAATGTTATAACGAAAAGATCTTTAGTTATTAATCATGGGCAACCTTACGGTGTCATGTTGTTGTCTTTTGACCTGAATTTTCTGCATTTATGATATACAGTCGGTCCCCAACTTACGAAGACCCCTGTGTACGAAATCCCCGGGTTGCGAAAAACATTTTCCTGAGTTTCCATCCCCGAGATACGACACAACCCCCTCTTACGAAAAGAAATTCAAATTTCAAACTCGCCAATCAAAATTTCACACAACGCGCGAGTTGCTCTCTCATTGGCTGTCTCTCAACATCCCGCCCCGCTGGCCTCCCAGATAGAGACAGAAGGAAACTTCACTCTTTAGTTTTTAGTTTAGTTTTTTTAAAGTTGTTTAATTCAATAAATGTTTAATAAATGTGGGTGCATTTGAGCTCATCTGGAATTCCGATCCCTCAAGGAATCAAAATAAAGTTGAGTTTGTACCCTGAAAAACTAAGCGCACCTTATTAGCACAGTGTGTATAATATATTTAAAAAACAAACAAAAAAAAAATCAAAAATAATGAAACAGAAATTAACAGATAATACAGAAATTATTAAAACAGATTAGAATAGGAATTAACACGACAAGCCCTTATAAAGGTTGTGCAGTATTTATTGCTGCACACAAGCACTAAATGTCACATAAATCATGCACACCACACACCATGTGTGCACACATGCACCACTAAGGGCTTGTCTGGACTTGTTTGCTGGTGTGGCGAAGATGCTTGTGTGCCTATAATGGCAATAGGGGGCAGTGTAGGCAGTGGTTTGTGCACTGTATTGTAGCTGAGAATGGAGGGTGGAGCTGTAGGAATTGGCGGGAGAAAGCTGCTTCAGCATGCTTATCCTTCCCTGCCCTGTGTACTCCTCTTTGCAGCACTCCACAAAACAACAACAACAAGAAAGAAGGGGGGGAAAAAACCCTGACAGTAAGAGAAGGTCTTCGAATTTTAGCAAAACCTGCAAATTAATGTGCTTGTGCTTGTGTGTATGTGTGCAAAGTGGGGAACGTATGTTTTCATAACTTTGGAGGAGACCAAATGTCCCCTCAGGGATAGGAGCATCAGACAGTTTTGACCTTGTGCAGACATTTGGCTTTGCAAAAGTCCGGCATATTTGCTCCGGGTTACACAAAGGTGTAGGCATAGTATTAATTAGATGCATTAATAATTATACCATTTAAAGATACTGAATGGATAGCGAGACAAACAGGGGTGTGTGTGTGTGTGTGTGTGTGTGTGTGTGTGTGTGTGCACGTGCGAGCGTCATGCACGCGTGTTTAGGTACAGTATGAGCCTGTGTGTGTACGTGTGGGAGTGTGTGTATTTAGGGTGAGTCTGTGTGGAGGTCTAAGAGTGTGAGTGTGTATGTGTGTACTCATGCAGAGAGATAAAGCAACGTTTTTTTGTTGGGCTTTGTTAAAAGTGAGTAATGGAACGATCATTTTGTAAGAATCATGTTCCTTCTCTTCCAATCACGGCCGGACACTCCCACACAGCAAATGAGTGAAGGCCCAATGCCATCACTTACCACTTTTACCTTTTACCTCTGTGGAATGTGAATTGCAACTCAACACTGGGAGACCACATCTCAGGCATGATATGGACCAGAACGTACAGCTGGGTCAGTTATACTCAGCCTAAAATTAAAATGCCACACAAGCTAAACTATGGTTGAAGTTGGGGCCACTTTTGTCCCACAATGATTTTCCTATTGCAATAACTAAGTTTGTTGTGTAAAAACCCAACCATATTTGAATCAAAATTGTTGTCTGTTGAATTTTACTGTGGTATGGTTGGATTTTGTTTGATTTATAGTTGTTTAACTATAGTTTCTATATTATACGTGTATAGGTGTATATAAGTCTATATATCATGGGTGACACCATCAGTTCCAAAATGTCAGAGAACAAAACAAGAACCTTTTTAAATTAAAATAAAAAAGTGTATTATGTGGAATGTAGAAAAATATCTCATATCTACACTACATATAGTGTGAAAGTGTGCATTGAGTTCTGTTGTTTGAGTCTATAGGAACTGAGTGTGCTCTTGCACTCTTTATGGTGCGGAAACGTTTTAACAAATCTTTGTGTTCATTGTGGCACCAATCAGCATCAAGTCAGTGATATGGTGGGTGAAGATAGACGGGCAGACGGACACGGAACAATCATCGAAGTCAACTTCTTTTCCTTTGGGGCTCCACTCAGGAGGTCGGCTACAAAGGTGTCAGAACATGCAATGCATTGCAATTTGCTGTGTATGGGATTACCTCGCGGCACAGCATTCAGATGGTTTTAATGTTATGGCCGTCGCAGTTGAGTACTGCTGCCACTCTGAGAAAAATGTCAGTACATTGTATTGTAAAGTCTAGTGCAACATACCAAAAGTATCCATACTGTAACAGGGTTTTTAATTTTTTTTTTTTTTTTTTTTTTTTAAAGAGTACAAATATCTTGATAAGACCTATTCTTATAATAACATTTTTCATGTTTTTATGTTTCATAAATTTACAATGATAAGCTAAGTGAATCTTATGTCGTGAAATATTCTGTAATCATTTACTTTACCCACTGGTGGTTGGCTCACAGAACTAAGGAACTGTTCTAAATCCGTATTTAGCTACTTTGGGTGAGTGAACAACTCAAGCACTGTCTTTTCTAGCCACAGATGGAAAAGAGGTTCACCTGTGAAGACGATGAGAGCCTTGCCTGTATCGTGTAAAAAATAAATTCCAGAGTGGAAGAGAGAACAATGTCGGCTAGGCAGGCATACAATAATCTTGTGGTAAACTGCACAGAGAACAGTATGTCTGTTTTCCCAAGAACCTCTTGGCTTTCACACAGAGCTGAGGAAATTAATGAACCTTGTTTACTGGCCTGTCTGTGGGCCTGAAGAAAGAAATGCTGTCCTTCTCTTTATCTTAATTCCAGCTTCCTAACAGCCCTGGCACTGTCACCACCCCAAAGTTTATTTAATCTTATTGTTAATGTTCATGAAGTGACTTAATTCTTACTATCATTCAGTCAAAATATGTTCTTATTTCTGATTGATGGAACCCATCAAATAATTCTTGGCATTTTTCTCCAAGACAATGCATTAATGGCATCGGATAGGTTGAAAATATTTTGAATGAATAAATATATACTTCAATAATTCAGCTTTTGTATGGTATGGAAAATTATTGAGATTCTGGATGCTGCTATCTTAAATAAAACCTGAATAAACTTATCTCTGCCTCTAACCTATTCAGAGTAAGTACACACACAAAAACGGTGCCAATTTGTTAATCATGCCAGCAACCCTCCAGTCCCAAACTTGCTTGTTTAACCATTAGGTCATTGCTTCTCAATCATTCATCATTCATTCATTCATATTCTGAACCGCTTAATCCTAATTAGGGTCGCTGTGAGGCTGGTGCCAATCTCAGCTGACTTTGGGCAAGGGTGGGGTACACTCTGGACAGCTCGCTCGTGTGACACTCACACAATTCATTCATACTCACCCTCACACCTAGGGGTGATGCGGAACAGCCAATTAACCCATTGTGCATGTTTTTGTACTGTGGGAAGAAACCGGAATACCTGGAGGAAACCCACACAAGCACAGGGAGAACATGCACACTCCGCACAGAAATGCCTGAACTGGGAGTCAAATCCAGGATCGTCTTGCTGTAAGGTGGACGTGCTTACTACTACAGGACCGTGCTACCCTGCCCAATCATATGTCATCTCATTTTATAATTGTTTATTTTACTACATAAATAATCTTCATCTGCTTAATTGGGGTTTGTGTCTCGGGGGAAGCAGCCTAAGCAATGAGGTCCAGACATCCCTCTCCCCAGCCACTTCCTCCAGCTCTTCCATGGTGACATCGAGGCATTCCCAGACCAGCCGAGAGACATAATCCCTCCTGTGTATTCTGGTGGACCCTAGGGTCTTTTTCCAGTTGGACATGCCTGAAACACCACACCAAGGAGGCATTTGAGTGGCATTTGAACCAGATGCCCGAACCACCTTAACTCGCTTCTCTCAATACAGAGAAACAGTGGTTCTACTCTGAGCTCTCCCTCAATGGCTGAGTTTTAAACCCTATCTTGAAGGGAGAGGCTGCCAAACAATGAAGGAAGCTCATTTCAGCCACTTGTATCCACAATATTTTTCTTTTGGTCACTACCCAAAGCTCATGACCATAGGTGAGGGTTGGAATGTAGATTGACTGGTAAATTGAGAGCTTTGCCTCGTGGCTTAGCTCCCTTTTTACCATGATGGACTGGTACAGGCTCTGCTTTACAGCAGAGGTTGCAGCAATCCGCAAGTCCTTCCCCCACTTGTGAACAATGGCCACCAAACCAGAACCGCACAACATTTCTGCTGCACCTACAAATTCTGTCGCTAAAAATTATGAACAGAATCGGTGGCAAAGAGCAGCCTTGACAGACTCCAACTCTCTCTGGAAATGAATTTGATCTGTTGTTATCAATGCAGACCAAACTCTGGCTCTGGTGATAAAGCAACCAAATGGCCCGTAGCAATGGTCCAATGGTCCAATACACCATTCTCCTGGAGCACGCCCCACAAGATAGCCTGAGAGACATGGTTGAAAGCCTTCCCTAAATCCACAAAACACGTGTGGATACACTGGACAAACTTTCATGCCACCTTCAGAATCCTGTTGAGCATATAGAGTTGGTTGAGAGGGTTGCGGCCAGGAAAAAACCACATTGTTCCTCCTGAAGTCAAGGTTCAACTATTGGTCTGATCCTTCTCTCCAGACTCTCCATAGACCTTCCCAGGAAGGCTGAGGAGTGTGATTCCAAAATATTTGTAACACACCCTCCAGTCCTCCTTTTTATAAAGGGGGACTACCACTCCAGTTTGCCAAGCCAGAGATGCGGCAACCGAGGACCACGGGATGTTGCAGATACGTATCAACCAAAACAGGCCTACAACATCCAGAGCCCTGAGATATTCAGGGCAGATCTTATCCACCCCTGGAGCCTGACCATCGAGGAGCTTTTTGACTACCTCAGCAACCTCAGCTCCAGTGATGAGTGGACCCCGACAGAAACCCCATGGTCTTCCTCCTCTATGGAGGGCATGTTGGTGGGATTCAGGAGGTCCTCAAAGTATTCCTTCCACAGCCCAAGGACATCCCCAGTTGAGGAGAGCAGCTCCCCACTTCCACTGTAAACAGTATTTGTGGAGAACTGCTTCCCCCTCCTGGGGCATCGGATGGTGGTTCAGAACCTTCAGTTCATCAGTTCATTTTCTGTAACCGCTTAATCCTAATTAGGGTCGCGGGGAGGCTGGCGCCGATCTCAGCCAACTTCGGGCGAGGGCAGAGTACACCCTGGACAGCTCGCCAGGCCATCGCAGGGCAGAAACACGCCGACGGCTCTGCAGCCAACTCTTGTCGAAAGTCAGCAATGGTTCTTTTACATGCCTCACACCATAGACAGTGAGAGACATGGCCGGCCTTTGATAACCCAGTTAGCTGCACTGGGGAGGTTCAGAACCTTTTTGAGGCCAATTGATAATCGCTTTCCAGGCTCTCACAGAACTCCTCCCCCACCAGAGCTTTTGCTTTGGCGACAGCTCGGGTGGGCTGCAGCACATTTGGCCTGCTTGTACCTATCTGCTGCCTCAGGAGTTCCACAGGCCAATAAGACTCCCTTTTCAGCTTGACGGCTTCCTTCACTGGAGGTGTCCACCATTGGATTCACCCAGAGGTGAAGTGAAGCTACCCTTTCATCAACTGGGGAGGACCCCAATGTGTGGACACCATGTGTGGAGGCAGCAAGGATGCCCGCACCGGCTCGACACCTCTCCCAATGAGCAACTACAGAATGTAATACGGTCCAGTACCTCTTAAGATGGGTGGTTTCAGAGCCCAAGCTATGCGTTAAGGTGAGTCCGACTATATCTAGTCGGAATCTCTCCACCTCATGCATCAGCTGAGGCTCTTTCCCTGCCAAAGCGGTGACATTCCATGTCCCAGGAATCAGAGTCAGTAGCTGAGGATCGGTCCGACAGAACCCATGCCTTTAGTTCTCACTGCACCCAACCCCTATAGCCCCTCCCACAGGTGGTGGGTCCATGGGAGGGCAGACCCATGTCTCCTCTTCAGGCTGGGCCCGGTCGGGCTCCATGGGCAGAAGCCTGACTACCAGTTCATCTTCAAGTCCCTTCTCCAGGCTTGACTCCATGGGGGACCAGGGTGATCCATGTCCGGGCAAGGGAAACTGCATCCTTGTGATTTTTTCATCTGGATCCTTTGAACTGCGCTTGCATCTGGACCTTACCTAGGACCTATTAGCCTTGGGTGACCCTACCAGGCGCATAATGCCTCTGACAACATCGCACCTGGGATCATTAGGACATGCAAACCACTCCACCACAATAAGGAGACGATTCATGGAGGGGTACATATATAATAGTTTATACATAAATAGTAGGTTTTTTAAATAATTATATTTGTCCAATAATTAAAACACATTATTCATTCATTCAGCTACATTTATTTTTGTAGAATGTGTGCAATGTCTGATTTTTTTTTTTATGATCACTTACATAATAGCCACAAAAACAGTCACTCCTTAAAATCCAAAGGTTTGGAACAAGTTTACTTTTTACCATTATGAAGCACTGGCATTTCATTACTGCTAAATAAATCTCACTGCAGATTAATTTATTTGGAATATCCACTATACAAGACCCTGTGTAAAGTCCTATGGCAATGTTATAGTCCATTCATTCTTTCATTCATTTCTGAACAGCTTAATCCTAATTAGGGTCTCATTGAGACTGGCACCCATGTCGAACAAACTCTGAGCAAGGGAAAAATACACCTAGACCTGTTTCCTACCACAGTCTAAAGACATGCACATGAGGCCAATTGGCTATTCCCTTGGTGTGAATGTGAAGTCAAGGGCTGAGAACCAGTATGGTGTAACCAACACAAAGCGCTTTAAGGGAAATTACATGAAAGTATCTGCGATATAAAAAAAACCACAATGCTCATGATATGATTCAAGGTCATATTGAAGACAAAGGGAACTCCTTTTTTGTCATTTAACAGCTGACCTTGTTCACATCTGTCAAAATATTGCCTTATCTCATTTTGGAATTAGATCACTGTGGCTCTCAGCCCTTCAGTTGATGTGTGTGTTGGCCCAGAAATGCACTGGTGAGCTGTTCAGTGTGTACCTTGCTTTAGGACAGCGTCTACCAACAAAAGCTCTCACCTCCCTCTGACCCTCATAGGATAAAGTGGTTCATGAATGAAGGCTTGACACACTAAATCTTACAAACTGTTTTCTGGCCTCAATTGCTGAATTTCTTACATTTCCACAAAGTTTTTGTTTCCTAAATTGATTTTAGGCTTTTATTGAATATTCATAATCAGTGCTTTATATGATCTGTCTTCTTCTTCTTTTCCTTTCGGCTGTTCCCTTCAGGGGTCGCCACAGCGAATCATCTGCCTCCACCTCACCCTATCCTCTGCATCTTCTTCTCTTACTCCAACTACCTTCATGTCCTCCTTCAGCACATCCATAAATCTTCTCTTTGGTCTTCTTCTAGGCCTTCGGCCCGGTAGTTCCAACCTCAGCATCCTATTACCAACATACTCACTATCCCTCCTCTGTACATGTCCAAACCATCTCAATCTAGCCTCTGTGACTTTGTCTCCAAAACATCCTACATGTGCTGTCCCGCTGATGTACTCATTCCTGATCCTGTCTATCCTCGTTCCTCCCAAAGAGAACCTCAACATTTTTATCTCGGCTACCTCCAGCTCTGCCTCCTGTCTTTTCCTCAGCGCCACTGTTTCTAACCCATACAACCAGTGCTTTATATGATCACTGTATAATTTCAGCTTCCTGTTTGTGTCAGTTTTTGACATGGTTTAGTTTAAGTATGAGTTTAAGTACACCGCTTTTAAACTATTTATTAGCTACCTACTTTAAACCAAAGTTTTGGCCTTTGATAGTGACCAATATTATTTCTACATTTCAGTTCAGCGATTGATTTGAAAT
>CM045733.1:19050000-19052500 GCA_024760905.1 Plotosus lineatus
TCAACAGCTCACATTTCTAACCACTTTGCTCGCTCTGTCACGTTCTCGCCCTTGCTTGCAGTCCTCCTCGCTCACGAAGTCAAAGTTACCACAACATGTAGTACTGGGGTAAGTTGTATGTATTGCCCAGGTAAACATGATATGATAGGTTTGGACCTAAGCATTTATTTCTTTGAAAAACTTAAAACATATTTATTTTTATTTGATATTGCCCATTAATCAAATAATCTAAAATATCGGAACATCTGGCTGAAAGGTGTTTCTTGTAGCCCTGGTGTGCCCTGTTATATTGATTGTATAAATAATAACTTTCCTAATGTTTACAATCAGTGTGAGCCTGGGTTTCATCTGTGAATACTGTGTACCGTTTTGAAGCTGAGAAGAAAAAAAAAGAGGGGAAATAGATTAGAGCTCTTTTGCAAGCATTGGTTATAGCCAGGAGAACAATTTGGAATGTCCTGAAAAAAGAAAGAAAAACCCTAGTGTACTAACAACCAGACGTAAAACAGGTCAGCCAAGGAAAACAACACTGATGACAGAAACATTGTGAGACCTGTGAATAAAAACCCAAAAACAACAGTCAATGACGTAATCGACAACCTCTACACTGACGTCCAATGATAACAAGGCTGAAGGTGACTTTGAACACAAAACGCAGACGCCGTACTACAAGAAGAAGCAAAATTGGAATATATATATATATATATATATATATATATATATATATATATATATATATATATATATACACACACACACTGTATGTCAAAGTTTGTGAATATTTGAGTTTGGTTACACCGTAGTGTTTGCTGGTAAGTCTTGCAGCATGTGTGGGAGTGCCAAATGTGCCACAGATGTGCCTCCTCTTTTCTCTTCTCTTTCTTTCTCCCTCACTCACTACTGTTAGCCATTTCTCAACACAGATCACAATATATGGAAACAGGACATGCTTCCCTTCACTGTTAGTCATTAATGGGTCTCTTTGAAGTGTTCCTTGGACTGGTTAGAAAGAACCCAGCACTGTCTCTATCATCTGAGGATCAAGGCACTCTGATCAGCTTGGCCTTTGACTGTGTCCCTACACATAAAAAAACAAATGTAACGCAGAGTGAACAAAACGGCATGTGTCCAGACACTGTAATTGCAAACACACACACACTCTCTCTCTCTCTCTCTCTCTCTCTCTCTAAAACACAGTAATCTTGCTGAGTCTCTCGGGAATCTGTGTTATGGGTCTCCCTGTAGCCCCATCTACACAATGTCTCATAATTATTTACTGTCCCCAACTCATCTCACTGACGACCACAGACACAACTTTGTTAACACTAGTCCGTCAAAATAAGACAAAAAAGCTCATTGGTATCAAAAGCAGTTAGCATAGCATCTCTTTAAATATTGCTATCTGATGTTTATCTCTTTCCTATACTGTATAAAACACTGATATATATATATATAATTGAGCAAGTGATAAGTATTCAAGGGCAGTGGTGGTCTAGTGGTATAGGGTGCTGGATCGCTGATCCAAAGGTTGGGGGTTCGAGTCCCACTCTCCACAAGGTTGTCACTGTCCCCCCCAGTGCAGCTAACTGGGTTATCAAAGGCCGGCCATGTCTCTCACTGTCTATGGTGTGAGGCATGTAAAAGAACCATTGCTGACTTTCGTAAAGAGTAGGCTACAAAGCCGTCGGCGTGTCTCCGCCCTGCGATGGCCTGGCGAGCTGTCCAGGGTGTACTCTGCCCTCGCCCAAAGTTGGCTGGGATGGGTGCCAGCCTCCCCGCGACCCAAATTAGGATTAAGCGGTTACAGAAAATGAACTGATGAACTGATGATAAGTATTCACCCTGCAATCTCAGGATGATGCTTCAATCCAGTAACATACAAAAATAAACCTTGAACATGGTTTTCAACAACTCTGCTTTTCTTACATGCTTCTTTCATACACGCTAAAACAGTCACGGGCTCAACGGATATCGCCGACCAGACTCCTCAATATACGGTACGATTTCCTTTCGGCTTTTTCCCTTTATCAGGGGTCGCCACATCGAAAGATTCACATGTCTGATTTGGCATAGGTTTTTACGTCGGATGGTTATAACCCAGTTAGCTGTACTGGGGGACAACCTTGTGGAGAGTGGGACTCGATCCCCCAGCCTTAGGATCAGTGATCCAGCGCTCTATACCACTCGGCCACCACTGCCCCTCTCCTCAATATACTGTCCATACAATTATTAATATTCAGTTTAAAAACAAACAAACAAACGTTTAGGAAAGATTGTTAAGACTAGATAAGTGCATCAGGCCTGGGATCCTGCACTCAGAAACATATTTTAACTGATATGAAGAACTTGTATGAAATTAACTAAAAAGCGTATGTGTTATACCAGAAATAATTTAGTATATCTCACAAAAAAATCACAGCACTGGACATGTTCTTACATCACTGTGCTTTGCACGGCATAGGGAAATGTGTGTGTGTGTGGGGTGGACGCGGACGGGGAC
>CM045733.1:19057500-19217500 GCA_024760905.1 Plotosus lineatus
GGAGAATGATCAGGCATCCAACAGAGCAGAGAAACCTGTTAAACAGGGCCCATTTATGAAACCATAGATGCTCAATGCAAATTGGCCCCAGTCACACTTCATCTGCTTTTATGACGGAGCAAGTTTAATTACACATTTCCTGCCCAAGGCATATTAGTGGCATCGAGCTCATACCACATTATTATTATTATTACCCCTGGCCTTATCTAGACTGAATAATATGTTGAAGCTAAAGCATAGTAAAAAATATATATAATAATAATAAATGTGCACACATTCAGAGAGGTATATTTCAGCACTTCTTTCCATTTTGTTCTCTTTACTCTTTTCTGTCAGTTTCTCTCTTTTTAAAACTGATAGTCTAACACTCAGACAAGCCGCAAGGTAAATGTATAGTTTAATATTCTATTCAGAAAATTCCATCGGCATCCCTGGTATGTTTTGTCCTCGCCAATAAAATTGAATTAAAATTTTAATTTAACTTTCATTTTGGAAAGTAGTGGCCTAGTGGTATAGGGCACTGGATCACTGATCCTAAGGTTGTGGGTTTGAGTCCCACTCTCCACAAGGTTGTCACTGTCCCCCCAGTGCAGCTAAATGGGTTATCAAAGGCTGACCATGTCTCTCACTGTCTATGGTGCGAGACATGTAAAAAAGCTATTGCTGACTTTCAACAAGAGTAGCTGCATAGCCGTCAGTGTGTTTCCGCCCTGCGATGGCCTAGTGAGCTGTCCAGGGTGTATTCTTCCCTCGCCCCGAGTCAGCTGGGATGAGTGCCAGCCAGCCAGCCCCCCCCCCCCGACCCTAATTAGGATTACGCAGTTATGGAAATGAACTGAACTTTCATTTTGTCTGCCTATCACTGATTGGTTTGAGCAAATCAAGGTTTCATCTTCAGCATGTACCATAAAGTACAGTTGAGACAAAGCCCCACCAGAGACCAGGCAAATCTTACTACACCCATAACACTTCCATGAGCAGTTTGTGACCATACAATAATCCTATAGCAAGGAATAATATCATCATAATCTACTTTCATGTAATCCAGTGTCAGGTCACGGGGGGCTGCAGCCTCAGCAATTAAGTCCAGACCCCCTTCTCCATAGCCACTTCCTCCAACTCTTTCGGGGGGACACCGAGGCATTCCCAGACCAGCCGAGAGACTTGTTCCAGGTCGACCCCGGGATCTCTTCCCGGTTGGACATGCCTAGAAGGGAACGCCACAGCGAATGAATTGCCTCCGTCTCACCCTATCATCATCTACTCTTACTCCAACTACCTTCATGTCCTCTTTCACCACATCCATAAATCTTCTCTTTGATCTTTCTCTCGGCCTTTTGCCTGGTAGTTCCAACCTCAGCATAATATACTCACTATCCCTCCTCTGTACATGTCCAAACCATCTCAATCTAGCCTCCCTGACTTTGTCTCCAAAACATCTTACATGTGCTATCCCTCTGATGTACTTATTCCTGATCCTATCCATCTTCGTTACTCACAAAGAGAACCGCAACATTTTCATCTCTGCTACCTCCAGCTCTGCCTCCTGTCTTTATAATAGTGCCACTATTTCTAAACCATACAAGATCGTTGGCCCCAACACCTTTTCCTTTCATTCTTGCCGATACCCTCCTATCACACCTCACACCAGACACTTTTCTCCAACCATTCCAACCTGCCTGCATACGCTTCTTCACCTCTTTTCCACACTCTCCATTGCTCTGGATTGAAGTAGAGTATTTAAAATTCTCCACCTTCTTTATCTCTGCTCCCTGTAACCTCACCGTTCCTCTTGGGTCCATGTTGTTCACACACATGCATTCTGTCTTGCTGAGGCTAACCTTCATTCCTCTCCTTTCCAGGGCATACCTCCACCTCTCTAGATTTTCCTGCACTTGTTCTCTGCTCTCACTACAGATCACAATGTCATCTGCAAACATCATAGTCCATGGGGAATCTTGCCTCACCTTGTCTGTCAGCCTGTCCATCACCATAGCAAACAAGAATGGGCTCAGCGCTGATCTTTGATGCAGTCCCACCTCCACCGTGATCTCTTCTGTCACACCGACAGCACACCTCACCACTGTCATACATGTCCTGCACCACTCTAACATACTTCCCTGCCACTCCAGACTTTCTCATGCAATACCACAGTTCCTCTCTCAGCACCCTGTCATATGCTTTCTCCAGATCCACAAAGGCACAATGCAGCTCCTTCTGACCTTCTCTGTACTTCTCTATTAACACCCTTAAAACAAACACTACATCTGTGGTGCTCTTTCTTGGAATGAAACCAAACTGTTGTTCACAAATGCTGACCTCTGCCCTTAGTCTAGCTTCGACAATTCTTTCCCATAACTTCATCGTATGGCTCATCAACTTTATTCCTCTGTAGTTGCCACAACTCTGCACGTCTCCCTTTTTCTTAAAAATGGGCACCAGCACACTTCTCCATTCCTCCGGGATCCTCTCACTCTCTAAGACCTTGTTAGGTGTTCTTGTCAGAAAATCTACTGCTACCTCTCCTAGACACTTCCATATCTTCACCGGTATGTACTCCTACCTCCGCTTTCATAAGTCACCCTATGCTCCTGTCTCTTCTGGAAGAAAGTATTCACCACAGCCATTTCCATCCTTTTCGCAAAATCTATCAACATCTGTCCTTCTGTGTTCCTCTCCTGGATACCAAACCTGCCCTTCACTTCCTCGTCCCCTCTGTTGCCTGCACCAACATGTCCAATGAAGTCTGCACCAATGACCACTCTTTCATCTCTGGGGGTACTCTGCATCACTTCATCTAACTCACTCCAGAATCTCTCGTTCTCTTCTAGCTCGCATCCTGCCTGTGGGGCATAAGCACTAACAACATTGAGCATTACACCTTCAATTTCTAACTTGAGACTCATTACTCTGTCTGACACCCTTGTCACTTCTCGAACATGCCTGACCAACCCCTCCTTCAAGATGACGCCTACTCCATTTCTCTTCCCATCCACACTATGATAAAACAGCTTAATCCCTGCTCCTAAGCTTCTAGCCTTGCTACCTTTCCATCTGGTCTCCTGAACACACAGTATGTCCACTTTCCTCCTCCGGATCATGTCAGCCAGCTCTCTACCTTTTCCTGTCATAGTTCCAACATTCAAAATCCCTACTCTCAGTCCTAGACTCATGCCTTTCCTTTCTCTTTCCGCCTACGGACACACCTCCTGCCTCTCCTTCTTCCACCAACAGTAGTTCAATTTCCACCAGCACCCTGTTGGTTAACAGCACTGATGGCAGTCATTGTTAATCCGAACCTCGACTGATCCAGTATGGAATTCGTTTTGATCATTCACATAACAATTTTGGCACAAGTTTTACGCCGGATGCCCTTCCTGTCGCAACCCTCTGCATTTATCCGAGCTTGGAACCGGCATGAGGATGAACATGGCTTGTGCCCACCCTCACGGCTGCATTTAACAGAATAAATGCTGAAAAACTCAAATGAACTTATAACTTTTCAATTTATTAAGTATTTACAGTAGCTTTACTAAGTACAACTACAATATCAAGTAGCCCACAGATATATGAACCTGGATTTATTGATACTTGTTCATCAGGTTTTTTGAAATATCTCTCTGGAATGTCGTTATTAGTAATCTGCTGTCCGGATCTTCTCACTTGATGATTCTGTCAGGATAAATATAAAAGTTTAGTAATACAAACTCTGTAAAGTTATGTATGACTTACATAGCTAACATTATGCAAGTATATACAGTAGATACATAAATTACGTATAAATATGAAGGACATGTTCACCAAAAACGTTTAGCTCAAATTAGATCAGTACAGTACATTACTTTTTTAGATGAAAGAAGCACTTTTTCTTACTTTAAAGAAAGAAACAAATAAACAAAATGTTAAAAGGGCCAACAACTAAGTTTAACAGTAACAATGATGATGCAATATATTTACTTTAAAAAGAAAACAATACAACATATTTTCATCATAGTTTAGTTTTTTTTGGAATATTATTTAAGAAACAGTTTAATCATATTATGAAGAAATTCATATTTCCTGCAGGCACGTATTTAGAAAATTACAAGATTTTTTTTTTTTTTCAAAAAAATTTGAGTTGCTACTGAATCATTTACTGAATGTTCTGAACATCTATGTTATTAGAGGCAAAATAATGATATCTTTTTTAAATGGTGTAGATTTTCCATGATCTTCATGACTGAGTCAGACAGATAGACAAAGCCAGAGTCCATCTCACAAGGGGTCCAGTTTGTTTGGGTAGTGAACATATCAATTTAGGTCGTCAGGTGAAACACTGTGGGGGAAGGGACTTGGCCTGGCTCACAGGATATGAGTGTACATAATCTATGCCAAGTCTGTTTTCACCCTTCAGCAGTTACTCACTGTGTGTGTGTGTGTGTGCGTGTGTGTGTGTGTGTGTGTGTGTGTGTGTGTGTGTGTGTGTGCGTGTGCGTGTACACATGTGCAAGCATGTGTATTTGTTTTCTACAACTTCACCATTACTCCCCCACTGTGACTATAAAAGTCTTTTTTGGCTGAGTGTACAAATTTAACAAGGTCAAGAAAAGCATGATTCAACAATGTATTTGATTGAGAGCCCATTCCTCTGACTGTCCGCCCCCATCCCAGACACATACTGCATGTAGGGGTTGGTTTACACAGCCAGCCATGAGTGTTACACATTAACCTTGGAGAGATCTGTGACCTAACCAAGGATGACTATAGAGTTTAGCCAAGTCCTCAGCAGGCTCTCTCTCTCTCTCTCTTGCTCTCTCTCTCTCTCTCTCAACCCACACAGTACCATTGCTACTACCAAGCATCTCCAACATGCCACTTTATGACCTGGCATAATTATCCTTGTGTATTTCTTTACTGCAGATCAGGCCAAATGCACTCAGGGATTTTGGCAGGAGAAAGATTTTGCACTCCAGTGGCCTTGTTTCAGTTAAATCCTGAGTGAAGGAGGTTATGATTGGGAAAACAATGCAGCATTATTACTCGTTTTCTTAATTTTGTATCATTTGTATATATAGTCACAAGGCCGGCTCTGACAGAGGTTCTAGAATAACAAAAAACATGGCCAGGATTTGAAGCCTATCTGTTGATAACACTCATTCTCTTCCTTGACATTTGGGGAGGGTAATATAGTAGGAAGTTGGAACATTACCAGTGGAGCTAATACAGATTGTTCTTTTAGATAGATAAATGCCAAGTCCATTAATTTGCTTGGCGTCAGTTAAGATATGAATGAAGAAAACAGTAAACATCAAAAAAAAATAAATAAATAAAACTTTAAAAAAAAAATCTTACAATTTTTAACTTTAACACAAAATTATTTATGTACATATATAATTGCATTTAGTGTTTCCTTGCTGTAAACATGAATGGTCCGTTTGAAATCCAGCAATGCTCTGGTGAGTTTATCAACTTGGCAGGATGTCTACACTAATAGATGACTGACAGAGACTTTTAATTACCATGAAATACTGCTAAATAAATCAAAAACACTCTCCAGGATGTAGGCATGGATGTGACCTCAAAAGTTTTCTTTAAAGATTTGTACCACTGGCAACCGTCAAGGTTGCAGTTAGCTAAAAAGTAACATAAACACCGGTAGAGGGACTTCGGAACAGATAAGATTAAAATGAACCTCCACCGTAACGATAAAGAAGGAATATGGAGATAAAAACTAACTGCCTATCCAAAACATATTGCATCATCTGAAAAACATGATATCAAGGGTATGTATAACTGTCAGGGGACTTTATTAATTGTGTGCGGCGGATGAATGCTGAACTATGAAAAAGTATCTTATTTGCTTAAGTACAACCAGGCTGTAAAAAGGATGAACTTACACCAACAGATCACAGATCTTTCTCTGAGCCAATGTCCTAACCTTGCAACTAACTATGGTAACAAAATTACAAATAAAAACAGTTTAAAATTTTTGTTTTTAATTCAGGCGTGTCATATGCTCGCTTACAGACATATAGGGAACAGTGCAGAAATGTAGGTGTTCTTGTATTCTATTGCAAGTCATTTCGAGGATGTGTCCATTGAAACTGCACTGTCACCAATATTGACCACAAAATACATGGAAAAACAACAAAGTCATGTGTGCCTGGTTAAGAGAGTCTTCCAGAGGGATACAGAGGTGAAGAAGCGTGTGCAGGCAGGTTGGAATGGTTGGAGAAAAGTGTCCGGTGTGATGTGTGATAGGAAGGTATCAGCAAGAATGAAAGGAAATGTGTACAAGACGGTGGTGAGGCCAGCGATGTTGTATGGGTTAGAAACAGTGGCCCTGGGGAAAAGGCAGGAGGCAGAACTGGAGGTAGCAGAGATGAAAATGTTGAGGTTCTCTTTGGGTGTAACGAGAATGGATAGGATCAGGAATGAGTACATCAGAGGGACAGCACATGTTCGAGGTTTTGGAGGCAAAGTCAGAGAGGCAAGATTGAGATGGTTTGGACATGTACGGAGGAGGGATAGTGAGTATATTGGCAGTAGGATGCTGAGGTTGGAACTACCAGGCAGAAGGTCTAGAGGAAGACCAAAGAAGAGATTTATGGATGTGGTGAAGGAGGACATGAAGGTCATTGGAGTAAGGGAAGAAGATGCAGAGGACAGGGTGAGATGGAGGTGGATGGTTTGCTGTGGCGACCCCTGAAGGCAAAAGCCGAAAGGAAAAGAAGATGTGAGGTGCGCATCTGAGTGCATGCACGCGCATTTGTGTACACACGTGAGCGCATCCAAGTGTGTATTTAAATTTTATTTACACCTTATGCATGCGGCAGTGGTGGTCTAGTGGTATAGGGCGCTGGATCGCTGATCCAAAGGTTGGGGGTTTGAGTCCCACTCTCCACAAGGTTGTCACTGTCCGCCCCAGTGCAGCTAACTGGGTTATCAAAGGCCGGCCATGTCTCTTACTGTCTATGGCGTGAGGCATGTAAAAGAACCATTGCTGACTTTCGACAAGAGTAGGCTGCAAAGCCGTCAGCGTGTTTCCGCCCTGCGATGGCCTGGTGAGCTGTCCAGGGTGTACTCTGCCCTCGCCTGAAGTTGGCTGGGATGGGCACCAGCCTCCCCGCAACCCAAATTAGGATTATGCGGTTACAGAAAATGAACTGATGATGATGAACCTTATGCATTATTATTTATTGTTTAATTATTATTATAAGCATTTATAGCATTGAATATGTATTTATTGATATTATATACACATATACATGTATGTAAACATCAGTCAGGGAGAATTCATGGAATTTGACGGTTGTGGGGGAATCTCGGTCCCAATTAACCACGGAAAGTGAGGGATCCTTATAGTCACATAAATCATCCAACAATTGAGTATTGCAGTAAATCATACAATTGCTCTTCTATAGGTATAATCATTGACAGCATAAATATTTTTTATTACATTCATATTGGTAAATACTCTGCATGTAACATTTGATGAGTGCACTTGATAATAAATAGCTGTTTGCAATTAACAATGTCTGATCGTGTTTCAGTGTGTATGATGAAATTATGTTATGTCAGGCTTATCATCACAAAAATATTATTGGATTTTGTCAAGAAATCTTATTGGGCCGTTAAATTCAAAAATTGTGTATACTTCCTGATGTGCAATTCTTCTTTGCGGACAGTGTAGGAAATCTACCGCTATAACTGATTGCAAATAACAATATTATGTCTTGGTATTGTTTCAAAGAGGAACTATATGAATTCAGGTCGTGCAGACCTCTTCGTGTGCAAAATTTCCATGCATCACAAGCCAGAACTTGCATCAGAAGCATTGTGTGCATACTGTCTGCATTTGCAGAAGTATATTATTAGCAAGTTAATTTTTAACTCCTAGGTGGCTGAAAAAACTTCATCAACAGCTCTCTCATCTCAAGGTTAAATTTTCCCACCCAGTAAATCTGCAATCCCCTGCAGCCTCCATCAAGAACAAAATCTTGCGCCTTGTTAGCGTCATGGTAAAATTTCCCGCAGTGCTATATCTCTTCACAACTATATCTGTCTTCTCACCGCTAAAGAATCCTATGGATGTTTGCATTACAGAAGCCTATTCTTTTCTGTCTATCTTGCCTTCATCTGTTGGCTTTTTGATGGAAAGAATGGAGGGATCTCAGACCATGTATTAATTATTCATAGTGGCTTGAAGCCAAGGTCACACATGACTGTCTGCTACCCTTGACTCCAAAACAACTCGGAGAGAAATAGCTTTACGAAGCTCAACATGTGCAGTCCCTTCAAACGTGTCTGTATCTGTGAGGATGACAAGTGGAAAATGGCCTGTGGCACCACCACGGACTACTTCAAGTACTGTGATATGTCATATGGATTATCTTGTGCTACGACAGTTTTGCAGCGTTTCATCAATGAAGTCTTCTGGGACATACTTGGCAAGTTTAACATAGCCTACAATAATGATATTCCAATTTACTTCAACTCTTTGTCAAGTGGGAGAAATGTGATTTCCACAAGATCACAGGATTCTTTCTCAGCAATATAACAAAGAATAAGATCTTTTGGACTTGGCGAAGGTCACCAGCCTCACTAACTGGCAAATTCTTCTACAGTTAAGGAACTGGTTCCCTGGGTTCACTGACTTTTATCACAGGTGCATATGAGGTTTCAACAACATTATCATTCCTTCTTACCACCTTATTTGTGACACATCAATAGAAAATACAGACGCTCCCCAATTTACGCTTTAGTCCGGTTCCGGATGGCCGAACATAAGGTGAAAAAAAAAACGTAAGTTGTTACTGTATGTTCCAGTGACGTATGACGTTCATACCGTACTATATATCCATAAATACCATTACGTATCTCATAAAACACCCCTAAATCAATTATTATAAACATAACATTGTAAAATAATACCAAATATATCAAATAATATCAACATTAATTTAAAAAAATTAAATTCAAACAAAATCATTTCAAATCGATACATTTTAATCAAATTCACTCATCAAATATCAAATACAGTATCAAATATAACCTTTAACATTCTCTGTGATGCGATATTTCTGCTTGTAAATGGTTCCAATGGCCGATGGAGCCATTTGGAAGAAACGTGCAACAGTCACATGTTTTTCACCAGCATTCCTTTTCTTGATAATAGCCATCTTCGTTTCTAACGAGATGGCTTGCCACGTTTTCTGATTACCACCATCACCAGTAGGCTTACGCTTCTGACCAACCATATTTGCTTAGGGTTACAAAAGTCCGCAAAACAGTGTAAACACAAAGATCACAGAGACAATGTCTTAACACAAGGGTAACACGAAGTGAACTGGGAAGAAAGAGGGGCACATTCAGTCTGTCGTTTGTAAACAATGGACGTAGCATCATTACGTCATTGCGTCATTACGTCAGCGTACTACGTAGGCATGTCTCATACTGCAGAGAGTACGCTAAACTCAAAATTTGACTTTTTTTTTTTTAAACGTAAAATCAAAAAATATGTAAAATGAATGAACGTGAGTCGGGGAGCGTCTGTAACTTCTCAGGTGACTGTGTATTTAAATGTGTGAAAGAAACAAGAACATTGGCCCATGAAGCACCCAGTAACAATGGTGATGTTTATTCTTGGATGCATAGTCAAGTTAGTCAAAATTAACTTAAATTTAAGATTGTTCAAACCTGGAGTTTATATCACCAAGAAGTGAAATTTTATGATATAAATCAGTCAACAGAACTTAACGTCAATGATCATTCATCGTGGATTATGAAGAATTTGTTGGGAAGTTGCAAACAATGTAATTTAATTGTTTTTAATCTGTCAATTTAGTCATAGAGGGCAGCAGGAAGGTCCTGGGTTTGATTCCTAGTTCAGGCGTTTCTGTTTGGAATTTGCATGTTCTCCCCGTGCTTGTGTGGGTTTTCTCTGTGTACTCTGGTTTCCTCCCACAGTCCATAAAGATGCACAGTATGCTAAATGGCTGTTCCAAATCTCCCCTAGGTGTGAGTGTGAATAGTTGTCTAGGTGTTGGCCCTGTGATGGCCTAGCGAGCTGCCCAGGGTGCACCCTGCCCTCACCTGGAGTCGGCTGAGATGGGCACCAGCCTCCCCAGAAACCTTAATTAGGATTAAGTGGTTCAGAAAATGAATGAATGAATGAAATTAATCATACACTCTTGAATGTAGGCTTTTTTTATGCTTAATAACTTTAAAAGAACAGGTCCGTTGAGCAAGTTCGTTCATTTTCTGTAATCACTTCATCCTAATTGGGGTCACAGGGAGGCTGGAGCCCATGCCAGCCGACTCCGGATGAGTGCAGAGTACACCCTGGACAGCTCGCCAGGCTATCGCAGGGCGGAAACACACTGGCAGCATTGCAGCCTGCTCTTGTCGAAAGTCAGCAATGGTTCTTTTACATGCCTCACATCATAGACAATGAGAAACATGGCCGGCCTTTGATAACCCAATTAGCTGCACTGGGGGGACAGTGATAACCCGTGGAGAGTCGGACTTGAACCACCACCACATTTGTGCAAGTGAATTATGAAAATATTTTGGTAAAGGGGAACTTGGTGGTTACAATATGGATTTATCGGGTTAAAAACATCACTTGTGGTCACAACAAAGCAGGGCTGACAGACAGTGGTGGGTGAGTCATGATGCATTGGCTGATTGTACATATTTCTTAATAAAGGGTCTAGATCTCCTTCTAGATCTCAATTAATGACATATTGTGGACAAAAATCTTTATTCATTACATAGTGGAATATATTGAGAACAAAACAACATAAGAATGATTAATGCAAATCAAAATCTTCAGACGGTAGAGGTCTGGATTCAGAATAAAATTCAAAATCAAACTAGAAAATCAGATCACAGGCTGATCCAGATTCCTCCAGATGAGTCAACATGAGCCTCAGTAGTGTGTGTGTGTGTGTGTGTGTGTGTGTCCTCCATGTACCTGTATGCACTTCCTACAATGCCTGGGCCTGCTCCTGGTGAGACAACGGATGCTCTCCTGAGGGATCTCCTCACAGACATGGATTAGAGCATCAGTCAACACCTGGACAGTCTGTAGTACAATGTGGTGGATGGGACAAGACAATGATGTCCCAGATATGCTCAACTGGATTTAGGTCTGGGGAATGGGCAGGCCACTCCATAATCTCAATGCCCTCATCACGCAGGAACTGCTGACACACTCCAGCCACAGGAGGCCAAGCATTCTTATGCATCAGAAGGAACCCAGGGCCTCACAATGGCTCTCAGGATCTGGCTAGCACATAAAGAGCTGTGAGGCCCTCCAAAAAATGCCTCCACAGACCATGAGTGATCTATTGCCAAACCAGTCATTCTGGAGGATGTTGCAAGCAGCAGAGCAGTCTCCACAGCGTCGCCAGACTCTGTCACGTCTGTCACATCTGCTCAGGGTGAACCTGCTCTCATCAGTGAAGAGTACAGGGCGCCAGTAGCGGATCTGTCAATCTTGATGTTCTCTGGCAAATAACAAACGGGCTGTACTTTGTTGGGCTATAAGTACAGGCCCTACTTGTGGCCCCCATACCACCCTAATGGAGTCGGTTTCTGATCGTTTGAGTAGAAATATGCATATTAGAGGCCTGTTGGAGGTCACTTTTTAGGGCTCTGACAGTGCTCCTTCTGTTCCTCCGTACACAAAGACGCATATAACGGTCCTGCTTCTGGGTTGTTGTCCTCCTTCGGCTCCCTGCACATCTCCTGGTGTACTGCCGTGTCTATTATTATCTCCTCCATGCTCTTGACACTGTGCTTGAAGACAGAGCAAACCTTGCCACAGTGCATAACGATATGCCATTCTGAATGAGCTGCACTACCTGAGCAACTTCTGTGGATTGTAGGCACTGACTCAGGATACCTCAAGTGGTGGGAGTAATGCCAATTTGCAAAAGTGACAAAAAAAATCTTCCAGAGAAGATCAGGACAGAAAAATGGTCTGTGGTCACCACCATTCCTTTATAGAGATGTCCTGCTACTTGCCTCATTTCCACGTGTTGTCTATACCATTTGTACAACAGCAGGTGAAACTGATTCACAAGTAGTGTTGCTTCAAAGCAGGTGGGCTGCTATCTTAGAAGTGTGATTGACTTGGGGTTCTACTTTATTATATAATAGAGTTCCCTTTATTTATTTATTTATTTTTGAGTAGTGTATTTAATATGGTGTCCTAATTTATGCACACAATTGTATTTGTCAGCTAATATGTATTACAAACCCTTTAACTGTTTGAATACAATGTTAAAAAAAAATTTTTCAATTAAAGAACAGCAGAATTTACATATGTTCCTTTCAAATACAGTACAAGGAAGAGATGTGCAGTAAGGCAGTGCTTTGCTGTGCCTCTCAGTGGATTGTGCAATCCCTCACAAACTGTGCTAGTATGCAATGCAAATAGTGTTTTTCTGGCCCTTTATATATCGCAGATGAAATGCTTGCAAACAGTCCGATTATATAATATAATTACAGTAATCCTCCTTATTTCGCGGTTAATGGGGACCAGCCCTCCCCCGCGAAATGCGAAAAACCACAAAATAACTTCTGCCACTTCTTAAGGACACCCACCCACCTATATATTGTATAAAATTTATATAGAAGTTAATTTTAAAATGTTCTATCCATGTCAATGTCATACAGGCAAAGTGTATTAATATATAAATAAATTATACACCTTATGATGACAATAAATATATATAAATACTGTATAACAAACCTTATAAATAACAAATCCATGGCCACATCGAGGAGGAGAATCACTGGTGGCACTGGTGCTTGGTTGGGGCTTTCCAGAGCCTTTGCTTTAGTACGTATCATGTTCATATACAAACTCACAGGCGCTTAACTCTCTTTCTCTCTCTACTCAATACTCATGTGCTGGTGAGGGGCGTGGCTGTTACCTGCAGGCGCAATCTAGAGAGCGCACCTGAATTCACTCAGCCATCAGCTATAAAGAGCTCTGTGGTCAACCAGTTTCCGTGTTGATACTCTCCCAGTGATTTTGGTTTTTGTTTTTCCCTCACCACTACGGTGAACACGATTTTTCCTGCACCCCAGCGCTTCCCCTGAGCTCAATAAAAGTTATTGTTTCATGAGGGAGGAAAGGTGTGTTGGATGCTGGGAAGTATAATCTCGACCAATCAGCTTGCAGGATTCACAGCCAATCAGAGAACACTCAAGTCAAGCAGGAGAACAGAGCATGTTGGGTAGTGCAGTTGAATGTACATGTAGTGCTGTACTTCTCGTGAATTTTGAATAATCTTTAATTTTTTTAATTTCCTGATGGGAAATCCCGCGATATTGCGGGGACACGAAGTTGGAAACGCGAAGTGGCGAGGGATTACTGTATATTATATCCTCTGCATTTTCATGATGTGGATAATGTATAAAATATATTTCTGTAACATGTTTAGCCTGCAGATTACTCATAAAATCAAAATTTAAAAAAAGTTACTTGGTGAGGCAAACAGTATCCCTGACTCATGGCAGAGGGCGATTGTAAGCCCACAGATTATTCTTTGACCTACAGTCTTCTTCGTTTGTTGTTATATTTCCTTTACAATCTGACTTATCAAAATGGAAGACTTCCAAGCTAAGAAAATTCATAAATCTTCACTTTTAATAAAAAAAAGAAGTAATAACTAAAGGAAGATCAACATAGTGGAATGAATTTTAACCTCAAATGAAATATGCACACAAACAAGTGAAAAGAATACCATTTATTTTAAAAGGTACTAAACTTACTAAAATAGGAAACATCACATGGGATTGCATTACACCCCACACCAAATGCCACACTAATTATGTGGACAGTAATGGCATTGCTTCTCTTTTTGGCATTGATTTGACGTCTGTTGTCAATCAAATAATGAATAATATACACTTTTGAGTTCATGCGAATTTGTAAATCTGACTTTAAAATAATCAGTGCCTCACCAGCTGTCAACAAATTGTCACAAAGAAATTGGTTTTAGAACACTTTTTCGAACCTTAAACTATCCATTTTTATGTTTTTCAGGCCTGAAATATGAATGGATGAATACAGAGGCCCTTGACCATTCGCAGTTCAGCACTCGTGCCTCTGCATACTCGCGGATTGGTGACAAACCCGGAAGTAACTGGCACATGATTCAAATTTAGCCAATGGTTGAGAGCTTTTGTGTGTCCCTCCTGCTGATTGGTTGCAGATGATGTGTACACCTCTTTTTTTTCTTGTTTGCATACATGTCATCAACGTGATTGATTGAATCGTGTATTCACATTTTTAGTGTGTTTTTAATTATTATTATTTGATGCCACTATGATGCCACTCAAACATCCTGCATCTTCTCTAGCCTCTGACAGGGAGCCTAAGTGCTTTATTCATTAATAAATATTATTACAGTACAAAATGAATTTTTTTTTACTTAATCATAACTGCATTTTAATGCATTATATACTGTATTAATAAGTAAGACTGTCTATAGAATGTGTTTAAGAAGCATATTTTAGCGCATGTAATATCATACATAGGGTTTTCAAGCCACATCAATAACTCACGGATTTTCATGATCCGTGGGAAGGGCTGAAACCGAACCATCGTGAAAAATGGGGGCCTACTGTCTAATAAAATAAAATGTAGTTGACCAGATAAAACATGAAATATCTTAATTTAGCTTAAATGGTCTGCAATGAAATACATTTCATTCATCCATTTTCTGTAACCGCTTAATAATAATTAGGGTCAGAGGGAGGTTGATGCTCATCTTAGTAAACTCCAGGTGAGGGCAGAGTATACCCTGGACAGCTTGTCCTGGGCAGATCACAGGGCAGAAATACGCTGATGGCTATACAGCCTACTCTTCATGAAAGTCAACAATGGTTCTTTTACATGCCACTCACTATAGCCAGATAGTCATGTCCAGCCTGTGACAACCCAGTTAGCTGCACTGGGGGGACAGCAGTGACAACCTGTTGATAGTGGGGCTTGAACCTCCAACCTCTTTGCTTAGGTTGGACCTCTTTGCTTAGGTTGCTGCCCCCGCGACCCAGTTCTGGATCAAGCGGAAGATGATGATGATATTAACACCGGCCTACCACTACCCGCAATGAAATGCAAGTCAAAGTAAAATGTGAAATTATGGTTAGTTAGTTAGTTAGTTTGTTTGTTTGTTTGTTTGTTTGTTTGTTTGCTTGTTTGGGGGCTTTTTTTGATTTGTATGAAAGGCTGCGAATCTGCTGCTCTTTAGAAAAGTCTCTCCTTTCTCTCGAACAAATTTTCTTTCCTTTTCCCACAGAAGCCAGCCACTTAAATGAATACATATCTCCCATTTTCACACTCCTTTATTATCTTTATTGTCCTACTTTCTGTTTGTCTTTTCATTTCTGTCTTTTTATAATCCTCAGTATAGCAGATTAGCAGCTTTACCTGCTGCAGTGTGGCCTTTTCAGGAAAAGACCCTTGCACAGGAATCATGTTAACCACCTGTTACTAATCCAAGGGCATTAATCGATGAGTGCAAGTCGCGTGTGCCGCCTGTGGTTCAGACATTCCCCAGCTATGTGTGGACACCCTTTCTGCAGGCAGTAAAACTGAGACAGCCGCCAGCCACTGAGACATGCCTAGACCTATCCTGCTGAAAAAATTAAAATGTCAAGATTAAACACACATAAATGCATACAGACACACTGTCCTCCTACACCTTCTCATATGGCACGCTATGGTTGTGTGGGTAAGAGTTGCTAAATCCTGTGGATTAGTTTACATATTTTTTTTTTAAAGAAATCCATTAATTCAGGTGGAAATGGGTATATCCTTCTGCTCTGAGATTTTAAAGGCCTGGAAAGCTCAAATAGTACTGGGTGGGGTCGCAAATTGTCTTGCAGTTAGCCATTATCAGTCATTAGATTGTGCACTACTGTTAAAGTATTTCCTGCAAGGTTTTCTCTTTGGACCCCCTGTGTGAAGTGCTTGTGAGAGCCTACATCAATTGCCCCTCACCTTTTATGTGATAATATGAGACTACAACTGTGAAAATAAAAGTGTTTGCAGTCTTTGTGATAGTAAATTCAGCATCCCTTTTTGTTTTGACTTGATGCTATGAGACATAACTAAAAAATAAAACCAATAAGAGAAAATGTCCATCATGAGTGAAAAAAAAGCTATCACTAAGACAAACTCAGGATTAAAAGCTACTGCCCAAACATCTTGTAAATAAGTCTTAAGTTGCCAGGTGACTGAAGTGAGAATTTTTCAGAGGGCTGCCCAGCCTTAAATAAACGAAGATGGTATGAAATCAGTAGCTGTGTGTCTGTGCAGGGCTGTAAACTGGAGCCTGCTGTCTTTGCCCTAACCACAGATTCTAACCACAGCTTGTACAACAGGCGGGTGAGACTGAAACATCAGCAGGCAGGTCCTCCAAGGAAGCTAAAGAGGTTAAACAAAAAGCAGCTAAGAAATTATGACAAAGAATTCATGAAAATGTAACTGTATAATGAGGGATCCATTGGTATAATGGTATGGAACCATTTTCTATAATGAGTGGTCCATTGCTATAATGGTATTCAACCATTTGCTATAATGAGGGGATCCATTAGTATAATGGTATGGAACCATTTGGTATAATGGGGGATCCATTTGTATAATTGTATGGAACAATTTGGTATAATGGGTGATCCATTGGTATAATGGTATGGAACCATTTGGTATAATGGGGAATCCATTGGTATAATGGTATGGAACCATTTGCTATAATGAGTGGTCCATTGCTATAATGGTATTCAACCATTTGCTATAATGAGGGGATCCATTAGTATAATGGTATAGAACCATTTGGTATAATGGGGGATCCATTTGTATAATGGTATGGAACCATTTGGTATAATGGGGAATCCATTGGTATAATGGTATGGAACCATTTGCTATAATGGGGAATTCATTGGTATAATGGTATGGAACCATTTGCTATAATGAGTGGTCCATTGCTATAATGGTATTCAACCATTTGCTATAATGAGGGGATCCATTAGGAAAATGGTATGGAACCATTTGGTATAATGGGGAATCCATTGGTATAATGGTATAGAATCATTTGGTATAATGGGGGATCCATTTGTATAATGGTATGGAACCATTTGGTATAATGGGTGATCCATTGGTATGATGGTAAGGAACCATTTGATATAATGGGGGATCCATTAGTATAATGGTATGGAACCATTTGGTATAATGGGGAATCCATTGGTATAATGGTATGGAACCATTTGCTATAATAAGTGGTCCATTGCTATAATGGTATTCAACCATTTGCTATAATGAGGGGATCCATTAGGAAAATGGTATGGAACCATTTGCTATAATGAGTGGTCCATTGCTATAATGGTATTCAACCATTTGCTATAATGAGGGGATCCATTAGGAAAATGGTATGGAACCATTTGGTATAATGGGGGATCCATTTGTATAATGGTATGGAACCATTTGGTATAATGGGGACTCCATTGGTATAATGGTATGGAGCCATTTGGTATAATGGGGGATCCATTGGTATAATGGTATGGAACCATTTGGTATAATGGGGGATCCATTTACAGCTATTTTATATCAGGATTTTAATAGCTGAAAATAACAATACACCCATCAAGAATTTTATAGAATGCATTCGTAGCTAGCTTAGCTCAACCATTCAATAGCGCACCGATGTAAAACTTAAATTTAAAATTCTTAATTATTTGAGTCGTTTGTTAATTTCCACTGAAGGAATTACAGTAGTTCAAGTGAGCGATTTATGTAAAAGAAAAAAAGGAACTACACTGTATGTCACAACCGTATGTGGAGACCTAACCATAATGCCATATTAGAAGCTTCCCCTAAACTTTAGCTCATCGCTGGAAACACACAATTGTCTCGTATGTTTTTGTGCTCTATGCTCTTTGTAGCGTTAAATGTTTCCTGGAAATGACGAGTTGTGACCCTGAAAGTGTTCCAGCATCACAATCCAATAACATTTTATTTATACAAAGCTTTTAACAACAAAACAGTTTTATAGAACTCTGAATATAAAATTTAAATGTAGCTCCAAGAATCCAGCCACAGGTGACAATAGTAAGAAAAATATTTCTGAGACAGCAAATAAATTAGAGGAAATGACTCAAAAAGGAGTCCATACTCTTCTACTTCACACTGAATAGTGCTATTTCAAATTCTTTGTTTTCTATTAATGCATATAATAGAGTAGTTTTAATTGTTTTATGTACAGTATGAGCACTGTTGGAACCTTAAGTCTACTGTTTCAATACCAGTGTTCATTGATTGAGACTGAGATGTTAACTGTGTTTACTGTCGCAATTCTAATGCCCGTTTGCAAAAATGACCCCCATAAAGATATACTGTATATCAACAAGGCGAGTGTGCATGGTCCCAAGTGGTCTGCACAGACCTTAACCCCTCATATGCTTTTACAGCTGAATGGGAACACATCCCCAACTCTATAGTCCAGTCTAATGAAGTCTAGATATTCTTCCTTTCAAAATATACTGTCATGGAATGGGTAATGGGGGGAGGGGGGCAGAGGGCATATTAATGCCCATGTTTGATGATCAGGTGGACAGATATTTTTGGTCTCATAGTGTATCTGTCAATAGAATAGGACAAGTTTAATGTACAATTAACAGTTTTGCAGACATCCTCTAAGATTATGCAGATGTTCAGACGCATCCACCAAGCCTGATGCGCATAATTGTTTTAGTTTGTTTTACTTGAGAGCATAAGCCAAAAAAAAGGCACATGTAACAAGATTTTATTTTTCAAATCATGAGCTTTCTCTGCTCTGAGCTAATAGGATAATAGGGCAGTGGTGGCTAAATGGTTAAGGCAATATGTTACTGATCTGAGGGTCAGAAGTTCAAGGCTCTTGTGCAAGGTCCTTCACCCTTAATGGTTCAGTTGCATAAAAATAATAATTACAAGTCACTCTGGTCAAGATTGTCCCCCAGTGCAGCTAACTGGGTTATCAAAGGCCAGCCGTGTCTCTCACTGTCTATTGTGTGAGGCATGTAAAAGAACCATTGCTGACTTTCGTCAAGAGTAGCTGCAAAAGCCATCAGTGTGTTTCCGCCCCTTGCTAAAGGGTTGTGTCAGGAAGGGCTTTTCTTTCTTTCTTTCTTTCCTTTCCCCTTTCTTGGGAGTCACCACAGCGAGTCATCTGATTTGCACATTTGATTTGGCATAGTTTTTTTTTACGTCGGATGCCCTTCCTGTCACAACCCTTTAGCAAGGGACAGAAACACGCTGACGGCTTTGAAGCTACTCTTTACGAAAGTCAGCAATGGTTCTTTTACATGCATCTCACCATAGACAGTGAGGGACATGGCCCGCCTTTGATAACCCAGTTAGCTGCACTGGGGGGGACAGTGACAACCTTGTGGGGACTTGAATCCCCAACCTTAGGATCAGCGATCCTGCGCCCTATCCACTAGACCACCACTGCCCAGTTGTGTCAGGAAGGGCATCCGACGTAAAAACCTATGCCAAATTGAATGTGCGAATCATTAATGTGACTTCCATGAAGATGGAGGCAGATGATTCGCTGTGGCGACCCCTGAAAGGGAACAGCCGAAAAGAAAAGAAGTTACAACTGAAGAAGTTTCATCGCTCCAAACCAAAAGAAGGTCCCTTTATCAATGTTAGTAAGATGTCCCTGCCAAACTTTGTGAATGGTTTCTCTTTAGTCTTCACTCTGAAACTTGAGCAAATTATTCCTGATGAGAACATCACTGCAAAATGGAAACATGTACGAGACACAAAAGCACCAGACAGCACTGGAAAGCTTTAGTCATAAGTGGCAAAATTAAACGACTGGTTTGAGGAAAAGTTGCCATACTGGCACCTACCTTGGCTCCACAATCTCCGACAACCTACCTTTGCACTCCATATCTATGTAAAGCAAATTTAGACATAAACCTTGGGCATAATTAAACTGAGTAAATTATACTTAATGGAGCAGCTGACTGGGAGATTATAACATCAGATGCGACCATCTTTACCATTGTTGGGTTGGGTTGTTATTTTAATGACATCAGCCCTAATTTTACGATAACAGCTTATCACCTCAGTGTTTTAATGAGCTGGGTGTGATTATGTTCCTGCTAAAATGAAACTTGTCATGATATGGCATTATATTACATCATATTTTCTCTCAACTTCACTGTGTGTGTGATGGCCAATTGAGGCTTTTTTTGTTTGTTTGTTTGTTTTTTTCAGACATCTTCCTTTTTGAAACCACTGATCAAGTTCAATGATTATTATGTGGTGAGGAACAGAACTGCTGTGGATAAATTACAATAGTTTGGATTTTAAAACGATAAAGGAGCAGATGGTTATTGTTTTCCATTTATATATATATATATATATATATTTTTTTTTTTTTTTTTTTTTTTTTTGAGAATAACAAATGAAGAAGATTAAGGAAGGCTTGGCTGAGATTCCTGAAAATTAAGAAAGATATAAAATCCAATTAAGCCAAATATAAAAAGCTATATAACATGCACAAATTCAGAAAGAAATATAAAAATTATTTAATGCTACTCTTGTATCATGTATGGCAGGGGTCTCCAATCTTATACACAAAGGGCCGGTGTGGGTGCAGGTTTTCACTTCAACCAAAGAGTAGCCACACCTTCCACCTGTTTCCACCAATCACTAATCATCAAAATGAAAATTTAAAAAAAAAAAAAACTAGATTGGACATTACTGTTTCAATTCTGAAGTGCGGCCATCTTGGTGAGATCACCTTGCTTTAAGAGTTAAATGTATGAACAGTAATGTCCAATCGAGTTTTTGTTTACTTTTCTTTTGATGATCAGTGATTGGTGGAAACAGGTGGAAGGTGTGGCTACTGTTTGGTTGTAGTGAAAACCTGCACCCACGCCGGCCCTTTTTGGATAAGATTGGAGACCCATGATGTATTGTACATGGCAGCATCTACCCCTCAACAGTTTACCAAACAAACGCAAGGAAACAGACATACACAGCCATTCATATTCGCATCTACATCTGGGGCAATTAACAACAGCTAATTACACAGAAAGGACTGAGCATTGAACTCAGAACCTTCTTTCTGTGAAGCCAACATGCCAACAACTACACCACTGTGTGACACCCAAAATAAATACAGTGATACCTCTGCTCACGAACATAATTGGTTCCCAGAAAGTGTGTGTAAGGCGAAAAGTTCATCTTCTGAACATTTATTTCCCATAATAAACCATTAAAATGAGAATAATCCGTTCCCAGGTCCCCATAAAACATAATTTTCTACTAAATAAGCCTTAAAACTACACAAAAATATACCTTATTTTATGTATAATAAATGTGCTATTGTATTGTAATTAAAGAAATAAACTGTACTGTATAATAAAGTGGTTTTATTTACCTTTGTGATGGTAGTTGATGGCTTGATGGAATGGAGTGGGAGGAGGAGGGAGGGAGGGACTTACTGTTTGGAAGGAGAGTTTGGAAACGCCTACTGTTTGGAAACACCCTTAGCCACACACGCACCCTTAATAGCTTCCTTGTTCTTAAGGATGGGAGCAATGGTAGACTTAGCGTACTGGTACTGGGACGCTGAGTCACACAAACGCACACCTCGTTCGTGTTTTTCAATGATCTCCGCCTGTGGTGGGGTCTTTTTCGGTCCCATAATAGCAAAAGTACACTCAATATGGTCCAAAATGTCTATCAAACACAAACCACTTCCGCACTCAAAGAAAGGGGGTGACGAACTGGGACGCCGTGAGCGTGCGTCAGCTTCTCGTGGCCGCCACCGTGGCGCTGTTCGACCGTGTGGTTTGGTTCGTCCGCCGAAAACTAGTTCATCAGCAGAGACTATATGCTCGCGAATTTAATGTTCTTGAAGCGAAAAGTTCGTGAGCTTAAGCGTTCGTCAGCGGAGGTTTTACTGTACAGTAAAATGTGTAAAAATAAATACAGTAACCACACAATTTGTTTGCATTTTCTGTTAGGGTATTATTAATTAATAATTGCATAAACTGCTGCTTTTCACTTTTTTTCCTTGAGCTTTCACTTTGGTTCCAAAACAAAAATGAATCGCAGTGTTGTGAAAGCGGATGGGAAATTTTCTGAATGTAGTTTTAATGAAAGTGTTCTTTGTCACTCTGGTGTAGAGGCATGACTTGCAGAATGACTGTGACACTGTCTAATAATAATATTTTTTTTTTTTAATCCATTAAAATCCAGATTAAAATCCAGATTGCTGAACCTGCCATAAACATCATCCACACAGTGGTTCTTAACCTGGGTTCGATCGAACCCTAGGGGTTCGATGAGTCAGTCTCAGGGGTTCGGTGGAGGTCAAGACACCCACAGCTACATTCCTTGGCCAATCTGTGCTGCAGGAAATTTAGTGCGCTCAGTAGTCGAATTGTGACTGTTGTGGTGGTACTTCGTGAGATTTCTTTCTTAATGTTTTAATCCATACTATGTTGAGCAAAAAAAAGAAAGTGGTTGGACGAATATGTAAAACATGTATTCACATATATAATGGAACATGATGCTAGTCAGCGTCCTATATGCATGATTTGTGAAGTAGGATCAACTCCCCACTGACTGACGTATACGTACACGTATGTGTGTATATAATATCAATAAATACATATTCAATGCTGTAAATGCTTATAATAACAATTAAACATTAAAAAATAATGCATAAGATGTAAATTAAACATAAAAACACACACATACAGGTGCACTCGCATACACAGATGCGCGTACACACACTTAGATGTGCACCTCACATAAAAATGTAAGTAGTTGTGATGGGGGAGTTCATGCATTATGTTGGTTTTGTTCTTTGGACACAGTGACGTTAATGCACGGTTCATTTTGGTGCCCCAGTAAAAACATATACCGATGTCTTGAATTTGAAAAAAAATCATATTTTATTTTTCACTAAAGAAGGGTTCGGTGAATAAGCATATAAAACTGGTGGGGTTCAGTACCGCCAACAAGGTTAAGAACCACTGATCTAGCAACAAATGTACCACTATGTATAAACTGATTAATAGCTCGTATAAAACAAACAAACAAACAAACAAACTGAGGGAGCAGAAAGTCCAGAAAGTTCAGTTCATCAGTTCATTTTCTGTAACCGCTTAATCCTAATTAGGGTCGCGGGGAGGCTGGCGCCCATCCCAGCCAACTCAGGGCGAGGGCAGAGTACACCCTGGACAGCTCGCCAGGCCATCGCAGGGCGGACGGCTTTGCAGCCTACTCTTGTTGAAAATCAGCAATGGTTCTTTTACATGCCTTGCACCATAGACAGTGAGAGACATGGCCCGCCTTTGATAACCCAGTTAGCTGCACTGGGGGCGGACAGTGACAACCTTATGGAGAGTGGGACTCAAACCCCCAACCTTTGGATCAGCGATCCAGCGCCCTATACCACTAAACCACCACTGCCCGTAGTCCAGAAAGTTATAAAGAACAAATGATGATTTAGCTGGAATGGAAAAAAAAAAAAACCCAGCTCCAGGTAGGAGAACTGATTAAGAGTTTCGCAAGGCGAACTCATGTGCAAGGCGAACTCAGGTCTCTGCAATGACTCCGTCCATGTCAAACTCCAACTTATGTGTCAGAGGAAAGACTTACTAATGTTTATTTCTGTTTCATTTCTGTTGGCAGTGTGCTTAATTGCTGCTGCCTGGAGACTCCCTTTCTGATAATGAGATACTGGAATAGGAACCGATATATAAATAGATCTGTTATCTGTAAATGTCCTCATAACACTTGCTAGTTTTGAACTGCAAAAGGTGTTGTGCACGCAAAGCATGTGATCATGCACTCAGATTATATGATGGAAATGCTTTTTATCAGCTGTGTAAAAAGGAAACTGCTTATGTGTACATAAAATTAAGACAAACTTTTTACACACACACACACATGTACAATATATATATATATATATATATATATATATATATATATATATATATATATATATATATATATATATATATATATATATATATATAGGTTGTACTCTGCCCTCACAAAGAGTTTGCTGAGCTGGGCAATGGACAACAGCCTGCTACTCACGTGAATTAGGGTTAAGCGGTTCTGAAAATGATGATTTCCTTTCGGTTTTTTCCCTTTTTCAGGGGTCACCGCAGTGAATAATTCGCATGTTTGATTAGGCATAGGTTTTTACCTCGGATGCCCTTCCAGACACAACCCTTTTAGCAAAGGGCACAAACATGTTGATGGCTTTGCAGCCTTCTTTTTACAAAAGTCAGCAATTATTCTTGTACATGAACCTCTCACCATAGACAGTGAGAGACATGGCCGGCCTTTGATAACCCAGTTAGCTGCACTGGGGAGGGGGGGCACAGTGACAACCTTGTGGAGAGTGGGACTCGAACCCCCAACCTTAGGATCAGCAAGCCAGTGCCCTATACTACCAGGCCACCACTGCCCTGAAAATGGATCAATGAATGAATAAATATTAAAAAAAAATCATGAACACCGGACTAACGCAATCTCTACCATAACTCAAAGGAAATATTTTTTTTAAACTCCATTACAGTACGTATAGTGTTAATGTTAGTTTTAGGATAATCAACTGATCCCCAGTTGACTATTTTAGGAACGTGAGGAGTTTTTTAAAAGACATTATAACACTATCACATAAGTTTTTATCACCCTTAGAAAAGCATCCAAGTATGTGGACATTTGCTTTTCTATACAACTTTAGTGAGCACTTTTCTTTTCTTCTTGTGTATATGTCCATTTCAAATTGACTCATAGATTTTTATTTATGAAACACATGTTGATCAGATAACTGATGTACAGTCATTTCCACAACAAGATGATTCAGGAAAGTAAATCTGGCTGAGACAGACATTTGTTATTACAGTACAGTACACTGAGGTATAGGCATACACTCTAAAAAACTGCAGCGCTAATTTTATAAAGCGGCCAATCGTACAAAATATATAACATTAACAAAGTATATGCAGTAATTGATTATTTTTAAGCCGTATGTGTCTGTATCTGCCATGTTTTCCCTGGTTTCAGTGTCCATCTCCCATAATTCCTTTCCAACTACAAACATGGGGTATGTGGGACTCCAATTCCCACTCACTTCCTTGATCCACATCACCAATGTATTAGCTTCAGCTGTTCCCTTTTCGTGTGTATTATACCTGTTATAAAAGTTCCTTTGTTTCATTGTTTGCCTGAAAGACAGTCCTCATACAAAGACCGTACAGTTCAGTTACCGTGCCTTCTTGTCTCCTGTTGATGATGAATGCTTAAGTATTTATCATTTCCTTGTTTCTTGCTCAGCTTTGCCAAGTATTTATTTCAACATACTAAAATAGACCACAGGGGTCCAGACGCTCCAGTCAAAACGACCATTTTATAATATGCCAATATACAACAAGCAAATTTGAAAGTCCCAGCTTCACCCTGTAGATATTATGGAAAGCAATGGTGTAGAACAGAGATGTCTTATATTTACATATAATCACTGAAATTAAGTTAAAGATATAAAGTAGAAAAGAATGCTATGCACAGAGTGGTGGCATGGTGGCGTACTGGTTAGCATGTCCGCCTCACAGCAAGAAGGCCTGAGTTCAATTCCCAGCCTGGGTGTTTCTGTGTATAGTTTGCATGTTCTCCCTGTGCTTGTGTGGGTTTCCTCTGGGTGCTCTGGTTTCCTCCTGCAATCCAAGGACATGCACAGTAGGTTAACTGGCCGTTCTAAATTGCCTGTAGGTTCACATCGTGCAGAAGGCAATGGCAAACCACTGCACTAATCCTGCCAAGAAAACCTCCATGAAGATGATGACCAGGGTGTTATCCTTCATGGCGGGTCGCCAATGGTCGTCCTATGACTCAGGCACTAGAGAGATAGATACGCAGAGTAAATAGTAATAAATGAAATTAATTTGGTGTGATGACTTTTTATTTAAAATAGAATAGCTTCAGGTCCAGTTTGTGCAGTACTGATAGTACAGTATCTACCAGGTGTCTTAGTCAGAACCAACCACAGTTCGCCTGAGAATTTTGACTGTCACACTTAATTCTTTATTCGCATGTAAATCGCAGCAGCCTTCATTGCATTTTTGTGTGGAAAGTGATTTCTTATACACAAGATGCCGCTATTAACATTTTTTAAATGCAATTTTTCATTTTGTGCTGGAAAAATAATCTTTGGAAATCTAAAGTGTTTGTAAAGTGATTCAACATATGAGCAAGAGTGCAGTGGTGGCCCGGTGGTATAGGTGTTGGATCACTGAGCCCAGGGTTGAGGATTCAAGCCTCACTCTCAACAGGTTGTCACTGTCCCCCCACTGTACAGCGAACTAGGTTACCAAAGGCCAGCTATGTGTCTCACTGTCTATGGCAGGGGTGGGCAATCTTATCCAAAAAGGGCCGGTGTGGGTGCAGGTTTTCACTTCAACCAAACAATAGCCACACCTTCCACCTGTTTCCACCAATCACTGATCATCAAAAGAAAAGAAAAAAACCCTAGATTGGACATTACTGTTTCAATTCTGAAGTGGAGCCATCTTGATGAGATCACCTTGCTTTAGGTCTTAAACAGTAATGTGATCTCAGCAAGATGGCCCCACTTCAGAATTGAAACAGTAATGTCCAGTCTAGGTTTTTTGTTTTCTTTTCTTTCGATGATCAGTGATTGGTGGAAACAGGTGGAAGGTGTGGCTATTGTTGGGTTGAAGTGAAAACCTGGACCCATACCGGTCCTTTGCGGATAAGATTGTCCACCCCTGGTCTATAGTGTGAGGTTCATGTATTTTTGACAAGAGTAGCTGCATAGCCGTCAGCGTGTTTCTACCCTGTGATGGCCAGGCGAGCTGTCCATGGTGTACTCTGCCGTCTCCCGGAATTGGCTGAGATGGGTGCCGGCCTCCCCGTGACCGAAGTTATGGTTAAGCGCTTCAGAAAATGAATGAAATGACATATTAGCAACAAATACTGAGTCTAACATCATCTTATAAGAAAAATCTCAAAAGGTCTTCTTCTTTTTCCTTCCGGTTGTTCCCTTCAGGGGTCACTACAGCGAATCATCTGCCTCCATCTCACCCTATCCTCTGCATCTTCTTCTCTTACACCAACTACCTTCATGTCCTCCTTCACCACATCCATAAATCTTCTCTTTGGTCTTCCTCAAGGCCTTCTGTCTGGTAGTTCCAACCTCAACATCCTACTTCCAATATATTGAGTAAAAAATATCAAAAGATATCGTGTGTAAATTTTAAGTTATCTGGGAGTCTATTAAATATACAAAAATAAAAGTGGGCAACTGTTTACTTCCCCCTTACTGTAAATGCGGTGTGAAAACATCAGATTATTTGCTCCCTTCTAAGAGGGGGCAGTGGTGGTCTAGTAGTATAGGGCACTGGATCACTGATCCTAAGGTAGGGGGTTCGAGTCCCTCTCTCCACAAAGTTGTCACTGCCCCCCCACCCACCCACCCACCCCACTGCAGCTAACTGGGTTATCAAAGGCCGGCCATGTCTCACTGTCTATGGTGAGAGGTTCATGTAAAAGAACCATTGCTGACTTTCGTAAAAAGGAGCTGCAAATCCGTCAGCGTCTTTCTGTCTCTTGCTAAACGGTTGCGTCAGGAAGGGCATCCGACGTAAAAACCTATACCAAACCAAACGTGCGAATTATTTGCTGTGGCGACCCCTGATAAAGCGGAAAAGCCGAAAGGAAATCTCATCTCACAGCCTTCTAAGAAAGGAAGATAGCCTGGTGCTCACCAAGCCTGCAGTAAGAATTTTTTAAACAGGCATTACGTAGTGCCAAAGTGTGGTCTGTGGCTTTAGCTGCAGGTTTCAGTCCCTGAGCCATGATGTGGAAATAAAACTCGCGTGTTTGCCAGTGCTAAATATGTCCAGTAATAGCTGAGACAGACTGAAAATAGAACGGGTAGGCTATCATTAGCATTAATGGTGGATAAATTTGTCATTTGCTTTATTTCAGACTACAAAGCATTTTAGGTGTTCCAGTGACTTTTATAAAGGCCAAATGAAGCAGGAAGTCTCCACTCTTTTTACACGACAAGACCCTTTTTGTATTTTAGTGACTTTTTTCCCATAAACTGCCCAAGACAATCACTGCTACAATTGGTACTAAGCACATTTAACACTTAATTAATCATTACTATCTTAAAATGTGGCCTTTTTGATTTCACACCAAGTACACCAAAGAACTGAATGAAGGCCAATGTCCTTCAGAACCAAAGGTGTTGCTATGACAGCCCGATGACCAGGCAACAAACATGAAGTAATCCGTAGAAGCATTCGCTGTCATTTTTGTTTTTTTTTGTTTTTTTTTTATGGAAGTTTCCAACCACCCCACCCTTCTTCTCTGCCACCCGGAAGTGAAGGAACCAGACTAAGATTTAAATGAACGACAGCAATTACTTTGAGAATACAGCCACTATAAACCATAATCACCTATAAAATCATAAAAGGACTCCTCCTTGTCATTTTAAAGTCATTTTCATACCATCATAGTGAGTTCTACGTGCCACATTTTATGTTAAGCTTTACAAGTTTTTAGTCACGCTATTTTCACTTCTCACTTTTACTCAATTGTGGCTGTAAGATGCTACAATAAAGATACTGTGAGGCTTGGTTAGTTGTGTTATTGTGCAAAATCTCAAGTGCTGAATTGACACTTACTAGTCCTTCTCAAAAAATTAGCATATTGTGATAAAGTTCATTCTTTTCTGTAATGTACTGATAAAAATTAAACTTTCATATATTTTAGATTCATTGCACACCAACTGAAATATTTCAGGTCTTTTATTGTTTTAATCCTGATGATTTTGGCATACAGCTCATGAAAACCCAAAATTCCTATCTCAAAAAATTAGAATATCATGTTCAGGTAGTCTAAACGAGCTATTAACCTAATCATCTGAATCAACCAATTAACTCTAAACACCTGCAAAAGATTCCTGAGGCTTTTAAAAACTCCCAGCCTGGTTCATTACTCAAAACCGCAATCATGGGTCAGACTGCCGACCTGACTGCTGTCCAGAAGGCCATCATTGACACCCTCAAGCAAGAGGGTAAGACACAGAAAGAAATCTCTGAGCGAATAGGCTGTTCCCAGAGTGCTGTATCAAGCCACCTCAGTGGGACGTCTGTGGGAAGGAAAAAGTGTGGCAGAAACCGTTGCACAACCAGAAGAGGTGACCGGACCCTGAGGAAGATTGTGGAGAAGGGCCGATTCCAGACCTTGGGGGACCTGTGGAAGCAGTGGACTGGGCTACAGGTGCCGCATTCCCCAGGTCAAGCCACTTTTGAACCAGAAACAGCGGCAGAAGCGCCTGACCTGGGCTACAGAGAAGCAGCACTGGACTGTTGCTCAGTGGTCCAAAGTACTTTTTTCGGATGAAAGCAAATTGTGCATGTCATTCGGAAATCAAGGTGCCAGAGTCTGGAGGAAGACTGGGGAGAAGGAAATGCCAAAATGCCTGAAGTCCAGTGTCATGTAGCCACAGTCAGTGATGGTCTGGGGTGCCATGTCAGCTGCTGGTGTTGGTCCACTGTGTTTTATCAAGGGCAGGGTCAATGCAGCTCGCTATCAGGAGATTTTGGAGCACTTCATGCTTCCATCTGCTGAAAAGCTTTATGGAGATGAAGATGTAATTTTTCAGCACGACCTGGCACCTGCTCACAGTGCCAAAACCACTGCTAAATGGTTTACTGACCATGCTATTACTGTGCTCAATTGGCCTGCCAACGCTCCTGACCTGAACCCCATAGAGAATCTGTGGGATATTGTGAAGAGAAAGTTGAGAGACACCAGACCCAACACTGTGGATGAGCTTAAGGCCGCTATCGAACCATCCTGGGCCTCCGTAACACCTCAGCAGTGCCACAGGCTGATTGCCTCCATGCCACGCCGCATTGAAGCAGTCATTTCTGCAAAAGGATTCCTGACCAAGTATTGAGTGCATAACTGAACATAATTATTTGAAGGTTGACTTTTTTTGTATTAAAAACACTTTTTTTATTGGTCGGATGAAATATGCTAATTTTTTTAGATAGGAATTTTGGGTTTTCATGAGCTGTATGCCAAAATCATCAGTATTAAAACAATAAAAGACCTGAAATATTTCAGTTGGTGTGCAATGAATCTAAAATATATGAAAGTCTAATGTTTATCAGTACATTACAGAAAATAATGAACTTTATCACAATATGCTAATTTTTTGAGAAGGACTCTTACTAAACCTACTAATATACTAAAATTAGTATACACAATAGATGACACTGCAGCATTCAAGACTCTGTAATTTTGATGACTGTAATCATAGGAATTAACCAAGAAAAGAGCTATAGAATGGTGTGCAAGTTCATGACAGTGCCAACACACACAACCATTCAGACTCTCACCTAGAGGCAAGTTGCAACAACCAATTATCCTTATTCCCACATCTTTGGACTGTGGGAAGAAACCAGAGAATCTGAAGGAAACCCACGCAAGTACAGGGAGAATATGCAAAGGTTACAATATGTTTAGGGTTAGGGTTAGAACACGGTTAGGGTTTAGGGTTAGAACATGGTTAGGGTTTAGGGTTTGGGTTAGGGTTTAGGGTTAGGGTTTAGGGTTAGAGTTAGGCTTAGGGTTAAAATTGAACACATTTTTTTTTTATGTTGTGAGCAAATGTCCATTTTTTCATTAAGGTTGTGAGCATTGTCTTGTGAGCATTTGTCCTAAGAGTGACTGTTCTGGAACCCTAGAAACGCCCTAGCCGAGCATAGGCCTTAAACCCAGGACCTTCTTGCTCTGAGGAAGCTGTGTGAACCATTGCACCACTATGGTTAGAAACAATATAGTATAACAGGTCTGCATGTGTTAATCCTGGATCTTTTTACTACATTTTGTATTCGGTGAAAAATATTCTGATTAAAAGGACACTGGTATAACAACAACATTGACTGATACTGTTTATTTTTGATACAATAAAGTGCATGCTCATCCCGTTCATGTTTATTTGATGATTGGATTTTATAGGGTACAGTAAACAATCTTATCTGACAATAGTTTCGATATACATAGGTTACCTGTTGCCCAGTGATTTGTTAAAGCTATAAAGGCATAAAAGGCTTTCTTACTGGCTTTAGACCTTGGTCCAGCAAAAACAGCATTACACTGGCAACCTGCAAAGTTTATATATCAGCCATAAACCTGAATCATGAAGTTGGAAAGTGTTTTTCAGGTTCAGCTGACTTTTCTGAAGCATTCATTAGAAGCTCATTGTCATGGTTTGTGTGTGTGTGTGTGTGTGTGTGTGTGTGTGTGTGTGTGTGTGTGTGTGTGTGTGTGTGTGTGTGGTGTGTGTGTGTGTGGTGTGTGTGTGTGTGTGTGTGTGTGTGTGTGTGGTGTGTGTGTGTGCTTGAGAGAGAGAAAGAGGGAGTTTTGGACTGTACAGTGTGCATACATGAGTGCGATAATGAGTATCACGCACGCAATGTTGATAAACTTTCGTCATAAACTCTCTGCCTATCTGATAAGAACCAGACAAAATGGTCAGTGTGATTGACATTTAGAAATAATTACCAGTAAAGTAGTTTTTTATTGCTACTCTTATTACACAAAACACTCATACAATTACACAGAGCTTTTATATTTAATCTATTTGCATAAAGATGTACATACAGAAAATTAGAATAAATCCTTCTCATGAATAATTTCATAAATAAAATAAAGTAAAGGTAAATTACTGTGTGCCACAAAGTTATAGATGAGTGTAGAATATATACTGGCACACCATAGCAATAAAAATACTATGAGCACTGATAGGAAGTGAATACCATGAATTATCTTGTTACAGTGGCACCAGCCAAGGAGTCGGGTGTATTAGGCAGAACATGAAGAGTTAGTGCTCAAGGGTGGTGTACTGGAAGCAGGAAATATGAGCAAGTGGGAAAAATTGAGTGATTTTGATAAGGACCATATTGTAGCGGCTCAATGACTGGATCTGTTCATATCCAAAAATGGCAGGTCTTATGGCGTGTTCCTAATATGCAGTGATATGTACCTACCAAAGGTGGTCAAAGGAGAAATATGCAGTAAACTGGCAAGAGTGTCATGGCTGCCCAAGGCTAACTGATGCATGTGGGAAGTGAAGGCTAGTGCGATTGGTCTAATCACTTAGTAGAGCCACTGTATCACCAATTGCGGAAACTGCTGAAAATGCTGGCCATGATAGAAATGAGTCAGACTACACAGACCTTTGTAGCTTGCTGTGTATGGGGCTGATTAGCTGCCGACCAATCAGGTGGTTTTAATGTTATGGCTGATAATGGTTAGTATGCATAAAGTCATTGTAAAAATGACAACCAGAATTGTAGGTCTGATGACAAAATATAAAATACTTTTTTAAACATTTTTTATGAGAAGGACCCAGGAGGAACGGTGATGTTACAGGGAACAGAGATAACGAAGGTGGAGGATTTTAAGTACTTAGGCTCAGCAATCCAGAGAAGTGGAGAGTGTGGAAAAGAGGTGAAGAAGCGTGTGCAGGCAGGCTGGAATAGTTGGAGAAAAGTGTCCGGTGTGATGTACGATAGGAGAGTGTCAGCAAGAATGAAAGGAAAAGTGTACAAGACGGTGGTGAGGCCAGTGATGTTGTTTGATTTAGAAACGGTGGCGCTCAGGAAAAGGCAGGAGGCAGAGCTGGAGGTAACAGAGATGAAAATGTTGAGGCTCTCTCTGGGAGTCACGAGGATGGATAGGATCAGAAATGAGTATATCAGAGGGACAGCCCATGTAAGATGTTTTGGAGACAAAGTCAGAGAGGCTAGATTGAGATGGTTTGGACATGTACAGAGGAGGGATAGTGAGTATATTGGCAGTAGGATGCTGAGGTTGGAACTACCAGGCAGAAGGCCTAGAGGAAGACCAAAGAAGAGATTTATGGATGTGGTGAAGGAAGACATGAAGGTCGTTGGAGTCAAAAAAGAAGATGCAGAGGACAGAGTGAGATGGAGGCGGATGATTTGCTGTGGCGACCCCTGAAGGGAGCAGCCGAAAGGAAAAGAAGAAGAAGAACGTCTGAGGAACATAATGGTGGAGTGAATTCTAAAGCAAACATTAGTGTCAAAACCAGGTCCTGTTTTCGAGTCAGGGCTCAGTTGAGGGAGATTTAGTGTGGAGTTTGCATGTCATCCCTGGACTTGTGTGGGTTTCCTCCAGGTACTTCAGTTTCCTTCCACAGTCCAAAGACATGCATGTTAGGCTAATTGGCTGCTCCAAATTGCCCTTAGGTGTGAGTGCAGCTGAATTTTGGTATCTTTATGCAATAAATAACATTAATTTAGTACGAAAATTAAAAAAAACCTCTCCTTGAGTTGTCACCTTATGTAATGTTGGGGTTTCATGTCCTAATGACCCTTGCAGCTATGCTGTCGTTGGCATTATGCCCTTGGTGTTGTGTTACAGATAGGTAAATTTAGAAGATGGAAATTGCCCCATGAAACCAGCACAGCATGACAGACCCTGACATAAACTATATACAATTTAATAATATGAACAATATGAATAATAATAACTTACATCTTAGAGCTAAACCACATACAAATTAACAAAGGGTCCCATAGTCACCAAGCACCCGCAGCAGGGTAAATTTAGAGATGGTGCATGTGCTGGCGGGGAAAGGCTTGCAATCCCATGTGTCGAAAGAAACAAATGATGAACATCCTCACGTGGGCTGGGTGTGAACGTGGATGATGGACTTTGACAATGAAGTCCCAAACAACGAAACTTGGTTGATGCGCGTTCCATGGTTCACCTTGGATGAGTTGATCCGCCGAGTTGAGTTTCCTTAGAAGATCTGCCCAAAGAGACACGAGGAGACTGTAGCCAGTTGGCAACAGGTCCTTAATATAGATTCTCTAAAGTTCAGGAAAGTTCCATTCTGGAAAATTACACATCACCTGACCCGCCACCAGGGCGCATGTGCAACTAGGTCCCCTTATGGGAAATTCCAGATCCAAACAGTTGAGTTATGACCATTATTTACAGCACACTAACTGAATCTAATTATACACAACAATTATACAGCCATAATTTTTAGATTTACATTTATACAAATATTTGCATGTCCATAACATGTTGTTATCCAAGGTTCTGTGCTAATTTTTATGCAAATATGGTATTAGTGAAATATTAATCTATGACGAAAGTAAATTTTTGATTCCATTACCTTGTCATTGATCTAATATTTTCTTCACCAATGTGCTGACCTGCCTTTCTTTGATGACACTCCTGGATGCTAGCATATCTGGAAATATTTATAGGGAATCATTGGCCTAGAGCCAGCTAAATTATATGATGTTTTGCTGAACTTTGCTCGATTCTATCCAGGTCAGTCTGTGTAGCACTTTTAACCATCTTTAAATACAACTCAAGAGGGTTAGTGTGTCCTGAATGATGGCACGGGTTGAAGGTATAAGCCATTCAGATTCAACCAGAAGGCCCCCCAATTTCTACTGGCTAAGGCCTGACCCAGTGCAGCCAGAGATAGTCATTACCAAGCAGGTTGAGAACTTCATATTACTTCCCAGCTATAGCTGAAATTTATTTGCTAAGTGTCAAGGGCACTTTGAGGTCACAGAGCGGGTTAATGAATTTGATGATGGGGTTTGCAAATGGACTGAAGAAACACACAGCAGATTTGCCATGTCAGTGTCAAGTATGTCAAGTGGAGAGAGGTGGTCCTTGTTGCTGTGGTGAAGGCAGTCGCAGAGGGATATGAATTGGAACTACTCAGAAACGTCTAATCCCACTCCTATTCCACTTGGAGCCCACCTCTCACCATCCTAGAGAGCAATGACTGCCAAGTTGTAAGCACTTGTTTTCTCTCCTCTCCTGCCTGGGGGCCGAAACCCATAGAGCACTAGGGTGAGACTCTTGCAGTGTGGTTGTGTGCAGCCAGCTGCATCACTAGAATGAACACAAAAGAAATATGTTTGAGGACAAATTGGGAAAATTGCTAAAGATGGCAGAAATACAGGAGTCCCACAGTGACTGGAACAGCCTTTGTGAACATGGTTTGTGTACTCGTGCAAGATGAATGCTATCAAAACTTTGATGCCTACTCAATGCCTTATATTAACAAAGATCATACATTGGCTAGCGGAGTCTTATTTTTAATCAAATTTGGATTTGAACAAGTGATATTGGCCGATTCACTTATCATCAATGTTCAAGGAAAAATACATGTTTTGGGCTTAAAATTCATAATTGACCGTTTCAGGGAATTGGCGCATTGTCTTCCTTTCGGCTTTTTCCCTTTTCTCAGGAGTCTCCACAGCGAATCATCTGATTCACACATTTGATTTGGCAGAGGTTTTTTACGTCGGATGCCCTTCCTATCACAACCCTTTTAGCAAGGGACAGAAACACGCTGACGACTTTGCAGCCTAACGTCTTTGCAGCAATGGTTCTTTTACATGCCTCTCACCATAGACAGTGAGAGACATGGCCCGCCTTTGATAACCCAGTTAGCTGCACTGGGGGGACAGTGACAACCCTGTGGAGAGTGGGACTCGAACCCCCAACCTTTGGATCAGTGATCCAGCGCCCTATACCACTAGACCACCACTGCCCCTCATATATATATATATATATATATATATATATATATATGGTATGGTAGGCCTCCGTCAGTCCCGAAGGACTATGGCTGCGCTCTGGCTGGTATCCCGGCTGGTGATACCCCCCCAGTGCGCAGAGCCTGGGGACAGGCTGTTACCCAAGCTAGCTTCTGGTAAGGGGCTTTCATTGAAGTGTCATATTTTAGGCGACGGCGGATTGTTCATTTTACTGAAAAGGCCTTCTGCCTGACACGAGGCCTGGTATTGGGTTGGATTTTTCTGGACCTCCACAAAAATGCCGGTGAACCAGCGCTGATTTCGCGCTCTGATTGATATATATATATTATATCACATATATATATATATATATGTGGGCAGTGGTCGTTTAGTGGTAGGGCGCAGGATCACTGATCCTAAGGTTGTGGGTTCGAGTCCCCACAAGGTTGTCACTCCCCCCCCCCCCCCCCCCCCTACAGTGCATCTAACTGGGTTATCAAAGGCAGGCCATGTCCCTCACTGTCTATGGTTAGAAGCATGTAAAAGAACCATTGCTGACTTTTGTAAAGAGGAGCTGCAAAGCCGTCAGCGTATTTCTGTCCGTTGCTATAAAGATTATGACAGGAAGAGCATCCGATGTAAAAACCTATGCTAAATCAAATGTGTGAATCAGATGATTTGCTGTGGCGACCCCTGAGAAAAAGGGAAAAAGTCGAAAGAAAGAAGAAGATGTGTGTGTGTGTGTGTGTGTGTGTGTGTGTGTGTGTGTGTGTGATGTACTCACAGTTGGCAGAAGCCTACTGTATATGCTTGCTTCACAGTGATGAAATGTGCAATAAGACAAGTACACGTGTCCATCCACAAATTAATAATAAGGTTGCAGATTTAGCCTGTCCTCAGCCTAATCCCAAAAGACCTTAGTATCTTGCTTAAAATAAAGTGTTTCCAGGCTGACACTGAAATAATACGTGGTACACGAAATGTATACCACCTCAGGCCTTAAAACCCGTTTCAAGGCACAGGGTTGGCCAGGATAACTTCATGATTGTATGCTTTGATTACATTCAATAAGATTGGGAACGCTTCCGGAGACAACATAACTGACTGCTTTCCTTGAATACATGACAGATGCCAGGAGCTTGAAAAGGGAATCATATTTCTTTTTGCATATACCTTGCAAGCTAGCAAGCCTTGAGGCCCTTAGGATTTTTTTCTCTGAAGTAAGGTACAGAAAAACTATTCATGTCTGACATCCCCTTCCACTGTCATTTGAATAATAAATTGTGTGTAGTCACTGGAGGTTTAGCACAGCTAAACTTGTGCAGTCCTGTTTCCTCAAACTTCCAACAACGCTATTTCATAGCTGTGTCCTCACACCACTGTAAATGTACATTAAATTGGAATATCAAAAAGAAATAAACTATGTCCATGTGTCAGAATCGTTCATTTATTCACTGATTTCCTGAACCAGTTTATGTTAATTACAGTTACAGTGAGGTTGGTACCCATCTCAGCCAATTCTGGGTAAGGGCAAAGTCCAGGGATCCCCCGGTACTTCGTGCTTCAATTCATTCGGCTTCAGTGCATCGTGTTTTTTTTTTTTTTAAATATTCATTGAATTAATAAGGAAATTTAGGAAGAATAGGAAGGAAAAGTTGAGGAAAATTCCACAAAAAAAAGGCCAATTATGCAAAAAAAAAAAAAAACGCAAACAAACACAAAACAAAAAAACAACCCAAAACCTCCCATCAAAACTACTTACATTTTTGTGAGGCATGCATCTGAGTGCGTGCACGAGTGTCTGTATATGTATGTATTTATATTTTATTTACTTCTTATGTACTATTTTTGAATGTTTAATTGCTATTATAAGCATTTATAGCAGTAAATATATATTTATTGATATTATGTACACATATACTGGGGATTTAGCTCAGTTGGTAGAGCGTCCGCTTTATCCTCCAGAAGGTCAGAGTTCGAATCTGGCCGCTTCACACCAAGAGACATTAAAATTTGGGAGTTGTTGCTTCCTGCTTGGCGCTCAGCATCAAAAGGATAGAACAACACAACAACTGGTGCCGTACAGTGGCGACAGGTGCCTGGAGCGCAGGGAGTGCTGGGGTCTCATGCACATTGAGCATACACGTGTATGAAATTGTGCTATATAAGCATCCACAATAAATAATAATACATGTACGTATACGTCAGTCGTGGGGTTGAGGGGTTGATCCTACTTCACGGAATTCGGTGATTGTGGGGGTTCTCAGTCCCAATTAACTGCGGAAAGTGAGAGATCCCTGTACATCCCGGATTGCTTGCCATGCCATTGCAGGGCATAAACATGCTGCCAGCAATCGATGGCCTACTCTTTACAAATGACAGCAGTGGTTATTGCCTTTAAATGTTTATTAATAATAAAAATTGCTTAATTAATAACCCCCAGTGCAGCTAACTGGGTTATCAAAGGCCGGCCATGTCTCCTACTGTCTATGGTGTGAGGTATGTAAAAGAACCATTGCTGACTTTCGTAAAGAGTAGGCTGCAAAGTCGTCAGCGTGTTTCCGCCCTGCGATGGCCTGGCGAGCTGTCCAGGGTGTACTCTGCCCTCGCCCGAAGTTGGCTGGGATGGGCACCAGCCTCCCCGTGACCCAAATTAGGATTAAGCAGTTACAGAAAATGAACTGATGAACTGAATTAATACTAAACTATCTAATATATAACCTAAATTCTTAATGCTAAAAAAAAATGTATTTTGCTTCATAGGTTGGTGCTTGAATAAGGGTGTCTTTATTTGAGTAGATAAAAAGAGGAAAAGACTTTATTCAGCAAAAATACTGAAAGAGTGTTGACATCTGCAGTGGTGGCCTGGTGGTAATCACTGATCCCAAGGTTGGGGGTTCAAGCCACACTCTCAGCAGGATGTCACTGTCCCTCAAGTGCCTCTAACTAGGTTATCAAAGACTCTCAGCGTGTTTCTGCCCTGCAATGGCCTGACGAGCTGTTCAGGGTGTACTCTGCTCGCACTCAGAGTTGGCCGAGATGGGCGCCAGCCTACCCATGTCCCTAATTAGGATTAATCAGTTCATAAAATGAATGAATGGTTGTTGACTTTTAATCATAGATATCAACTCCTCACCAACAGATAAATCCCTTTAAACTGCTGTTCATTTCATAGAAATACATTCCCTGTAATGCACTCACCTCACCTCGCCTTCCAAATATGGTTACAAAAGTTTTCCATTTTGTCTTTCCATGCTGTAATATTTTCTACATTATTTACATGATTTCAACCATTTGAAACTAATGTAAAATGACACTCAGTGTAATGTTTCCTTTTAGAAAAAAACAGAATAGCAAACATGAATTATTTGCATTGTAGTTTGATGCAACATGAAAGAGGAACCCTTTTAAAAAAGGAAGAGATACAAGAGAACATATTTCGAGTGAGAAGACCCCTACACCTACCCTAACCACACATACACACACACACGTACACACATGTGTACACACACACACACACACACACACACACACACACACACACACACATATATTGGTGCATGCTCATACAAGCACACACTCCTCCATGTGGCTCCAGTAAGACTGCTGTAACTACTTTAATTAAATTACTGGTTTATGAGCTGCCCTCGAACCCACTGAAAAGGGCCATCAATAAACACTGATGCCATCCCTTTCATCTAACGGCTCTCTGTAATATTCTCGCTCTGGGCATTAGCAATGACTGCCATGCTTAGGGCCTTGTGTCTGTTTTCTATTTAAGCTTTAGACCCAAAGTTCAAACCAACACCTAATGAAAAACCAAAATAACTGCATATGCACTGCATAGCATATCAGTTTGATTTTTGAGAGGTGTGTTTTGGATGATTAGATATGTTTTGGATGATTAAATGTCAGTTCCATGGAGGGAGACAACTCTGTGGCCAACTTCCTGTTGTTGTTGTTGCCGGGCAAGTAAGCGTCCCTTTAGATGCTGGAAATGACAGTTTTATGACCTGTTTTTTGTTTAGTTCAATCTATGCTTCTTGTCATAGCAGTGGTTTTCTATTCATTCTGCTGTCTTTGCCTCCATCGTCGTCCTTAAAGTTATTTGTTTTAATATAGACCACATAAAGTTCATTACGTTTGCATATTTATAATTTCAGCGTTATGATTTCAAAGGCTGGATGTGGCGGTGTGAATAGTAATAATAAGCGTTTGGCTATACATCGTCTGTATTGAACTCTGATGATCATTTACAGAACCTCACGCTTAGAATGCAGCCTACATCCAATAAATTTTATAGGTCTGTTACTGCTATATCACCGTGATAGCATCATTATCTCAAAAGGGAAATTTTCTTTGCAATAAAAGGGCTGTAATTAGCAAAAATGAAACTGTCAGAGAGTGTCTTTTTCATGCGGTGGAAGGAGAGCATTATTATAAATAACATTTCTTTAACATGATCCTGCATTTTTCTTTAGAAAGTGGATGCCTGCTATCTGATGCTTAATTCATTTCTAAAGGTTATGTATGGCCATATTATTAGGGCAGTAGTGGCCTGGTGGTAAAAGGTGCTGGATCCTAAGATTGGGGGTTCACAAGGTTGTTGTTCCCCCCCCCCTTTAGCTGCACTGGGTTATCAAAGGCCGGCCATGTCTCTCACCATCTATGGTGTGAGGTTCATGTAAAAGAACCATTGCTGACTTTTGACAAGAGTAGCTGCATAGCCGTCAGGGTGTTCCTGCTTGCTAAAGGGTTGTGTCAGGAAGGGCATCCGACGTAAAAACCTATACCGAATCAAACATGCAATGATTCACTGAGAAAAGGGAGCAGCCGAAAGGAAAAGAAGAAGAAGATGCATGGCCCCATTTATTGTTATAGAAATTGAAGCAAGCAAGTGGTGATCCATCACAGCAATTATTCCTCTATACATCCAGATTAAAGAAAACATTGCACAGAGCTAACATTACAGTGTTGACCAGCTGCCTGTTGTGCTGCAGACACGACTGAGCAAATAATATTACTCTGTTTGTTGTTTGTCCTCTTGTGTTGGTTTTTACTACTTTGTTTTAGTGGCAGAATTACATGATAGTCCAATAATAACTGAGTCTTGACCTCTCTTGAATTCCCTTCCAGTTCAATTCATTATCTGTAACTGCTTAAACCTAATTAAGGTCGCGGGAAAGCTGGCGCCCATCCCAGCCGACTCCGAGCGAGGGCAGCGTACACCGTGGACAACTCGCCAGACCAGCGCAGGGCAGAAACAGGCTGACGGCTTTACAGTCTACTCTTGTCAAAAGTCAGCAATGGTTCTTTGACATGAACCTCACACCATAGACAGTGAGAGACATGGCCGGCCCGCCTTTAATAACCCAGTTAGCTGCACTGGGGGGGATGGGGGGGGGGGCAGTGACAACCTTGTGGAGAGTGGGACTCGAACCCCCAACGTTAGGATCAGTGATCCAGCATCCTATACCACTAGGCCACCATTGTCCAATTCCCTTCCAGTTGTATCTGTTAACTGACGTCTAACTGTTAAACATCTTCTCAGATGTGAAGTAGAGGGACAGATCATGTCTATCTGTGAAGGAAGATCCAGTCTTGCATGGATTATAGATCATGAGCAGTAGAATGGAGTAAGTAAAGAGGGTCTGACTCCAGGGAGAGTGTTGATTTAATAAGTAGCCAGGTGAAATTTAAATTCATGATTTCCACAATGAGCGCAGGGTTCCTCTATTGTGTTGGAAGCTGCTGGCAATATGCCTCAGGGATTTTTGTTCCTCCCTTGTCTTCCCTCCATCTCTCTCATAATGAGTGAACTTCACTATTTCCCAATGCCAAGACATTCCTTGAGTTGATAGTATTTTTTGCTCCGCTGGCAGCCAACCCCATGTTCTTCTGCACTATGAAAAGGGAGACTGTGGTTTCATATATCTGCTCTCTATTCAGAGACATTCATCTTTTTTCCTGGCTGGGCAGCAATGAAAAACCACCTCCCTCTTTTGCACTGTGAATTCTGCACTGAGGACATGAATGATATTAGGTGCACAACCCTGGGCTGAACCATAATTACAGTTGTTATCAAGCCAACCCACAGATAAGACAGATTCGAGATAGGAATGTCTTTGTCATCCTAAGAGACGAACCATGCGAAGTTTTCAGAATGAATGCTGCCTGTTAAATGACTCTTTATGCAGTTTCACTCCACTCTACTCTTTTCCAAAAGAGGGCAGCACTTTGGTGTCTCATGTTTTGATTTTGGCTGCAGAATATATTGTTTTAATATCCAATATTTCAAAGGAAATATCATCAACACTCTTTTGTTTCAAATATTGGGCTCTGACATAACAGGTGGAGCATGAGTTAAGTTCTGTGGGTTCAGTTAGGCGTTTGTTAACTGCTGTCTTTTCCGCTGATATTTCCCTTAACCATGAGCGTAATGATGAAGTGACAGACCACCAATTATCAGTCTGCAGAATGTTGGGTATTAAAAAAAAGAATATTATGCAAAGCAACATTCATTGATAATAATAATAATAATAATAATAATAATAATAATAACAAGGGCCTGATAACGTATGCCTCTGCACGGTGGGCCTAGATAGGGGAACTGTATGTTCCCTGAAGTAAACGTACATTACCCAGTTAGGGTTAATCCCCCAAATCTGGTATTTTAATGGGTTACGGAACGCCAATAAATTGATCAAACTCCATTTCCGGAGTACATTGAGCTTCCCTACAGTAATAATCCCAATAATAATAATAATAATAATAATAATAATAATATGCAAATAACTGGGCTATCAAAGGCGGGCCATGTCTCTCACATGGTGAGAGGCATGTAAAAGAACCATTGCTGACTTTCGTAAAGAGTAGCTGCAAAGCTGTCAGCTGTGTTTCTGTCCCTTGCTAAAGGGTTGTGTCAGGAAGGGCATCTGCCGTAAACACCTATGCCAAATCAAAACGTGCGATTCATTCGCTGTAGCGACCCCTGATAAAGGGAAAAAGCCGAAAGGAAATCTCATCTCAATAATTATAATAATAATAATAATAATAATAATAATAATAATAATAATAATAATAATAATAATTCATATAGATGATAGATTCCTTTCACATGAGAATGAGAATTTCATTCATGTTTTTTTCAGAAAAGCCTATTAGCCTAATACACATGGCTTTGGACTGAGGGAAGAAACCAGAGGACTCAGAGGAAACCCATGCAAGCACAGGAAAAATATGCAAACTCCACACAGAAACTCTCTGGCTGAGCCCAGAACCCGAACCCAGGACCTCCTTGAGGGATTGAGATTGAGATTGAGATATGCTCACCATTACGCCACAAAACCACTCACAGATTAAAATCAGACAGTATTTAAACGCCATCATTCAGTAAAGGTAAAGTGCATACTTAAGGAGACTATAAATAAGATCAAAACCTTTCATTTCCAGGGGTTTTCTTTTTTCTATTTTGCCATATACAGGTAGCAATGGTACATCACTACCAGCAATCAAATTCTTGGACTCAGAGTCCCCTCAATATTGCACAAAAGATTTATGACCATATCTCTCTCTCTCTCTCTCCAAGGAATGGACATCAATCCCTGAAGCTTGAATGATGCTCATACAGAGAGCCATGGCTTTCATTACAATGATCTACCATATGGTTCCACAGGCCACTCACACATGTGGACAATTTGAAACAGCCTACTGTGCATGTTTTTGGACTGTGGGAGGAAACCGGAGTACCCGGAGGAAACCCACACAAGCACAGGGAGAACATGCAAACTCCACACAGAAATGCCCAAGCCTGGAATTGAACCCAGGCCATCCTGCTGTGAGGCAGACGTTGCTATGTCACCATGCCACCCTATGACCATATAAAAGGTTTGGTAATGAGTGGTACCAAACACAGTTGGTACAATACAGAGTATATAATAATAGTAATTACTCCTGTGGGTGAAATTGCATGTTTAGTAATCAGGTGATCTAGAACAGGTGTGATGGAAATTGGAGTCTTGGATGGATGTTGGTGGATGTTTGTAAGCAGCATGGTGGTTGGGTACTGTAGTTGGACACTGATTTCAGCAAAGACTTAACAATAGACAGTCACACCACAGCATTCCAAAATCTGCATGTAGATTTAGAGCCGCATGAGTAAACCAGAGGTTCCAGTAGCAAATACAATCTACCTGAGACAACATGGGGAAGAACCCTGAAGAAAAAAATAATAATACAAAAGGTGCTACTGGGTAACACCATGGATTTTATATTACAGTCATACATAGAGTGTCAAAAGGAAGTTTTACTATTAGTATGTTGTGAATGAAAGATCTGGGATAAGTACAAGTTAGTGTTCATGATTAGATTATGAGACACGACACGTGTGTGTGTGTGTGTGTGTGTGTGTGTGTGTGTGTGTGTGTGTGTGTGTGGGTGTGTGTGTGTGTGTGTGTGTGTGTGTGTGTGTGTGTGTGTGTGTGTGTTTGTGTGTGTGTGTGTGTGTGTGTGTGTGTGTGTGTGTGTGTGTGTGTGTGTGTGGGTGAATGAGAGCGAGAGAGAGAGAGAGAGAGAGAGAGAGAGAGAGAGAGAGAGAGAGATATGGTTACACTGAAAATTATCATTATGATGAACTGCTCGTTTTCGAGTAAAGAGTAAAACAGGTTAGATTCTGTGGAAATTGTAATCAGCACTAAATATCTTTAGTAAATCCAGAACAGACAAGTATAGTTTGAATCTGTATTACTTCTGAACCTCAGCATGCTGCATGACTTTGATTCTGAGGACGCAGTGGTTTAACCACATGTTAGGACACTTCAATTTCACAAACAGAAAAATGATTCAGGACAGGGGAAATTTATTGCTACTAATGAGGCAAAACAAGTAATGATGTGATTTGAAACAGCTGATGTCAACAGGTGACTGTAATTATAATTTGGTACAAAAACAAAATCCAGGAAGGGCCCAGCCTTTCAAGGAAAGGAGTAAGGGCACAAGCCTAAGCTGCACTTTTTATTTATTTATTTGTTTGTTTGTTTGTTTTAAGAAATGGACACTGTGGGGGCAGTGGTGGCCTGCTGGTAAGGTGCTGGATTGCTAATCCCAAATTCTGGGGTTCAAGCCCTATCACCGGGTTGTCGCTGCTGTTTTCCCAGTGCAGCTAACTGGGTTATGAAAGGCCTTCCATGTTTCTCACTGTGTGTGTTGAGAGGCATCTGAAAGAACCATTGCTGGCTTTTGTCAAGAGCAGGCTGCATAGCCATCAGCATGTTTCTGAACTGCGATGGCTAGGGTGTACTCTACACTTACCAGAGTCAACTGAAATGGGCGCCAGCCTCCCTGCGACCCTAATTAGGATTAAGCAGTTCAGAAAATGATTGAATAAATGTACACTGTGTGCTCCAGTCCAACGATGAAAACAGCCAATAGCCATAGTTTCTCAGGGTATCAGGTTATGTCAGTGTACATCTGTGGTGACATCACTCATGGAGAAAAGTACACTAAGTTTTACGGTGTGACATCGTTGCTAGGGACACGAACGCTTGTTTCATCAAGACAAGCCTGTTGCACACACAAGCATGGCTGTAGAAGAAGATGTGGCTACTGCACTGTACTGAACTCTCTCCAGTACATCATGAGTTGTGAATTTTAAAATGAAATAATGGCTCGATACTGAAACACATAATCATGCAGTGTCTTAAATCCCAAATATTTCTGAACTATTTTGAAATTAAATGTATTTTTATTTGTGGTGAAGGTGAGGATGGAAGGGTGTAACGATAAAATTGTGTAAAACATCAAATGGTGTGTTGTGTTGTTGCTAGTGAAGAAAACCACAGCAATTATCTACAAATAATTGTTTTCAGATTTATTTTCAAGTTTATCATATGGAACATATTTTAACAGGTTAAAATAACGCAAATATAATTGCTACAGTATTGCCAGTAATTGTACTCAATAAATGAAATAAAGGATGATATTGCTGATTCAATTGAAGATTGCCTACACATGTACCAGAGCAGTGGCACATATGGTGCAAATGGTCTAATTAGTTTTAGTGTGTTTATTTGGTCACTGTGCCAGAGTGATATTACTATTCTGTGTTATGAACTAGGCTAAATAATAGGCTTGCACAGTTATGTCATCGTGATGCAGTTTAGTAGTTGCTGTTGCCAAGATGTTAAATTTACCAAAAAGAAATATGATACAAGGGTTATGACCTTTCCAGCTATACCTTTATTCATATTTAACATCACAGGTGGCCTGGTGGTAAAGGGTGTTGGATTGCTGATCTTAAGGTTGGGGGTTTGAGTCCCACCCTGCACAATTTTGTCACACACCCCTGTGCGGCTAACTGGGTTATCAAAGGCGGGCCATGTCTCTCACTGTCTATGGTGTGAGATTCATGTAAAAGAACCATTGCTGACTTTTGTAAAGAGTTACTGCAAGCCGTCAGCGTGTTTCTGTCCCTTGCTAAAGGGTTGTGACAGGAAGGGCATCCGACGTGAAATCCGAATCAAACATGCGAATCAGATGATTCGCTGTAGCGACCCCTGGAAAAAGGGGGAAAGACGAAAGGAAAAGAAGAAGATTTTCCTGATGTATGCATGCAGGACACCAGAGGCAGTGTGATTTTCTGCAGGGCAATGATCTTTTGGGAAACCTTGGGTTGTAGAATTCATGTGGATGTTATTTTGACACATTTTATCTGCCGACATATTATTACAGACTTAATTTTACCTCATGGTAGTAGTTTCTTTCAGCAGAATAATGCACCCTGCCATATTACAAAACATGTTCAGAAATGGTTTCAGGATATCTGGCCTCCGAATTCCACATCTGTAATATGTGCTGGACAAACAATCCAAACCATGGAGGCTCGAACTTGCATCTTACAATATTTAAAGGATGTGCTTGGTGTCAGATACCACAACAGACCTTCAGAGATGTTGTATAGTTTCGGCGTGATAGGTAAGAGCCATTTTAGTGGGATAACTATGACCTACATATTAATAGGTAGATGGTTTAGTGTTAAAGCTGATTAGTGTACATATACAGGGATCCCTCACTTTCCGCGGTTAATTGGGACAGAGATCCCACACGACCATTGAAATCTGCGAAGTAGGACCACACCCCCTCCCACCCACCCACCCCCGACTGAGGTATACGTACACGTATATGTGTATATAATATCAATAAATACATATTCAATGCTATAAATGCTTATAATAACAATTAAACATTAAAAATAATGCATAAGATTTAAATAAAATATACACACATACAGGTTCGCGTGCACACGCACGCACTTGTGTGTGCACAAACTCAGATGCGTACCTCACAATGTAACCAGTTTTGATGGGAGATTTTGGGTTGTTTTTTGTTTTGTGCTGGTTTAGGGGTTTTGCATAATTGGCCTTGTGTTTGTGGTATTTTCCTTAATGTTTTCACCTATTCTTCCTTAATTTCCTTATTTTTTAATTCGATGAATATTAAAAAAAAACACAATGCACTGAAGCCGCATGAATTGAAGCGCAAAGTAGCGACAGATCCCTGTGTATTATTGAGGTTGCTCAGTGTGCAAGTTATGGGAAAGTGGAAGTTTATTTCAGTTATATCAGAATATACAGCAATTGTTGTCTCATATTGCAGTGTAGGTGTTTAAAATGAATTTTCTTTTATCTCAGTGGCCTTCTCTTTGTTTTGTGATATGTCATTGGGGATTTGAACTCCATCTCGTTTTGTGGATCAAATTCCAACCTGCACTAGTTTATTTCAGTGATTCCATCTTATAGAGCATGTTCCTAAGATCTACTTCTATGGCTTCAGAATGGTTGGTTTGTATTATATTTGTAAAATTGCTATTTTGCTGGTGACCTGGCTTGTTTTTATTTAGGAAAGAACCGTTAATTGTGTGCTCTGGGTGTGAGCTGTGGCTTTACAGCCACAGACATAAAACATGGTTTCGGTTAGATGTAGGTGTTTGCTCTGCAAAATCTTTCTCTCCCTCCATGGCCACTGTGGGTGTGGTGCTTCTATGTGATACAGACTGTCTCTAGCTCTATCTCTCCCTCTCTCTCTCTCTCTCTCTCTCTCTCTCTCTCTCGCTCTCCTCTCTCTCTCAAGTTCTCTCTGGGACTATGTGTGTTTCATAATTCAATGTTGGTGGTTAAAGGGATTAGATGGTGTAATATTAAAGATATCAGTTTGTCTCATTCGTAGTTGTTTGTCTCATCTGTGTTGTCTGTCAGTATAGATGGCAAGTTTGCTGGTGCATATGCATCCTGCACATTTTGCACAGACTAAGGTTTCATAAATGAGGGACCTGATAATACAGTATATTTCTAAGAAGGATCAACTTCAAAGGTTAGAGTATACATGTTGCCCTAGAACATAAGGCTTAAAAAACATGTACAGGAAATTATATGTTTTATATTTTTTGCAAATTGCCCACACAACATTATTTTGAATTCAAACATGGCATGGGAGAACACTCCTAAATAAACAAACAAAAAAATTACTTTTTTAATACATGTATTGTGGTATGCTTGAAGTTTCACAGCAATGTATACACTGTGGAAGGGTCAAAACTCTACCCTTGTTTAAGTCCCTGTCAAATTCAGTGCACAACAGGTATACAGGTCCTTCTCAGAAAATTAGCATATTGTGATAAAGTTCATTATTTTCTGTAATGTACTGATAAACATTAGACTTTCATATATTTTAGATTCATTACACACAACTGAAGTAGTTCAAGCCTTTTATTGTTTCAATATTGATAATTTTGGCAAAAAAAGTAAAGAAAAACCAAAAATCCCTATCTCAAAATATTAGCATATTTCATCCGACCAATAAAAAAAAGTGTTTTTAATACAAAAAAATTAAATCTCCAAATAATTATGTTCAGTTATGCACTCAATACTTGGTCGGGAATCCTTTTGCAGAAATGACTGCTTCAATGCGGCGTGGCATGGAGGCAATCAGCCTGTGGCACTGCTGAGGTGTTACGGAGGCCCAGGATGCTTCGACAGCGGCCTTAAGCTCATCCACAGTGTTGGGTCTGGTGTCTCTCAACTTTCTCTTCACAATATCCCACAGATTCTCTCTGGGGTTCAGGTCAGGAGAGTTGGCAGGCCAATTGAGCACAGTAATACCATGGTCAGTAAACCATTTAGCAGTGGTTTTGGCACTGTGAGCAGGTGCAGGTCGTGCTGAAAAATGAAATCTTCATCTCCAGAAAGCTTTTCAGCAGATGGAAGCATGAAGTGCTCCAAAATCTCCTGATAGCTCGCTGCATTGACCCTGCCCTTGATAAAACACAGTGGACCAACACCAGCAGCTGACATGGCACCCCAGACCATCACTGACTGTGAGTACTTGACACTGGACTTCAGGCATTTTGGCATTTCCTTCTCCCCAGTCTTCCTCCAGACTCTGGCACCTTGATTTCCGAATGACATGCAAAATTTGCTTTCATCCGAAAAAAGTACTTTCTTCTACCGCTGTTTCTGGTTCAAAAGTGGCTTGACCTGGGGAATGCGGCACCTGTAGCCCATTTCCCGCACACGCCTGTGCACGGTGGCTCTGGATGTTTCTACTCCAGACTCAGTCCACTGCTTCCACAGGTCCCCCAAGGTCTGGAATCGGCCCTTCTCTACAATCTTCCTCAGGGTCCGGTCACCTCTTCTGGTTGTGCAGCGTTTTCTGCCACACGTTTTCCTTCCCACAGACGTCCCAATGAGGTGGCTTGATAGAGCACTCTGGGAACAGCCTATTCGCTCAGAGATTTCTTTCTGTGTCTTACCCTCTTGCTTGAGGGTGTCAATGATGGCCTTCTGGACAGCAGTCAGGTCGGCAGTCTTACCCATGATTGCGGTTTTGAGTAATGAACCAGGCTGGGAGTTTTTAAAAGCCTCAGGAATCTTTTGCAGGTGTTTAGAGTTAATTGGTTGATTCAGATGATTAGGTTAATAGCTCGTTTCGACTACCTTTTCATAATATGCTAATTTTTTGAGATAGGAATTTTGGGTTTTCAAGAGCTGTAAGCCAAAATCATCAGAATTAAAACAATAAAAGACCTGAAATATTTCAGTTGGTTTGCAATGAATCTGAGCTATATGAAAGTTTAATTTTTATTAGTACATTACAACAAATAATGAACTTTATCACAATATGCTAATTTTTTTGAGAAGGACCTGTACAATACCATGATGGAAACTCCAACAAATTCCTAGGCTCACCAGATCATCGTAGCCTAGTTTTATTTAGTTTATTTATTTATTTAACCAATAATTTGACCAGGCAAGTAATTATGAATAAATCATAATTTCAATGTCCTTTAACAACCACATTAGATAGCCATTTGAAGGGGATAGAAACATAAAGTGGAAGATAGAATAAAAAATAACAACAAAGAACATTGCAGGGAAAAGACTCATTTATTTGTTCATTTTTTTAACTGGTTAAGACTAATTTGAGTCATGGAGATGCTGGCACCCATCTCAGCTGACTCTGAGGGAGGGCAGAGTACACCCTGGACAGTTCACTAGGCCATCGCACTGCGGAAAGACACTGACAGCAATATACTCTTTGTGAAAGTAAGCAATGCTTCTTTTACATGCCTCTCACCACAGACAGTAAGAGACACGGCAGGCGTTTAATAACCCAGTTAGCTGCATTGGGGGGACAGCAGTGACAACACTGTGACAGTGAACTTGGGTCAGTAATCCGACACCCTACCACCAGGCCACCACAGCCCCAGTAAAAGGAATAAAAGTCAAAATGGTATTACATCAAATTGAACAAAAGTGCTTGGCAAATAGGAAAATACAGTGATACCTCTGCTCACGAACATAATTGGTTCCCAGAAAGTGTGTGTAAGGCGAAAAGTTCGTCTTCCGAACATTTATTTCCCATAAGAAACCATTAAAATGAGAATAATCCGTTCCCAGGTCCCCATAAAACATAATTTTCTACTAAATAAGCCTTAAAACTACACAAAAATATACCTTATTTTATGTATAATAAATGTGCTATTGTATTGTAATTAAAGAAATAAACTGTACTGTATAATAAAGTGGTTTTATTTACCTTTGTGATGGTAGTTGATGGCTTGATGGAATGGAGTGGGAGGAGGAGGGAGGGAGGGACTTACTGTTTGGAAGGAGTGTTTGGAAACGCCTACTGTTTGGAAACACCCTTAGCCACACACGCACCCTTAATAGCTTCCTTGTTCTTAAGGATGGGAGCAATGGTAGACTTAGCGTACTGGTACTGGGACGCTGAGTCACACAAACGCACACCTCGTTCGTGTTTTTCAATGATCTCCGCCTGTGGTGGGGTCTTTTTCGGTCCCATAATAGCAAAAGTACACGCAATATGGTCCAAAATGTCTAGCAAACACAAACCACTTCCGCACTCAAAGAAAGGGGGTGACGAACTGGGACGCCGTGAGCGTGCGTCAGCTTCTCGTGGCCGCCACCGTGGCGCTGTTCGACCGCGTGGTTTGATTCGTCCGCCGAAAACTAGTTCATCAGCAGAGACTATATGCTCGCGAATTTCATGTTCTTGAGGCGAAAAGTTCGTGAGCTTAAGCGTTCGTCAGCGGAGGTTTTACTGTAGGTATTTTTTGTAAGTCTTTTTCATATGATTGTTAATACCGAAACTGAGTGCATTTTAAATTATTTTTGTAGCATATTCCATTACGTTGCTGTGCAGTCTGAAGCTATGAGAGATTAAATGAAATTTTGGATTTTGAAGCATCTTACAGCATTTGGACAGAAAAGTGCTGCACTTAATAGACATTCATTCTGGCAAGAGACGTAATAAAGAAAGGACTCAACAGGAAAAGTCTCGTAACTTATCACGAACCTGTGGATAATACAGTACGTATGGTGAAAATGTATGTAGACATCTTACCAAGTAGAAAAGAGAGGATTTTTAAAAATGAGAAGTCATCACAAGCAAAACGGAATGAAATGTCTACATGTATCGACCTAGACTGTATAGATTACTGCAGTCACTATAGTCAGAGGAACTATTGCCATTTGAACAATAGTAAGTTTAACCACAAATGTGAAAGAGGAACATTTTCTATATGTCCGGTTAAGGGTGGTGGGAAATTCATAATTATGTTTTCCTAGGAGATGCTCAATAGCAAGTAACAAATGAAAATTAGAGAAAGTTATGAATAAAAGCAGAGAACAAAGGGGACCTAAAATAGACCCCTGAGGGACACCTTTACTAACAAAGTACAAGTTAGTATTAAAAACTACAGAAAGGTCTTATGTTAAAATTGACTTTTCTTGATCAAACTCATTACATAATGATTTTCTTTTATTCTTATATACAAAGTAATAGAATTCATTGGGTTCCAAAATCAAACTTCGTCGGGCCCTAAATACACTGCCCTTCATAATTATTGGCAGCCCTGGTTAAGATGTGTTTTTTATCTTATAATAATGTCAGTTTTATTTTCAAAATATATCGGACCACAAGGAAAAAAGGGAAAATCCAACCTTTATTTCATGTGCATTTATTTAGTGGGAAAAAATCCCAGATTAAGAAATATTTTTTTTACATCAAATCAGGTGTGCCACAATTATTAGTGCCCCCGGTGTTAATACTTTGTAGAGCCCCCTTTTTCCCAACAAAACAGTACATAATCTTCTTGAAAATGATTCACAAGATGTGAGAACACAGAGAGAAAAATCTTCAACAATTCCTCTTTGCATAATCTCTTTAAATCATCCAGTGACCTTGGTCTTCACCTCTGCACCCTCCTCTTCAGCTCATTCCACAGGTTTTCAGTGGGGTTGAGGTCTGGAGACTAAGATGGCCATGGGAGGAGAATAATTCTGTATCTGTAAACCATTTCTGTGTATATTTGGCCACATATTTAGGGTCATTATCTTGCTGAAAGACCCAGTGACAATTCATCTTCATCTTTTGAGCAGAAGCCACCAAATTTTAATTTGAAATGTCCTGGTATTTCAACGCATTCATGATGACATGCACCCTAACAAGATTCTCAGGGCCTCTGGAAGAGAAACAGACCCACAGCATCACCAATCCTCCCCATACTTCACAGTGGGTATGAGGTACTTTTCGGCATACTCGTCTTTTGCATTCCCACTTAGAGTGTTTGTTGCCAAAAAGCTCTATCTTGATCTCATCTGACCAAAGCACACCCAGTTGAAGTCCCAATACTACTTAGCAAACTCCAGACGTTTGTGTTTATAACTTTTTCCGTGCATACCTACCAAACAGCTTGTTGGCATGTAGCTAGCACGTGATGGTTGTTTTTGAAACTTTGTAGCCACAAGATGTTATTTGGTGCAATACTTAAACAGGCGGCTTTGGAGAACTTGTTATTTCTATTACCATCCTCCTCACTATGTGTGGTGGCAAAATAAATTTGCATACTCATCCAGGCTTATTTAGCGCTGTTCCGGTTGTTTCAAACTTCTTGATGATTCCTCTGACAGTAGATTTGGGCAGGTACAGGTGAGGGGCTATTTTCTTGTAGCCATTGCGTGACTTGTGAAGGTTGACACACATCTGCCTTACTTCAATGATGTCGTGTTCTTTTAGCTTTTCCCATGTTGAAGAGTGGATAAGATAAATGGCCTCTGTGTCACGTCATATTTATACCCCATGGAAACAGGAAGTGAAAATTTACTGATTCAATGTTCCTAGATACTCTTATCAACTTTGTAAACTACTATAGAAACAACAGAAATACTTAGGAATTGTTAGGGTGCCAATAATTCTGGAAAACTTGATTTTAAGAAGAATAATACTTCTTAGTCAGGTTTTGTTTTTCCCGTTTAAAATTCAGTTGAGTTGAATGTTATATTATTTTATAATTTTCATTGTGAGACTATGCTTCTGCATTAAAAATTGCATTAATTTTAAGGCTTTTAAAGCATCTTAATCAGGGCTGCCTATAATTGTGGAGGGCAGTGTATGCTCAATTTCACATTAACTTTGACTTTCTTTTACACCCACAACAACCCATCACATGAAGAAAGGCGGGAGCCTTTTTCAGCTAACACTGGGTGAATTCAATGCACACCCTGAACAGCTCACCAGACTATTGCAGGGCCAACACACTCACACTTCACACTCGGAGCAATTTCGATTAGGCAGTTAATCTAATGTGCATGATGTCTTTGGAGAATGGTAAGAAACTGGAATACCAGAATAAATCTACGCAAGCAAATTTCACCAGAAATGCCCTCACTGAGCCTGGGTCTCGAACCCAATACCTTCTTACTGTAAAGTGGACATGCAACCACTAAACCACTGTGCTGCCTCAACAGAACATAAACATCCACGTGATCAAACTGACGTTTCAGGTTATAAATCTTACATATTTTGAGCAAGAGAATGGCATAGAACTGACAGAGCAGGATTTTTCTGAAAATAAAAAGTGTGAAAATGGGGTGTACAGGGATCCCTCACTCTCCGCGTTTAATGGGGACCGAGACCACCCCACCCCCACCCCCACCCCCGCAACCACCGATTTCCACAAAATAAAATTGACCCCTCCCTGAATGATGTATACGTCCATATATATATATGTGTATATAATATCAATAAATACATAGTCAATGCTATCAATGCTTATAATAACAATGCATAAGATGTAAATAAAATATAAATACACCCACATACAGATGCGCGCGCATACACACAGATGCGCGTGCACACACAGATGCGCACCTCACATAAAAATGTAAGTAGTTTTCTTGGGAGGTTTTGGGTTGGTTTTTTTTGTTTTGTTTTGTTTTGATTGGGTTTTTTTGCATAATTGGCCTTGTTTTGTGGCATTTTCCTTAAATTTTTCACGATTTTTCCTTAATTTCCTTATGTTTTTTATTTTTCTATGAATATTTTTGAAAAACCCGTGATGCACTGAAGCCGCAGAAACTGAAGCACAAAGTAGTGAGGGATCACTGTGTATATGTAAGTGTGTGTACATAGGCCATAATATCGCATTTGACTGAAATGCTGTACTGTATTCCGTTTGATTAGATGCAATATTGTCTATTAGAATGAAATGATGGTGTGTTTTTGCATTCATGAGAGGATAACAGTAATTTTATTAATGCCAAGCTCAATAAATTGGCAGAGACTACTGCAGTATATTGTGTATAGAATGGTACTTATTTTCTTTGTGTGTGTGTGTGTGTGTGTGTGTGTGTGTGTGTGTGTGTGTGTGTGTGTGTGTGTGTGTAAGATAGTTTGGAATCTTTCCTTCAATTATAAATTTTTATCTTGCTCCAATGCTGCACAATGTGCTGCATAGTTTTTAAACTTTACTCTTCATTTTTATTAGTACTTTTAGCCTTTATTTTCTTCTGCAGCATTTGTGAGAAGAGGCAAACATGGGTTATGTCAAGTTGACAGTCTACCTTCAAACCATGATACTGCACACATTTACACACTTATCTTGTCATCAAGCTGAGGTGAAAAAATTACATGTGTTCAGAACTAAGAGAGACAGAATGGAAATACTGGAATGCATGGAAATACGTACATGAAACAAAATAAAACCACGCATACATATCTGGGGTACAACATAAGATAACAGGTACACTGGCAAAAGGCTGCGAAAATCCTTTGTACAGGTTAGGGGCCAAATAAATACAAATACCAGCCAGAATCGGTTACTCTCCATGCCTGGATGCCAGTTTCTTGTAGAATTGAAGGCCAGCCAATGCACATGACTATTGGGCAGACAGAAATGGAAAATAAAAAGCTTTATTCACTCTCATAAAAGTCACTCATTAATAACAAAAAACACATGAGATTTGCAGATCCAAAATAATACAGGCATTTGCAAATGTTTCTTTCCCACTGGAGAAGCCAAATATGACATCATGCTTGGATCTCAATAAAATATCTAATAATATGCCCAGCTGTAAATATGTTTCTGTTTTTCTGATCACACTCTTCAGTAAGTCTTCGGTAAATTAGTGACCTCCTAATTTAGTCCTGTAACTGATGTGCTACTTTTAGAGATTTCAGAGATTTGGACAGCTTGGTATTTTTGTTTAATATTTTAATACACGTAATATGTGTAACACGACCGTATAACAGTAACAAAGTAAAGTATGAAAGCGTATGGCAAATGCTGTAAATGTAAACGTAACACGACAGATCATTTCTCAGATCATATCTTGCAGAGTATACAATGTGGTTGACAGAGAGCTCTGGCATGAGGTGGCCATGAAGGAACTGAAAGAACTAAAGCTGAAGTAAAAAAAAAAAATGCATTGTTTTTACTCTGTCATTTGAGTTTGGTGTGATTCGACTTCTTTACATTATGAGCAGGGGCAGCACGTAATATAGTGGTTAGCATGCAAGAAGGTCCTGAGTTCAAGTGCCAGGCTTGACCAGCCTGTTTCTGTCGGAGTTTACAGACTGTTCCTGTTGCATATTATCGCCATGCTTATAAGGGTTTCCTTGGGGTACCTTGGTTTTCTCCTACAGTCCATAGACATAAACATTAGGCCAAGTGGCTGTTCCAAATTGATCCTTCGTGAGTGTGGCTGGTTGTGTATGGCTCGCCTTTACCTAGAGCTGTCTGAGATCTCCAGCCCTCTTTGATCCTAGTAGGATAAATAAATTGCCTCAACAAATAAAGGAACAAATGAATCACGTATATAATATAAACTTGTGAATTTTTAGATTAAACATTTAAAAGAAGGGTGTGAATAGACAATATTCAGTCGTGCAGTACAGGGATCCCTCACTTTCCAAGAGGGACCAAGACCTCCCCCGCAACCGCTAATTTCCGTGAAGAAGGATCGACCCCCCCGACTGACGTATACGTACATGTATATGTGTGTATAATATCAATAAATACGTATTCAACATATTCAAATAAAATATAAATACACACACATACAGACGTGTGCGCACACACACACACACACACACACACACACACACACAGATGCGCACCTCACATAAAAACGTAAGTAATTTTGTGGGTTGTTTTCGTTTGTTGTTTTTTTTTCATAATTGGTCTTGTTTTAAGGCATTTTCTTTAACCTTTTCCCTAATTTCCCATAATCTCCTTATTTTTTTATTTTTCAATGAATATTTTTGCCCGCAACGCACTGAAGCCGCAGAAACTGACGCACAAAGTAGCGAGGGATCCCTGTACACCATCTATTAGTTTGTTGAGAAGTGGTTATGATGTACGTCTCTTGAACTGTATTTCATACAGCAGGTGCTTTCCGACTGACAACAGGAATGGGTGGAAGAACAATTACCATTGCTCTTAGGAGTTGCCAGGTCTCAACCAAATTTCCAGCGAAACATTTAAAAAAAAACACACAAAAACCCAAAATCTAGTCAGAATATTTCAGGCCTCAAAGGGGGAGGCATATTTCTTGTTTTCTTAAATTTGAAGAGGGAATATCAACCTTTCTAATGTACAAACAGTGGCCTCTCCATAATCCTCTTCGTTTCAATTGTTTGAAGAAAAATCACTTTTTTCTTATTGAGTGCCCACCAATCCATTCATCTGTTCATATATTCGTCGATCCATTTGCTGAACAGTTTAATCCTACTAATGTCGTAGGGAGGCTGGAGCCTATCTAAGGCAGGATAAGTCCTGAACAGCTCACAAGCATCCCCTTCACAGGTCCCATCGCAGAACCAACACAATCACAGTTAATCACACTCCCATCTAGGGGCAATTTAGAATATCTAATTAGCCTAATGTGAATGTCTTTTGACTGAGGCAGGAAACTGGACTACCCAGAGGAAACTCTTCCAAGCAAGAACATTCAAGGAGAACATGCACAGATTTCTCCACAGAGAAATGCTATTGACGAGCCCGGAACTTTAACTCTGAAACTTCTTTCTGTGAGTCGCTCATGCCGCACCTAAGGTAGGTAAGGTAAAGTCAGTTGCGTTTTTACATCCGAGCCTCGTAGCTCATCATGCCGGTGCTTATCCCCGGTTTCCATAGCATGAAGCGACCAGGAGTTCAACTCCCCCTGGATGGGATGCTAGTCCATCGCAGGTTACCTTCCCAGTATATTTTTACTGGTACCCATTTATACTGCTGGGTGAACAGAGGCACACTTGTGGTTGAGACCTTGCCCAGGGGTCTTAGCACAGTGAGGGTCTCAGTGGGATTCGAACTCACAACCTCCCGATCATGAGCGCAGCACCCTAACCACTATGCCACCAGCCCCACTCATGCCACACCTACCCATGTACAAATTCTGAAATAACACAATCCAGTCAGTTTCTTTTGTCCTGCTTACGTTAGAAATTATGTTTCGACAAACTGTTTAAGGTTAGCTTCCTTTTCTACATTTTTTTATAACCCTCCATCTGATTATCTGCACTCACAGCCTCAGGCATACCTTTTTTTTTTTGGGGGGGGGGGGTGCCATGTTTTTTCTAACTAGCACTGGCCCTGCTAGCATTATGCCACAGTAAACTAAGCAGAGGAAAGTCTGTTGTTGGTTACAAATAGCAGCACACATTGTTACATAGACCACATCCTCAGAGGACTGAGCTCTTCAGTTTAGTCTTCTTGGCAATACCCCAGCTGCTCTTGGCAAAAATCTTATGTGTGTTAATACTCTGTGTCTGACCTGGGCCAGTACAACACAGCACTGGCAAGGGAACTGTCGCTGAAAGAAGGATTGATAACAACTGTCCATAGCAAAACTGCAGATGAGGGAAATGTAGAGAAGTATTCATTCATTCATTCATTCATTCATTCATTTTCTGAACCAGTTTATCCTAAATAGGGTCACGGGGAGGCTGGCACCCATCTCAACTGATTCTTGCATAGCCAGAATACACCCTGGACAGCTCAGAGAAGTATTAAAAAAAAATAAAAAAAAAAAAAAAAATTTACACTATGTGTTTCTCTGTTAAGTAATAATAAATGCTAACAGTAGAGGAAATAGATATTTCTAATTTTCTAGCACAGTACTGGCATTACATGCTGCAGGATCCACAATATGTTTTTAAGCTGAATGTCTGTAAAATTATGTATAATGTGAGAGTAAAATGAGAATATGGGTGTAGGGATTAGCAATATTAGTATGCTGTGCTAGAGCAGTGCTTCTCAATTATTTTCTGTGGCGCCCCCTAGAAGAAGAAAAAACATTTCACACACACACACACACCCCCAGCACCCCACGCGTCTATAAATGGTGTTTTTCTGCACTTCATATTGTTTGCTTGGTGCTTTTTTTACACCATAGTGCGACAATGAGAGCCCCACTGCCACCTACTGTAGAGGATGCACAATTACACTTAATTCTAGTACAGTATGGCAAAAAAGCATGGTCCCCAGGGTCGTACATGCCCCCCGGCATCACACAGTGCCCCCCAAGGGGGCATGCCCCACTATTTGAGAAGCACTGTGCTAGAGGGACGTGTGTAGAAAATAGGGTGTGTAGGCATATGTAATTTGGCAAATGAATTTGAAGCGTTTGAGTGTGTATTTAGTGTGTATGTGCTTTTTTGCTAGAATGAAGAGACCAAACTTCAGTGAAAACTTCGGTATAGCGGTAGCAGTGTAATCACAAATTTAATGTGGTTCTGCAGGCACAGCTTACCTGCTGTGCCACCTGTTGAAGTATGCACGCTCAACAGTTGCCATATTAACATGTGATGGTTGTTGCATTAGAACACATAATACATCATTATCATTTAAAGGCAAAGGGACTCAAATCAGCAGTTTTGAAAGGACTGTTTAGACAGCATAAGAAAGATGCTGTGGTACTTTATCATTATGGTACAGAATTTTGATACACTTGATGGATATTTCATTACGATCTCACTCAGACAACTGTGTCAACTTTTGGAAAGGGGATATTTCTCCTATTATATAAACATGGTTCTTTACAGCTTGCAATAGTGACTCAGTGACTTGTGTCTGCGGTTGCCCCGCAATGGATTGGCGATCTCTTCAGTGTGCCTCTCACCTCTTGTTGTCACCTCTTCCTCTTCAATCCAGATTAACAGTACTGTATAGATAGTGGAGAGATATGGGTCTGAAGATCATCCACACACACCCTGCAAACAGTTTAAATTTCCTTGTGGGACCATATTAGATTTCAATTGTAATACATGCTATAAAACAAGGCATTGGTGGATAGTTAGTCCATTGTGGGACAATGTAATTACTGCCCCTGCTAGCTTCTATTGTCGCTTGTCGTAGTTCACTTTTTTAACCACTAGGTGAAAAAAGAAGTACAGTACAGTACTGTATAGTGGAGAGTGAGGCAGTGAGCACTCTACACATCTGGACAGGCAAGCAAATCAGTACAGTCTCGAACATCTGTCAAGCAGCTATATTTGGAAAAATGATTGGAAAATTAAAAGATGTAAATATAATTTAAGAACTGTAAATGTAGAATTTAAAATGAATGGAGTTGTGAGAGAAGACAAATGTTAAATGGTTAGAAGAGCTAATATAAATGGTGGAACTCTGCTCAATCGGCCCCAATGGAGAATCCACTACTGCTTTAAACAAATGATCTTCATTAATAAGATTATCTTAATGGCGTTACAACTGACTGGGACCTAATGACAGGTCACTTGGCATTAGAATAATTTTAGTAGGTATTACATGCATTTTTAACCTAATTCATATCCTAGACAAGAATGTGTTGTGATTATAACCCAAATCACCATCTTCTTGTGTATAGTACACCCTAACAGATATCATCTGATCTCATCTGAACCGACGCGGCTACTATTAAGTGCCTTGACAATTTCTCTTTTAAATCAGGTTTAACAAATAAAAGTGGCCCCATGTTGAGCTGATCCAATAAATCAGGCCCCCGGTGCAGCTAACTGGGTTATCAAAGGACGGCCATGACACTTACGGTCTATGCTGTGAGGCATGTAAAAGAACCATTGCTGACTTTTGACAAGAGTAGCTGCAAAGCTGTCAGCGTGTTTCTGCCCTGCGATGGCCTGTTGAGCTGTTCACGTACTGAGCTGTGTACTCTGCCTTCGCCCAGAGACGGCTGGACTGGGCGCCAGCCGCCCCGCGACCCTAATTAGGATTAAGTGGTTACAGAAAATGATGATGAATGAACAGTGAGTCAGATAACTTGACCTATTGACCCCTAAGATCACTGAAAGTCACACTCAACTGATTACACACTAAGCTTACAGGAATACTGACTGTCATTTGGCTGTTTGTCTGCTTGTTTATGATTAAAAAAAGATAAATTAAATAATAAATACATTTTATAAATTTAATCAGTTTGAATGGCGTGAATTACATTTCAAATGAATTATTATTATTATTATTATTATTATTATTATTATTATTATTATAGAGGCAGTGGTGGCCTGGTGGTATAGGGCGCTGGATCACTGATCCTAAGGTTGGGGGTTCGAGTCCCACTCTCCACAAGGTTGTCACTGGTGTCTCCCCCCTCCCCCCCATTGCAGCCAACTGGGTTATCAAAGGCCGGCCATGTCTCTCACTATCTATGGTGTGAGGCATGTAAAAGAACCTTTGCTGACTTTCGACAAGAGTAGGCTGCAAAGCCATCAGCGTGTTTCCGCCTTGCGATGGCCTGAGCTGTCCAGGGTGTATTCTGCCCTCGCCCAGAGTCGGCTGGGATGGGCGCTAGCCTTACCGTGACCCTAATTAGGATTAAGAGGTTACAAAAAAATAAACGCTAAATGAACACTTGTTTTATCATCATCATTATTATTATATTATATTATATTCACCATAAATATTAAACCATTAAAGAATATAGCACGAATGGCAGAATTCCCCATAGTGTAATCTCTGCGTGGCCAGGAGTGAAACGATTTGCACTGCTCTGCCTGTGCTGTTCGAGGCTTTAAATGCTTCAGTGAAACCTGAGTCTTCAGAACTGCAGCTCGTCCGTATGATGGTTGGGTTTATCATGCGGGATATTGAGGAAGGAACAAGTAAAACTGATCGAAAGACATCCTGATGAATTCTTTATGTAATTACAACGTTATAACTACTGCTAACCCTCAACACAAGCCCTCATCTTTATTACTACTCGCACCACGAGGTTTTTTTTTTTTTTTTTTTTTTTTTTTTTAAAAATCAAACTGCAGGTAGCCTGGTACTTTAAGCGCTCACTCTGTGTCTCAACCACCGCTGGTTTTGCAAGCATCAGCAGGAAAAAAAAAAAGAAAAAAAAAAAAAAGTATCTAGCCAATGGTGCTGGGTCCGGGACCCGTGCTTTAGCGGAAAGGACATCCTGTACCGACTCGCGCGCTCCCGAGGCAGGCTTGCAGCACAGCCGAGCCCAGTGGTTGCCGCCGGTGGTGTGCTCTGGTTCAGCCTAACCGGATTGGACGAAACAAACGTCAGTATCCTATAGACTCCTCCTCCTCCCCGCCTCCTCCTTCGACTTTTTCATGGGACGTGTCCTTGTTTTTCTCAATCGAGGCAGGCAGGTTCCTGCGCGCGCTCCGAATACTGCCTGGAGTGGGCTGTGCGCACGAGAAAACATTTATTGCATCATATTGTTCATCTCTTCCATCAACATTGCACGATTTTCACGTGTAAAACGTTTTAGAAATACGATTAAAGCCAAGTTAAGCGGGGTTTACAATCTGAGCTTCGAACCGAAACACCGAAAGATGCAAGCGCATCCATGGGACAGCACACCGCGTCCAAGTTCAAGTTCAAAACAGCTTTACTAGTATAAGCGCGAGCACACGAGCATGACCACGCCTTCGGAATGTGGGGTCACGTCTGAGTATTAATAAAAAAAAATAAAAAAAAAAGTGATAGTACCACACCTCTGTTTATTCACCTACTGGTACCACTTACACCTGAATTTCAAACATATTCAATACGCGCCAGGCTCACAGGTGTCCATACCTGAGAAATATTTTGGATACAGGTGAAATACTTCCTGGGACTATTTTGCCCAATTTCTTGCCCCCATCCCATCGTGACCCATCCACACACTGTAAAACGTTTCTATGATTAAAAGTGAAGCATTGCTTTATTCCTTGAGGTTAATTCTGTAAATCTCTGCTTAATTTGTTTGATCACGTGATTATACCCGGATGTATTTGATTAACCTGTATATAATGTAATATCAGATCCCCAAATCATTCTGGGATTAGTGTATTTGCTAAAAATGGTAAAAATATCATAAAAATTGAACATTTTTACACTGTATATTATTCTACTGGTTAGTGTGTATTAGTCATTATCCTTAAAAATAAAAAAGTACATAGTTCGTTTGTTTAAAAAATACATTCTTATAGCCACAGAAAATGTTTTTTTTTATTAATCATCTCTTTTAAACAAGCAATACAAAAATCCACATCAAAATTTAATATAGGCTCAGTTTGCAACCTTGCACAATTTTTTTCAAATTTTGAAAAACTTGACAAAAAAAAAAAAAAAAAAAAAAAAAAAAACCCACAAATGCCACTTTGGAATAGTCATGAACAACAAAAGCTTAACATAAATAAGTTAGTATAATTTCCTCAGTGTTTTTACAAAGCAATATACACAGGAACACTTCAGAATTTTACACATGCAGTGTAACGTCTAGTTTGTTTTATTTATTTGTAGGTTTTTGTGGGGATAGTGGAGCCTCATGTTCAACATGAATACCATGTGTAATGGCAAAAAGACTGAATATACAGACTACTTAAAAAAGTGTTTAAAATATAATCTTTTAAAAAAAATTCTACACAGTGATGTAAGAAAAAAGTGACGAGAAAATTTGCTGTGAATTTGTTTTCATTAATAATTTACTCAGTAGATTCTTTCATAAAATTTCAAAACATTCTGGGGAGGTTTAAAAATAATAAAATAAAAGTTTAAAAAAAAAAAAAAAAAAAAAAAAAAACAACCTAGTGGAATAACCCAGGGATATAATAATACTGTGAAACACTGTCAAAACCATAAAACCACACCCTAAAAAAAAAGGAATATCCCTGCCTGAACATGTTGCAACTTTGGCAGACTTTTAAAATAAACTTCACATAATTAAAGTACCATACACACTTCCATGGCATCTCCAATAATGGAAAAAAATTTAATTGTCTACTGGTGTCTGAAATGGTTGGATACCTGGTTTTTTTTTTGTGTGTGTGTGTGTGTGATTTTTTTTTTTTTTTATGGGAGCTCTTTTAAATGGAGGACATGGGTCCCTTGTGATTATTTTGAAACTAATCCAACTTGTTTTATTCAATTTAACAAAACTTATCCAATCTGGTGGAATTTGGGGTAGTTTTGAAAAATGCACAGCAATTCTCCAAGTCATTCATTCACACTATATGATTTTTTTTTTAATCATCATTGTGTTATACTTTAATATGCTACATATAATTATATACATAGGTAGTAAAAGACAAAAAGCAAAAAGGAAACACCATTCGCACGCTGCTACATTGTCTGCTTTTGAGGCAAATGTCTTTTGAGTGCCAAAACTTTAGTGTAAAATAAAAAATAAAAATAAATCAGTGCTTCTACTGCCTTGCACATCCTTTGAAAGGGAAATGCTCTTTTTTTTTACGTTTGCCGTCATCCCTGTTTACTTCATAAAGCTCTTTGATGGAGAAATGCAATCTTCATCTCTCTGCAGAAAACAAAAGAGCCAATTAGCTTCAAAACAGCATCAACTTAAATAAATAAAGAGATAAGACAACTTCCCACCACATCCACATCTGTATGCACTGACCAGTTTCACTTTTTTTTTTTGCATTCATATAAAAAATAAAAAATAAAATATACATAAATACAATGACACAACTTTGCAACTCATAAGCCTTTGTAGCAATTGTAATAATAATAATAAAAAAAACTATTATTGTACCAGGTAAATATGAGACAATCAATGTATGTATGGATACATGTGTAGTGTTTCCCTCCCTCCCTCTCTCACACACACACACACACACACACACACCAGTGTGCCGATGACGTGTTACTACACTGTACTACTGCAGTCTAAAGGCGTTTGTTTACAACACCAAAGTCCCCTTTTGCAATGTAACACAGACTTCCTGCAAAAAAATTCGCACGTGCACAACATTTCTACAACTTTCACGCAACTATGCAAGTCGCGAGTGATTTTGAAATAAATCGTTTTTCAGGATAATGCAAACCTACCTTTGTATGCAGGTGCTGATTTTACGTGCTGGGGTCTGATTTTGTGGGTGTCTGCTCAGCTCTGTCTTGACTGCTGCAGTCTTCCTCGCCATGGTGGAGTCTTTTCCTCTGCCGTGTAGAATCTGGGTTTGAAAGGGAAGACGCGGTTAGACATGTGCGCCATCTCGGTGTGTCTCAAAACAACCCGACTTCCTAGTGCTCCTGGACGGAAATATAACGGTAACAGAACGATTACAGGAAATAGACCCAAAAAAAAAAAAAAAAAAAAAGAAAAGAAAAAGAAAGAAAGAAAAGAAAAAAAGGCTGCAGTGAAAAAAAATAATCTCTCCCGCAGGTTTTTTTTTTTTTTTTGCACGTGAATGCAAACGACCAAAGGGCTGCGCGAGGCTCGAAACGTCAAAACAACCTCGCCAGATGTTTCTACGAGATCGCGTGCGCTGTAACGTCACAATGTCACGAACCTGGTGAGAATAAGGATGGGTTAGAATTAGAAAAGCCAAGCCCTCGTGGTGCACGGTGCTGTATTTACCCGCGTCCTCCACCGAAGATCTCTTCTTCGGTGCGCTCTGCGGTTTTTGGCAGTCCGTTTGACTCCCGTTCAGATCCACCCGTTTAGCGGCACGCGGCGGCCTGCTGTAGATCTCGGGCGCGTCACTGGCGTCCACCAGCTCCCACTCGTATCTCCCCGACTCGAGCGGCGTGTCCTTGGTAAAGTCGAAGTTGTACTTCTCCCTGTACGCTTTTTCCGACTCCTGCAGCTCGTTCAGACACGCCTGTCTCACTTCCTCCGGGTCCGGTGAACCGAACAGGTTCCTACACACCGAAGGCTTGGTGTGTCCCTCCGGTCTCGCGTCCACGCGCTCCAGCGGCGGACTTCCATTAGAAAGACGCACGTCCGACATTTTGCCACATTAAATTCGGGGACCAAAAAAAAAAAAAAAAAAAAAAAAAGCAACCCAAACAAACAAACAAACAAATAAACAAACAAAGTATCTTGCTGCTTCTGCTGAAGATTATAAGACCAAATAATCAGATCAACACGGAATTATTCCCGTAATAAACACCGAGAAGACGTGTATTGCACGGGAGCAGTCATACCAAAAAAAAAAAAAAAAAAAAAAACAAACACAAAAAGCAAAAGAAAACCCCCGAGGAAGAAGAAAAAAAAAATCAAACAAAACAACAACCCCAATGCAGTCAGTATGGCAGGAGAGTAACAAGTTATCAGTTGAACGTGTGCAGCTCTGGAGAAGTCACTCCCGTCTACTCCCGTCTCGTAGTAATTCCTAAAGAAAAAAAAACAGCAAGTCATCCGCGCGACCAATATGGCGATTGCAAGTAAAAGCAACTGAGAGGGATACAGCTAATGGCGAGGGCTATTTAAACACAGGAGCGCGCTGATTGGCTGAACAGTGCGGCACCGCCCATCGCTCAGAGAGAAAGAGATGAACTCGGAGGGAAACGAGTTGCAAGCGCACACTCGACTTTTATCCGCCTCGATCTTTTATCGCCGTGAAAAACGACGTGAGAATCGCACGGACACTGTGTCAAAGTGCCACGCAGGCCAGATGAGCACTGCCTGCACAATGCACGCACGCTGGACATGTCCTCACAGCTAATGCTCTGAATGTAAATATACATGGAGACACACACACACACACACACACACACACACACACACAAAGGAGATAATATTAAATGGAAGATGGGAAAAAATCACTCTGAAATATAAGCCAAGAGCTGTTACCCATATGTAGCCAATGCAGTATATATAATGCAGTGTGTGTGTGTGTGTGTGTGTGTGTGTGTGTGTGTGCATAATACACATTGCTCATTTGTTCTAATGAAAATAAATACTGTATGTTACAATCTAGCAGTGGTGACACTTAAAATAAAACATGGAAGATGGTAAACAAAGTCAAATAAATAGAACTCAACTCTAAAACTCCATAAAGCCATTAACCAATGTGCATATATAACTACTTGTAATAGTATATAACTATTAGTATACTGTAACTAGTATTGTATAACTAGTGTAACTAATAGTAATAACTAACTGGTAACTAATTAACTAATGATTAAACACACTATATATATATATATATATATATATATATATATATATATATATATATATATATATATATATATATATATATATATTTCATACACACACACACACACACACACACACACACAGTATATAGTGTGTGTGTGAATGTGTGTACATACATATGCATACAATATAGTATTAAAAGTAATATAAAAATACTGTATATAATATATACATATATAGATATACAGTAAATATCAAAAGTAATATTGTATGTTACAGTATAACACACGATGACCACTCAATACAATTTATTATTATTTGAAGAAAGTACACTCTAAATCTGTCGATGTACCTACCTAGTTAGATTTCCATGAATATAAAATATACATTTATATATTACGGTATTATATTTAATTTTATAATATACAAAGAGAAAAAAAACATTTATTAAAATTAGGTGAATTTCACATAAGGCCTTCATATACATTAAAAACATACTTTAACAGCTGTTATCTAGACAATCTTTATGATTAATTTTTTTTTTTAAATCAAAACATTGCATTAAAGATTCATAAACCAAATTAAATAAAAAAATTTGATCATAATTCTAATGCATCATGTTTATGCATTTTCCTATCATTTGTTAGTGCAGAAGACTTACAAGGTGTGTCTTCCAGTACACTACACTATGTTAATTTAAGGTGCATCACTACATTAGTGCATTTTTATGGGAACTCAAGGATGAAGCTACTATCCTCTTCGTCTGTGCTTTCATTGTGTTAAATCTTGTGTATGTGTGTGTGTGTGTGTGTGTGTGTGCCATGTCTGAGGTCATAGCTGGCAGAAAGCTTATCACGGTCAGACTTTGTCACTATCAGAAGTAGTTCAGATCACTGAGTCCTATCAGTTGTCCTTCAGTGCTAATTTTTTTTTCAAGCCATACTAATTTCAGAAGGTCACAGTGTTACAACAATATTTGTACAATAATATGCCTCATTCATTTCTGTTATGAAGGTTGTGGTTCTGTGGAGTTAATTAGATGATGTATACTGGTGGCAAAGGTTTAAAAAAATAAGGCTTCGATTGGTGCAACACTGTAATAATACAACCACAGAATAAAGCATAAAACCCATCTATGTAAGTAATGTCAATAGTGCAGTCTCAGAAGTGTAAACAGTACATCAGTAGTTTCTGTGATGTTATGACCAAAGAGAGATATCCAAACTGTGTCTTTCTGTTATATTTATATTTAATTATGGATGATTATGTTTCTGGGCCACCAGCACAAAATGGGCATTGGGCATCATCCAAAGACAATGTTGTTGTGTGTTCTTTCTTGTATGATGTGTAATCAGACATTGGCAAGGAAGCCTAAAGTTCTTTACACCAAATGTGAAGCTGGAAATAAAAACAAAAAAACAAAACAAAAAAAGGAAAGAAAAAAGTGAAATAATTAAAAAAAATTTTTTTTACATACATTATAATGACATGATGGAAATTTTCTGTCCTCCGAATTCTGCAAATAGAAGACTATGTACTTGTAGTTTACACCACATTGCTGTAAAGAGAAATCAAGTTTTCGGTCATCAAAATGTGCACACACATGGTTCTACTGACAACTAGTGGTCAAAACAAGACACTGATTGCAAATGGCAATGCTCTTTTGTCGTTGTACATTAAAAAAAAAAAACACCAAATAAGCAAAACAAAAACGTTTTTCCATCATTGTCATTTTCAAATATGGAAAAAGCTGTGAGAAGGAAAATAGGATGGGCAATATACACTTGACAAACCTGTCTAGTTATAAACTATTTCATGTGAAACCGGAGTGTGTATGTGTGTGTATGTATATATATATATATATATATATATAAATAAACACACACACATACATATACAAACATATACAGTATACATTTTACATATACACATAATTTACACAGAACTGTGTATATATATAATAGAGTCTGTATAGTGTGTTATATTATATATATATATATATATATATATATATATATATATATATATATATATATATATACAGACATTATACTAATATTACTTATATATATATATATATATATACACACACATACATACACACACACATATATATACACACACACATACACATATATACATACATATATATATATATATATATATATATATACATACATATATACATACACATATACATACACATATATATATATACATATATACACATATACATATATATATATTCACTAGTATATATTACAGTTCTGTGCAAATGTTTTAGGCACATACAAAGGAATGGTGCAGAACAAAGATGCCTTATATTTACATATAAATAATGAAAACGATCTAAAGATCTCTACATAAGAATACTATAAAGTACAGTAAACAGTAATACATGAAACTAATTCAGTATCTGGTGTGTTAACTTGTTTAAAATAAAATAGCATCAGGTCCATTTTATGCAGTTTTACAAGTACAGTATCTACCAGGTTTCTTGCAGAACCAGCCATAGTTCTCCGGGAATGTTGACTGTCAAACATGATTATTTATTTTCAAGTCGCAGTAACTTTCATTATATTTTCATCTGAAAAGCAGTCTCTTCTACTGAATATGATGCTTTTTTTATTTACACACTGTACTAACATTTTTTATATAATTTTGTGCTGGAAAATTAATGTTTGGAAATCTAAAGTGCTTTTTCTACTAAATTACTATTGGTCTAGTGGTGGTCTAGTGGTATAGGGCGCAGGATCGCTGATCCTAAGGTTCGGGGTTCGAGTCCCACTCTCCACAAAGGTAGCCACTGTACCCCAGTGCAGCTAACTGGGTTATCAAAGGCCGGCCATGTCTCTCACTGTCTATGGTGTGAGGCATGTAAAAGAAGCATTGCTGACTTTCGACAAGAGTAGCTGCAAAGCCGTCAGCGTGTTTCTAATTGGGAGTTGGAGTCCCCTGTGACAGTTCGTTCACAGTAATGTTCTGGCAACTCCTGCAGCGGCACTGGAACCGTCGTATCGGCACTTACCCTTCCATTGGATCCTTCTGGTGGCGCCGAGAGAGGGGACTTGCTGCTTGGGTAACAGCCTGTCCTCCATACTTCCTACCCCGGCTCAGCACACTGGAGAGTATCACCAGCCGGGATACCAGCCAGAGCGCAGCCATAGTCCTTTCAGACTGACGGAGACCTACCCTACCTACCTACGATATATAAATAAAATAAAAATCTAACGCAAAAGTTTATACTAAAAACATAGGGTGCCCAATACTGTTGCACAGAAGTGTATATAATTCTACGATTACTAAAAAGATAGAGTTCAGGGTGTAACCTGCTTTCACCCATTTTCTGTTGAGAGGCTGAGATAGGCTCCAGCCTCCCGATAACTCTAATAGGATTAAGCGGGTCAATAAATGTGTGAATGCAAAATTGGTTGCCATGGAAACAAAAATTGAAACTGCAGAAATCCCAAAATATCAGAAGGCCCAACTATCAAAAAAATAACTGTCAAGTTTGATAAAGAAATCCGAAATGGTTTTCAAGTTATGGCCCGGAAACCACAGCAGCCATATTCTTACATGGAAAATTGGTTGCTATGGAGACATGAAGAGAGCATGAATTGCAAATCTCCCAAAATATCAAAAGGCACAAATACACTGCCTAGTAGAAATAACTGCCAAGTTAGATGAGGAAATCTCAAACGGTCTCCAAGTTATGTGACCAAGTAGAAATAATTACAGACAGACAGTGATCTACCACATTATATGCTGAGAGGGTGACGGAAATCCACCACGAATGACTAAAGATTAAACCACAATACAGCCGTGCTTTGGTTTTGTTTGTCCAACTAACTTCTCTCCATATCTGTACACTCTGCTCAAACAGGTCAGCTTCCAAAGCCTTTTTTTTTTTTTTTTTTTTTAATTTTCCTCTTTAAGAGAGCCAACATTGTACATAACTCTCAAGACACAACCAAACTGTACATCAAACGGAACAAAACACCCAATGTTTTAATCACAATTTCTTATGTCAAATTTGAGCAAGGGTTTTAAAGAAAAGTCTCTTAGTAATGGCAGACTAGTCCTTTCGAGCATTCTTGGCTGTACAGGGATCCCTCAGTTTCCGCGGTTAATGGAGACCAAGACCACCACCCCCACGTGACCGCCAATTTTCCGACGTAGGATTGGAAACCCCCACCGCGTGACTGACATATACATACAGGTATATAATATCAATACAGTAAATACATATTCAAAACTATAAATGCTTATAACAACAATTAAACATTCAAAAATAATGCATAAGATGTAAATAAAATATAAATACACACACATACAGACACATGCGCACACACTCAGATGCACACCTCACATAAAAATGTAAGTAGTTTTTTGTTTTTGTTTGGGGATTTTTTTTTTTTTGTATAGTTGGCCTTGTTTTGCACCCTTTTCGATGAATATTTTTGAAGAACCCGCGATGCACTGAAGCCGCAGAAACTGAAGCACGACGTAGCGAGGGATCACTGTATATTGTTAGACTCCAGGTTTCTTGCAGGGTAAAGACTCTATTTTATTTCCTGTTCATCCAAACATACACCAGAGGATCTGAATTTCAGGTGTGTTCTAGACATTGTTCAAAAATATAGTCTGAGGCAGCCTCAGTTGAAATCCCAGACAAATGACGGGTACAATTCCTGAAGTTCTTGAATTCCATCAGATGCTGGAATTCCCAAAAAGGATGCTCCACTTTCACAGGACAGTAATCTAGCATCACTAAATCAGTTTTTAACACTACTTGCAAAAATCAACCAGAGGTTTGTTGTTGTTGTTGCATTGTCTATAAAATATCCAAACTGTGCACCATCTGGAGTCTATTTAAGCATGTCCACTTGACATCAACTTCTCTGAGCTGTAGTTTTCTTATCTATTTCTGTTTGTATCTGCTCCGGAAACTGCTCTAAATGTTCCTTCACACAGTGTAAGCAGAAGCGTTTGGTATAGAAGATGCTGCAGTCCTGAACAAAGCAAACAAATATACAAAAACATCAAGGTTTGTCCTAAATAATATCTAATAATGAGATGAGATCATTTCTTTTTCTGAGATTTTTTTTTACAATGCAGAATTAATCTAGCACCCTATTCAGTATGTACTAGGTAACCATGGCAATGAAAGAGGCTACTTAAAGCATACCGTGCCAACACATACAGTCTTCTTACACAAACTGCACTTGGAGCCCAATATTAGGAATTTGTTCTTGTCAGGAGTGAAGGGATCAGACATACCATAGCAATCTTCCAAAAGCCTGAAGAAAAAGGGGTGAAGAGAAGCATAACAATGGCATAAGTATGTACAGAGAACTGTTTGTTTATTTACTTGGGACAGTTACTTTGCAGTCACATGTGCTATCCATTACTATTAGCTGCTGTTTGCCTGTATAAAAATCAATGATTACATAATGTCTGTTGTGGTTTGCCATAGGACTGTAAAAATGTGGTACAGCCACTTTAACACAATTTATGCAGGGTCAATTATAAGCTACAATACTATAACTGTACACTATTTACAAGCGTCTTCAACAATGTAGGGCAGTCTTTTAAGAGATTTTTTTAACATACCGTATTCGACGTAATAAGTGCCTAGGGCCCTTAAAAAATTGGAGTGGGTGGGCGCTTATTAAAATGTTACCAACGGAGTGGACGGGTAAGTGCGTATTACCATCGAGGTGGAAAACATGAATAGTAACAGAACAATGAAAGGGTTTTACTGGTATTTGTATTATTCATTTTGTGGTATCAACCAAACTACTTACATCTTCTTCTTTCTTCTTTTCCTTTCGGCTGTTCCCTTCAGGGGTCGCCACAGCAAATGATCTGCCTCCATCTCTCCCTATCCTCTGCATCATCTACTCTTACTCCAATGACCTTCATGTCCGCCTTCACCGCATCCATAAATCTTCTCTTTGGTCTTCCTCTGGGCCTTTTGCCTGGTAGTTCCAACCTCAGCATCCTACGACCAATATACTCACTATCCCTCCTCTGTACATGTCCAAACCATCTCAATCTAGCCTCTCTGACTTTGTCTCCAAAACATCTAACATGTGCTGTCCCTCTGATGTACTCGTTTCTGATCCTATCCATCCTCGTTACTCCCAAAGAGAACCTCAACATTTTCGTCTCTGCTACCTCCAACTCTGACTCCTGTCTTTTCCCCAGGGCCACTGTCTCTAAACCATACAACATTGCTGGCCTCATCACCGTCTTGTACACTTTTCCCTTCATTCTTGCCGATACTCTCCTATCACACATCACACCGGACACTTTTCTCCATCCATTCCAACCTGCCTGCACGCGCTTCTTCACCTCTTAACCAAACTACTTACATGAAAGCTGAAAATAAACAGAAAACAGCATAAATTTAAAAAAGACCGCTTACTTTTCCCTCCCAGCACATGGCATGTTGAACCAATCAACACGAACATAAACAAAAGCACATGGCCAGGAACATCAGTGAGCAGGAGAATCTGGTGAAAATACTCGTCATCACTTTTTGATAGATCCATATATGGCTCATCACTCCATTCATTCAGATAGTCCCATCTCATAGTTTTGCTGTAGCAGTTTCTAATGGTTCATCTCTAGTTGGGCATTTACCAAGAGAACACAGCAAAATATTTTCCTGTTTTTTAAAAGCACAGAGGAACAATCAAATGTGTTGTTACTGATGAATATTACAGACATTCCCCAGTGGCAGGGGGGTCTTGAAATATCATGTAAACTCAATTTTACAGGCAGTGAACGCCTAATTTTATGGTTACAAAGACTGGTCGAATGAAATTGGTAAATTTGATCTACGATTTTCTCCCAGTACACATGGGCAGTTATTAGACTTAAGCTCAAAAACACTGGGGAGGGAGGGGCTTATTGGAGCAGGGTGCTTATTACATCGAATAAGGTATTGTTAAACTGTAGAATTTCCGTGTTGTGGGTTTTACTGGAGTGCTGGACCTTCTGATTGGTTACACCCCAACCCCAAAGCAGTGTCTTACACTTTTCTCCATCCATTCCAACCTGCCTGCACACGCTTATTCACCTCTTTTCCACACTCTCAATTGCTCTGGACAGTCCATGCATGGGTGTATGATTTTTTAAGTCTTAAATGGTTGAGGGCAGCACAGTGACAGAATAATTATCACATCTGCCTCACAACCAAAAGATCCCAGGTTCAAGTCCCTAACATTTCTGTGTGGAGTTTGAATGCTCTCCTTGTGCTTGTGTGGGTTTCCTCCAGATACTCTGATTTCCTCCCACAGTCCAAAAACATGCACATCAGCTGTTCCAAATTGCCCTTAGGTCAGTGCTTCTCAATTATTTTCTGTGGTGCCCACCCTAGGAAGAAAAAAAAAAATTACCCCCCCCCCCTGCGAACAACTATAAATAGTGTTATTTGTCTATAAAATTGTTATTAGTACACCTCTGCATAACATTGTACCTATATTAACATTAAAAACAAACAAGAAAGAAATATAGTTCGAATTACAATAAAAAACTTCATTAACATTGTTTTTAATCTGTAATTGAAAATATTTAAAGTGCACCATGTGCCTTGAAATAAAAAAAAAATATACATCCTTATTTAAACTCATTCAACTTATTTATGTCGGTCTTAATATCTCCATCTCTCTCCACCTTTCTCTTCTTTCCTGTTAGAAAATTTTCTATGTTGTTTCTTGAGGGGTTGTTCACTGCGCTTCATGTCGTTTGCTCGTGCGAAAAAACGCTACATAATAGCGCAACAATGAGAGCACCACTGCCAACTACTGGAGTGGAGGTGCAATTACACTTAATTCTCGTACACTATTCAGGAAACGCATGTTCCCCAGGGTCATACGCTCTTCCCTATGCACCCCCACCCAATCAAACCGCGCCAGTATTTGAGAAGCACTGCGTTAGGCGCAAGTGTGAATGCAAATACTGTAGTTGTGTGTTGGCCCAACAGTGTGGGCCCCATCCAGGGTGTGCTCACCTTTGCTCAGTGTTAGCGGAGATTCTAATAAGAATAAAGAGTCCAGCCAATGAGTGAGTGACTGACGCAGGAAATGGTTCAACTGAGAGGTAAATTACACAAACTTTTTTTAATCAAATAAAGGAAAAGTATATTGTTTAATGTTTGATCATACAAATTATCTTTTAAAAAATACAACAACTCAGAATAGTAAGTAATTGTTCCATTAAAACATTTACACAATGCTGTATTTAGGTTTTGCATTAATCTATTTAATTAATCTTTCACAATGTTATGGATCTTGAGTCACGTGTCAGCGGGCCAACTGATTTAACATGAGTTTGTTTGATTCATTTATTTAACATTCTGAAAAAGACTAGGGACACTGAGAAGACTATGAAATGTTATAATTTAACATGATACTTACTCGATGTTTCTGGTATTTGGAGGTTTTCTGCCGTAGAAAGTATACTGAACGGATAACTCGCACAGTTCACATGTAAAGGTTCCTGTCTTTGCCGCCTCAGTGGCGTCCATGTTTGTGACGGTGTGAGTGCGCTTCTGACCCTTGCTGAGGAAAAAAAGCAAATGGGCGTAAACGTTTAAAATCAGAAACTGTAGTTTGGGCTCATTTAGTTGTTAGAGCAGCAGATGAATGTTTTCGGTATTATTTCTCCCTCCATTATATTACGTGATTGTTATTAATGAGCGTTTCATGAAAGCGTACAAGGACTTTTGTGTTGAAAATTTTTAAACCGGATGCTGGAACGAGTTCCGGTTTCACAGAGTTATGGATAACATTGGTAAGGAGGGAACTTCACACTTTGAACGTTATCCTTTGTCGATAGAGTATTTTCATCAACTTTACGTTAATAATACAAGACCTGTGTGTTATCTATGATTTTCCCAGAATAAGCGAATTTAGATAATGCAGCATTTTCACGGGTATTGTGGGTTGGTCTGTTGATTCAGCCTCGAGGTTAGCATCACTAGCTAACAGATTGAGACGATATGGGCAGTAAGGTGCATTCGAAAATTACGAAACTAGTTTTAGTTTATTAGATGCGTTTGCTGGTTTAAATTGTTCTCTTAAAATCATGGATCAGGCAAAAAACATGCTGTTTAGCTAACGTTTATAGGTCCTGTGTTCTTTAATTTATTATTTTTCTTAGCTTCTCAGCTTTACAGAAGTGTTTGGGCGTGGCCCAGTCCTGCACGGATCATGAGATGTCTGTAAACCACGCCCCTCGCCTATCCAGCTCCAAGCTATTTTGTTTGACATAGTTTTAGTAATACAGGTGATCATACATGAGTATTATACACTGTTTTCATTGTAAACATTCTTAAATTATATAATTTTACAATTTATATTCACATTATATTTGGTGCTGGTATGTTAGCTGATTCTCGCTGTGTGTGTAATATATGGTGTGTGTGTAGAGATGTGTGTGTGTGTGTGTGTGTGTATATATATATATATATATATATATATATATATATATATATATATGTGTGTGTGTATATGTGTGTGTGTGTGTGTGTATATATATATATATATATATATATATATATATAGTGTGTGTGTGTGTGTGTGTGTGTGAGCGATCTTGTCCTGCTGTAATGTAGGCACAGAACTCAACTGCTCACTTTTGGTAGAAATAATGGGGTGTGTATATATTCAAATTCATTTGCAGAGCCGCTTATTCCTAACAAGGTTTGCGAGACTGGGGTCCATCTCATCCGACTTTGGGTAAGGTCAGGGTACTCCCTGGACAGCTATTTATATACATACACCCTCCCCCAATTATTTCTGTTGAATGTGAGAGTTCTATACCTACAGGGGGATGAGGTTGCTTAAATCAAACACTTCAGTTAAATGTTAAATAAGTAGTAATAGTCAGGGATTATGTTCTCCTAATAAAAATAATTATGTGGCTTTCAACGATATATTAATTGGAAATGTATAAGCAGTAAAATTTGGGCTTAGAGGTCCAAAAAGCATTTGTGTATTTGAGTTTAAATCAATATGGATATTTTTCTGTGTGATTGGTAACAGATCATGTCTTTAATGAATATCATGTGTCAGGTCTAGGAATTAAATACAAACCAACGAAGGTGTGACTTTTTTTTTTTTTTCTTCTTTCAGTCTAATTTGGCTCATTGTTTAAGTGAAGGGGAAACATCAAGGGGTATCTGTGTAGGACCTCTACAGGGTCATTGAGAAATGTAATGAAGTCATTCCTGGTCACAAACCACCAAGTTTGCTTCTGTGCAGACAGTGACATGCAGGGAACAGAGGGAGCGTTAGGTGGTCCGGATGTCAGAAGGAGGATACCCATCAAGCTCCTCCCTAAACAGGCTAAAAGTAAGGATTTTTATATTTCACTTGTGGACAGAAAGGCCTTTAAAATGGTGCAGGCTTTTACTTATTACCCAATGCAATTCAGACTATATGCAGTATTATCAGGAATAATAACAGCTATATTGTTTTTCTGCGAACAGAAAGTCTTGCCTACAAACAGGAGGAGCGGTTTGACTGTGGAGTTAAATCAGGAGATGCTTATGCAAGTCAGCGGCGATACCCCCAACCAATGTTTTGGGATTACAAGGTTTAACACCTGAGACTGTTTCTTTATGCATTAATTAGTTTTTGTCCCCAATTAATTAGCAGTGTACAAGAGGTAATTAAAAACATTCATCTCAGTATTCTTCTTTTTCCAGCTTAATCTGATTGGTGAAAGAGATGAAACTCCTATCCATTTTTGTGACAAGTGTGGACTCCCTATTAAGACTTATGGACGAATGGTGAGCTTTGTTGTACAATGCAGAATTTCCAGTGGTAACTTTTTGCTTACTTCTTATGGAGCTGCCATTATGAACGCTGTCTCTTTTTTTTTTTTTTTTTGAAACAGATTCCATGTAAACATGTATTCTGCTATGACTGTGCAGTGCTTCATGAAAGGAAAGGTGATAAAATGTGCCCAGGGTAAGTTTGGAGGAAAATTCTTCTACATTTACATAATAATGCATAATTTTGTCACCGGGACTAATTTTTATATTTCATACTTTTTTTTTTTTTTAAATTATTATTATTATTCTTTCAGTCTGACACTGTACAGCTGTACAGATCCAGTGCAGCGGATTGAGCAATGTCAACGTGGCTCTCTCTTCATGTGCAGCATTGTCCAGGGCTGTAAACGCACCTACCTCTCCCAGAGAGACTTGCAGGCCCATATCAACCACCGGCACATGAGGGCAAGCAAAACTTCATCAGGTCGCTCTGATCCTCACCACCTTCCTGGCTCTGATGTTTCGGAGCGTTTTCGCATGCCCCCTACTCACATGCCTAAGCCCCATGTGCTTATTCCTCCTCCTCTATCACATGCCACTCATGACCCTTACAATCAGCCACCTACTGTGTCTCATGATGATCTCCGGCCACCTCCAGGTCAGGCTCCTACACCCGACATGGGGCCTCCTCGCTCTCTCCCTCAAGAGACGTTCCGTATTACTACTGTGACCACAAGGAAGCACAGCAACCTCATCACCGTCCCTATTCAGGATGATTCAGCGAGCTCCGTCTCCCGTGAGCCTGTGAAAGTCCCACCACATCACCACCCAGGAGACTATCCCGGGCAGCCCGTGGTTTCCCACCCACATCACATGATGGCTCCACCTCAGCAGCGCTATGGGCCTCCACCTCCCCCACCCTCCATTGCTCATCCAATGCAGCATCCAGCTCAAGTATTTAGCCAGGCCCCTCCTCCACCTTTGTCTTCAGTTCCTCCACCTATAACCCCTCCTCCTGGACACCTCATGAGTCAGCTGCCACCATACATGAACCACCCTCCACCTGGGCCTCCTCCTCAACATGCAGGTCCAGTAAATGGCCCACCACCCCACCATTACAATCCTCAGTTTTCTGAGGATAAAGGTACCCTTAGCCCACCATTCAACCAACCAGGAGGACTCAGCCCAGGGATGTGGCCGGCTCCCAGAGGACCTCCCCCACCCAGAATGCAAGGTCCTCCTCCACAGGGACAGATGCCTGGTCCTCATCATCCAGACCAGGGCCGATACCGACCCTATTACCAGTAGAATAATTGTGTTGGTAGCTTTGAACTTTGATCTGATAATTGAATCTGTGGTCGAAGTTTGGGATTCTGTCTGTTTGCGTCAGGGTCTAAACTGGGATGGCATATGTTTAAATATTTTGGACTTAATTTCTGATTTTAAAATATAAGCCTTCGATTATGGGCAATATTTTGGATTTAAAATGTATTTGGCAATATTTAAAAAAAAATATTTGTCAGGTGTGTTTCTTCATGAATGTATTACATTAAACACAATACAAATGAATTTCATTCTTAGTGGATTTTCATTTTTGGGTGGAGTTGAGATTCGGATGCGTCATTTACATTTCCTAACCAACAGACTTTTAAACTTCAAATGCTTCTTACAAATATAAACAGATGCTGCGTCTGTGTTCGATCCTGAGCCGCCACATACGTTGAGGTGATTACATGTACTTGTACAAAACCACAAAGTTTATACCACTAACAAGTGCAAGAGGGTCCTGTAGGAATTTTCTTTTAATCAAAAATGATGACAGTACATTAAGGACATAATTTAGAAATAAAATTTATTAAATCTTGTGTTAAAAAAAAAAAAAAACGCAAATACAAAAGTGTCCATTCCATTTACATCTCCTCATTTAGTTATGATTGAATTCACTTTAAACAAACTGTGAGCAATGTGTACTTGTGAAATTCTAAAGCAGGCTGACTCTAAAGGAGCTGTAATCCGATCAACATTCTCTATTCATCACTTGAAATCACAGTTTGTTCATTTACATGTAATGCTAGTATATTACATGCAGTTACATCAGCATGCTAATATTAATACAGAAATAATGTATAGACTGCTATAATTTTTTAATAACAATTCAAGCAATAGATATGTAAAACAGTATTTTTGGTGCTGAAATTGTTACTTGGTGAGCTGAAGCTCTGTGGCAGTTTGGAAGACTTTTCAGAGCCCAGCATTCTATATTAATTCAATAATGTTAATGCATTTTGTATAATTTTAACATGTTAGACGCTTGTATTTGAATTTAGTGGTACAGACTCACAATTCATGAATAATGTAACATCTGAGACTACAAATTTGACATACAGGGTTGTGTTTTATGTTTTGTGTGTGTGTGTGTATACACACACATATATATATACACACACACATATACATATACGGGGATCCCTCACTTTCCGTGGTTAATGGGGACCGAGGACCCCCCCCCCCCCGACTGACGTATACGTACATGATATGTGTACATAATATCAATAAATACATATTCAATGCTATAAATGCTTATAATTACAATTAAACATTCAAAAATAATGCGTAAGATGTAAATAAAATATATAAATACACACACATACAGGCGTGTGTGCACACACTAAGATGCGCGTACAGTACTTACATTTTTGAGGGAGAGTTTTGGGTTAGTTTTTTTTTTTGTTGTTGCATAATTGGCCTTGTTTTGCGGCATTTTCCTTAACGTTTCCCGTATGTTTCCTTAATTTCCTTATTTTAAAATTTTTCAATGAATATTTTTGAAAAATCTGCAATGCACTGAAGCTGCAGAAACTGAAGCAGGAAGTAGTGAGGGATCAGTGTGTGTGTGTGTGTGTGTGTGTGTGTGTGCGCGTGCGTGTGTGTATTAATCTATAGATGTGTATGTGAATTTTCAATTTTTCGCAGATGCACTCCATAACTTTGGCCAGTTGAAACTTTGAAGCTTGTCTCCTGTGAACACACACACACACACACACACACACACACACACACACAGGCACAGGACATCAACTAAGCAGTCAGATTGGTGTTCATATCTAACTTTTGTCACAGTAAACCTATTAAATATTCAATCTGTAACTGATCAGACATTCTTTAAACAGTTTAATGATTGGAGACAGGAATCAAACACATGTTGAGGTCATTCTTACAATAATTCCCGTACCTTTTCCTGTAATTTATCCGGGTATTTATTCAGAATGTGCAACATGGCGTCATGAAGAGTGGGAAAGAACATCGATGTTTTGAGTTCATCGTCAAAAAACCTGCAGCTGTGCAGTTTCTCCAAGATATATACTACAAAAACAGTCCCCAAGTGGTTAGTGTGTGAAGAAAGGACCACCAAACAATATCATATGAAAAATGTACTTACCGTCACATGAAACAATGTAAAGTTCCACGTCCACTCGAATGAATTCCTTTAATATCTGTGAGCAAAGAAATGGCATAGTTAGTCCTAACATTGTGTAATTTAGAGTTAAAATGACTTGTGGATGGGCGTTTAAATTACTCCTGAACACTTGGCGATGCAAATTACCATTTTAAGACCTTTGAGTGCCGAGATGTCAAGGAAGGAGACAGCGGAGAAGTCCAAGACGAGACTGTGGATATCCACTGGAGGAACGCGGATATTGGCAGGAAGTTCTTCTCTCCAATTCACCTGAATAGGAAGGTCTGAGAAGTCTACTGGCTGATCCAGGCCCTCCATATTGCCCTCATCTTCCGACTTGTCATTCATTGGGTAATGTATCAAATCATAGCGATTCTGCGTGAGGTTACAGGTAAGACAGAAGGTTACGATTCAGACAAACTATGTCTGTCTACAAAGAAATAGCACACATTTTTCATATGATCCGTGTTTGTGCGTTGATGTAAATGTGATTCAGCAGCAAAGACATGGAAACCACACAAAGCCGCTCAAGGTTGAGACTCGAACTTGATATGAGGTGGATGTGCTGACTACTAAGCCACCGTGAAAGTTCTCATTGGTGGCAGGGTTGGCTTAGTAGTCAGCACATCCACCTCATATCAAGTTCGAGTCTCAACCTTGAGCGGCTTTGTGTGGAGATTGCATGTTCTCACTGCGTTTGTGTGGTTCTCCTCCGAGTATTTGAACTGTGGGAGGAAACCTGAATACTATTTTGAACTGTGGGAGGAAACCAGCAATGGGTGAAGGCGGTGTATGTGTTATCCTGAAATATTCTGTTGGTGTACCCCGCCTTCACCCATTGCTGGTTGAGATAGGCACTAGCCTCCCGCTGACCTTAATTAGAATTACGGGGTTCGGCAAGTGAGTGAGTGAAGAAGTGAATTATGAGAAATTCAATCATCATAACTTTAGGTTCGAGATTAAGAATTAAGTTTAGAATTTATTGTATATGAAAATTTTGTAAAACTGTAATAACTATATATATTTTTTTGTCAAAATAATACAGCTTAAATACATTATTACTATAACTACCTATTTATGACAGGACTTACAGATGTTACGTGCAACTGTCCATTTTTTATCATTTTTCTGATCATTCGCAGAGCCTTGTTCCTCTTTCTCAATACTCTGAGTGGATTGAATCCCACCTGAGAACACAACAAGAATAAAAGGTGTGAAACTGTTGAGCACTCAGTGCTGTGGTCCTTGTCTTACCCCAGCTTGAGTGTTTTTAATTCTGCTTTGACCTTGACATGTCTTTCGAAATGCATCTGAAATCAACTTTTCCTTCAGTGCAGTATATTTACAGCAATGATCTTACCATCCCTGTTTATAATAATGATTGACATTGTAAACCATCAAGGATTTTCCAGTGGAATGAAAAAAAACAAAAAAACACCAGGATATTTTGTGCATAACATTTTTTGCTGTATTTTACATTGAAATGTTGTAAGCATTGTTATATCACAATGTCGTAACTCATTGCTGTCAGGAGTGTAAACAAGGATGAGCTACTGAAGGGGCCTAGTTAGCATACAGCCACAGTTATCAACCCAGAATAATGGGCTGAACGTGCCCCAGAACCATTAAAGAAGTATAGATTATATCAGGAGTTCCCAGCCCTGGTCTCGGAGCACCCCTTGTCCTGCGCATGTTCGTGCCTTCTCCACTCTAACACCCACTTCAAGTCATATTTATTAGCTAATTAGGTAACCCTTTAACACCAAAATTATTTTTTGCAATTAAAAAAAATATGACTAGTGTTTTCTAATCGAAAAGGCTTAAGGAAATACCCCGAACACATTTCTTTTAACAAAATAATAATAATAAAAAAGATAACCAATAATACTACTCTCACAAATTTGTGAGCAACGCAACCCTACTCAAGGTCATCTCACAGCTAACTGAGGCACATGGGACCAAGCCGTGTTGCACCAGGCGATGCCACAAGTATAGAACATGTTCTGAACGGCAGCCGCAGGCAGTGGTGGTCTAATGGATAGGGCGCAGGATCGCTGATTCTAAGGTTGGGGGTTCGAGTCCCCACAGGGCTGTCACTGTCCCCCCTGTGCAGCTAACTGGGTTATCAAAGGTGGACCATGTCACTCACTGACTATGGTGAGAGGCATGTCAAAGAACCATTGCTGACTTTTGTAAAGAGTAGCCTGCAAAAAAGCCGTTAGCGTGTTTCTGAGGACAAGTAGCAAGCGTTCCTGTGTCCCGGTTAATCTTCTCCGGAAGAGACGAATTGCTACACTACCTATGGGGATAAGATACGATGATGAATGCACATCAACATCTTCCTCCAGTAGCTCATCAACAACAACAACAACAACAACGGCAGCAGCACTGAGTACAATGTGTCTAGTAGTTATTAGCATTTTTGAAAGAGGACCATATGGTCCTGCTGGGTGTTTAGGGGTTAAATTGGTTGTGTTAGGAATAAGGAAAATGCTACAATGTGCAAAGCAGGAGGTCCTCTAGGATTGGGATCAGAACCGGACATAAATCCTTTGAAGCTGGAACAAGAAAGAAACCACCATTATACAGTACCTTCAATTCATGTGTTTATCATGTGACATTTCAGATATTGTGGACTAATCCTCTTTATTAATTCAACATTTAAAAAAAATTAATTTCTTTTAGCTTTATTAAAATGTTATTTTTACTCCAGTAATATCGGTATAAAATCTATGATGTTTCAAGATTCAAGAAAAGCTAACAAACTATGTGAGCGCATGCACTTTTAGGTGCTAACAGTGTGATTGGAAATGGACCCTACAAGGGAATGGTGTGATTTGATTGGCTCGTTAACTAATATATACTGTATTATCCTCCCTGCAAACTTGGCAGAATGCTTGAATCAATTAAAAAAACGTAGGGGTAAATCATATACAGTGATCTGTCGTTACTTCGTGCCTCAGTTTCTTTGGCTTCAGTGCATCGTGGGTTTTTCAAAAATATTCATCGGGTAATAAGAAAATGAAAGAAAAGTTAAGGAAAATGCCACAAAACAAGGCCAATTATGCAAAAAAAAAACCCAAAACAGAAACAAAACAAAAAACCAACCCGACAAAACTACTTAGATTTTTATGTGAGTCATCTGAGTGTGTGTCCACGCATGCATCTTTGTCTGCGCACGTGTGGATCTGTATGTGTGTGTATTTATATTTTATTTACATCTTATGCATTATTTTTGAATATTTAATTATTATAAGTATTTATAGCGTTGAATATGTATTTATTTATTATATCGGTAGTAGCATGCTTAGGTTGGAACTACCAGGCAGAAGGCCTAGAGGAAGACCAAAGAGACGATTCATGGACGTGGTGAAGGAGGACATGAAGGCAGTTGGTGTAAGAGAAGAAGATGCAGAGGATAGGGTGAGATGGAGGCAGATGATTCGCTGTGGCGACCCCTGAAGGGAACAGCCGAAAGGAAAAGAAGAAGAAGAAGAAGAAGAATACAGTATGTATTTATTGATATATATACCCATCTACATTTACGTATACGTCAGTCAGCGGGATTGATCCTACTTAACGGAAATCGGCAGTGGCTGGGGGACCTCGGTCCCCATTAACCGCGAAAAGTGAGGGATCCCTGTATACTAAAACAGTTAATGTTCTGTGGTGTACAGAGATGAGAAAGTCCGACAGAATGTACACCATGTAACCTACAAGGTGATTATTAACCGTTAAACTTGCAGTTGAACTAGATAAATGATTAAATGATGATTTAATGTGAAACATGATAATAGGAGACATTAAGAGTAATTAAGGGGTTGTTTAAATGTTTGGAAGAAGTGCAAAGGCAGAATTACTTTCATTGAGCTCCGAAAAATGGGACAAGGTCACTTTTTGAAATGTTTTCCCGCAGTGAATCAAGCTGTGTCTGCCACAACAGACTATTCTGTGATATTCACATTGCCATCTTGCTATATTCACATATTCACCTTGCTGTAAACAATTATTATTTATATGGATTAATAACTTACCTTGTTTGCTAGCCCTCTTGGTCAGAAACAGGATTAAACAGTTGGGATCATGCATTTTCCTCATTTCTGCATGAAATTATAAAATATATGCACATACTGCTAGGCTAGGCTAGGCTAGGCTAGGTGATGCTCTGGATATGTGAAAAGGAAATTTTTAGTAGATGTTATACTTTTTTATATATATATACTGTTGATAAGGTAAGGTGTTCAGTTCAGCCTATTCATCTTTTTCTTTAGCTTAAGCGAATTACTATTACAATTTAAGTGCTTTTGGTGATTTTCTACTATTAGTAGGCTATAAGTGCCACTGCTAGTAGGCTACTACTGAAAGGCATTTTCTGGAGTTTTTGGATAATTTTATTTTTCTGAACTATCTAAACAAAGCTAACCGGACATTATCATTAGCAACCTTTAGTTCAGTGCTTTCCACAGTGGTAGCTATAAGTGTGATTTATTTCAGCCAAGTCTATTTTGCCAATGTTAGTGTTTCTAATCCGTGCTCTTTCATATTCTTTCAGCTCTTAGGCTACACAAACAACAAACAATAAATAGGCTTTGACTTGGTCTTATCTTTAGCAATGAAATATATATATATATATATATATATATATTTAATTTCGAAAGCATTTAAAATATGAATCACTTACAGCTTCCACTAGTTTCTCCTTGAAGAACTCAATATTTGCAAAGAATATCGGTGAAGGGATTTTGAATATTTTAACTCCACCAGGCTCATGAATCTGTAAATAAATGGAAAATAAAGAATATCACTGTATGTTATTGATGACGAGAATGCTGGCAAATTAGGGGGGAAAACATTAGCTGAAACTCACAGAGGCATAGTCTTTGCGGTCTCTGTAGAGATCAGTGCCTATGATGTTGGCTAGTACAGAACAACGCGGACTGGGATAAAAACATACATGAAATGTTGGAGTGGAAATAATGCATCATCAAGTTTGGGCTTTGTTGCAATTTCATATTGCTCATACACACACACACACACACACACACATACATACATACATATATATATATATATATATATATATATATATATATATATATATATATATATATATATATATATATATATGTATGTGTGTGTGTGTGTGTGTGTGTGTGTGTGTGTGTGTGTGTAATAGCAATATATGTGTGTGTGTGTGTGTGTGTGTGTGTGTATATATGTATGTATGTGTATATGTGTATATATATATATATATATATATATATATATATATATATATATATATATATATATATATACATGTATGCATGTATGTGTATATATGTATGCATATATATATATATATAATATACTAGTATGTATATACTGTGCGTGTGTGTGTGTGTGTGTGTGTGTGTGTGTGTGTGTGTGTGTGTGTGTGTGTGTGTATGTTTGCACACACGTGCACAAACTGGTACCTTGACTTATGAATGTCTTTTAGAACGAATTTTTCATGATACAAACTTCAATCCCACCAAAAATCGGCCCCATCCAATGCAGAAAAATTTTGATTTACAAGCTCTGCTGCGGAAATGGCTTTTCCTCTGTGCTCCAAGAACGCTTTGTGCAGTGGTTCTCAATTATTTTCTGTGATGCCCCCTAAAAACATTTCATACCACCCCTCCTTTCCCCTGCACTTCATATTGTGTGCTTGGTGCTTATTATTATTTATGATTAATTATGATTAATGTTAATGTACATGTGTTATTATTATTATGAGATATTTATTGTGTTTGCATTTTTTTTTACATATTTTGTCTTTAATATATTAGGTCAATAATTGGTTTTCTAATATTTCCTATGGGAGTTACTGAAACAAGCACTTTAACTTACGAGCTTGCCCTCAGAATGGGTTAATTTCATAAGTCAAGGTACCACTGTGTGTATGTGTGTGTGTGTGTGTGTGTGTGTGTGTGTGTGTGTGTGTGTGTGTGTGCGTGTGTGTGTGTATATACATACACACACATATACACAATAACTGTACAAACTTACAATTGAGTACGAAAGACGACTGTGAGCAGTTCCACACCAACACCTACAGCTAGTCCCAGGTCTAGGCTCAGAATAATGGCGGCTGCACATGTCACAACCCAGATAACCTGAAATGTGGAAGTAGATATAGCGTGACAGGGAAGAGTTTGATTAAGCCAAAGACAGCGGTAAAGATTTTTTTAAATTTAGTAGTTCCCAATGCAACAAATAAATTTATTTAGGGATGGTTGAAATATATTGATGTTAATGGTTATGACATAAAAAGGATTTAAATTCAAGATTTGAAAACAATAATAAATAAAAAAAATAGAGTTGCCGCAAGGGTTGAACTTCTATGTGGTTGTCCAGTTTTTACCTGTTCATGCATGATGACACTAATGGATTCAACAAGTTCTCATCCATTCATTCATCTTCTGAAACACTTATTCCTAATTAAGATCGAGGGGTCACTGGTGCCCATCTTGGCCAACTCTGGTCGAGGGTGGGGTACACCATGAACAGTTTGCCAGGCTATCATAGTTGAACAAGTTCTTTTATTATTTTCTTATATTTTTTTTATATAATTGCATGGTCTCAGGGTATTTGCGAATTTTTTAAGATGCTTTATCCTACTTCACTTTCAGGGAGGCTGTCGCCCAGCTCAACCATCTCTGAGCAATGGCGGGTTATACCCTACGTAGCTTCTCAGGTCATTGCAGGACAGACACACACACACACAAACACAAACACATACACAACCATTCTCACTCACATGCAGACCTTGGGGCAATTTGAAACAGACAATTATTCTACCGTGCATGTTTTATAACCGTAGAAGAAAACCAGAGTATCCAATGGAAACCCACACAAGCACAGGGAGAACATACAAACTCCACACAGGATAACTCAAGCCTAGGAACCAAACTCAGGCTTTCTTGCTGTTAGTCAAACATTCTAGCCACTGTGCCCCCAAGGTCTTTATTTATTTTTGAAATAAATTGATAAAACAACAGGCAATGCTATAAAATGAAAAATAAGCAGATTGGGATGTTTTTATCATGGAGAAGATAATAAATTATATATATATATATATATATATATATATAATGTACTGTATGTATGTGAATATACATATATAATGTACTGTGTGTGTGTGTGTGTGTGTGTGTGTGTGTGTGTGTGTGTGTGTGTGTGTGTACACCACATGCACATACCATGTTGTTTTTAACTGTAATATCTGTTAAAGTTCTTTAAGAAGAATGAAAGAAAGTTCTCACACAATCAACTTTATCCCTCATCCAAAGATATGGGATCTCTCTGAACTGCATCAGCATGCCTTTGAGGTTTACAATCACAAGAGCCCCTAAAACAGACTAAAACAACAAGTAAGACCAAAAATGTATAAATGTATGTAAAAATAAATTAAAATAATGTTTTACATGTTTCCTAATTAAGTGTTGAGATGGTGAACCTCTTGCCATGTCTATAACAATTATAATACATTTAAATATAATACATTTTCTGAACCACTTAATCCTAATTGGATCCACAAGGAGGCTGCTGCCCATCCCAGCTGGCCCTAGGTGAGGGCGGAGTACACATTGGACCTCTCGCCAGGCCATCACAGGGTAGAAACATACTGATGGCTATGCAGCCTACTCTTGATGAAAGTCAGCAATGGTTCTTTTGCATGAAAATCTCACCATAGACAGTGAGACATGGCCGGCCTTTGATAACACAGTTATCTGGACTGGGGGGACAGCCCAGTGGGAGTGGGGCTTGAGCCCCCAACCATGGGATCAGCGATTCAGCACCTTACCACCGGACCACCACTGCCCCCATTTAGAATTCTGCTTTATTTAATAGTGGCTAAAACTTTGAAATGATGAACTGTACTTGATATAATTACAAATCTTACGACTACAAAATGTACATGATAACTGGATATCTTTGCAACTATTTAATAATGAACATTAATTAATCAGTTCAGAAGAATGACATCTTTTAACAGGTTAACCAGTTGATGATATTGTGAAAACATGAATGAAGTAGAAATGTAGGATTTCCCCATTTCCTTGTCACTCACCCTTGGCAGTGGCTCAAGCAGGAATCCTATTCCAACGGTGACAATCAGTACAATAATTGCAGAGATTAGGCCTGCTATCTGTTAAAAAAAAAAAAAAAAAGTTAATATTTTATCCCTAATTCCCATTTTGTGCAATCAGTCTTACAAATGATAAACTTTGGGACAGTAGCCCTCATAAGCTACGAAATTATATCTTACAACATTTAAAAAGGAACAGTCCATATATGAACCTTTTGATACCCACCGAGCCTTTCACACCTCAACTATCAAGTTCAAAGGCAGTGCTTGGTGTAGTAAAGGGATCAGCAGAAGCAGTTTGGTACTCACCTGGGTTTTCCCTCCTGTGCTTTCTTGCACTGCTGTTCTGGAAAGTGCAGTGCTGACTGCGAAGGATCGAAAAGATGCCCCAAATATATTACTTGCTCCAAAAGCAATGAGCTCCTGTAATTATAACAAAAATCCAAATCATCGTCATAAATGTGATCTATATTTTAAATGGATTTCACAATTACAGTTGTTTTTATAATTTAGTGCAAATTTTGATTATTTGTATTTTGTATTTCTAACCTGATTCCCATCGATAATATAGTCATGCTTGACAGAATAGACTTTAGCCACAGAGAATGCCACAGCAAAGCCCACTATGGCTATAGGGAAAGCATCAACTACACTTAATTTCATGACTTCCACATTTGGGGCAAATGGAGCTTCAAATCTAAAGGTATGAACAGCAAAACTCAGTGTCTCATATATATGAAGTGCGCCATTCTTTACAACATACATTGCTACATAAGTACTGTGCATATGAAATTCTTGCATATTCCATGACCACCTGTTAGAAAATACCTTATGACAATTCTTAATTCATTGCATATTTTCTTCAAGTACATATTCTTACCCATCTACCATTTCTCCAATCACAGTCACATTATATGTTCCTGGAAAGTTAAATCCATAAGAGACTCCACAAGCAATGATGGTCTAATGGAGACAATATTGAAAACATTAAAGCTCGCAAAACCTCTTTTGATATCTGTAAAATTCTGCAATGTTAAATTGTTTCTCACGTAACACTCACCATGATGATTTCAATTGGAATAGGCACAGATAGCTTGAATCTATCATTAATCTCCTTTACTACAAACACCACCACCATAATTATGATCGAGATGATTACATCAGCCACATTTGTCATATGGATCTGTGTGAAAACACCCTTCAGGGTCTGAAATCAAAAATGAAAATGGAGCAAATAAAACTCAGGCATTTGAAGAATAGCTTTGAATCTTCATGATTCTGAATCATCTTTAAGATTTTACATCTTGGAATTTGCCCATGGGGCAGTGGTGGCCCAGTGGAAAGGTGCTGGATTACTGATCCCAAGGTTGGGATTTCAAGTCCCACCATCATTGGGTTGTCACTGCTGTCCCTCCAATGCAGCTAACTCAGTCATCAAAGGCTGGCCATGTCTCTCACTGTCTGTGTTGAGAAGCATGTAAAGAACCATTGCTGACATTCGTCAAGAGTATGCTGCATAGCTATCAGCATGTTTCTTCCATGTGACGGTCTAGCAAGCTGTCCAGGATGTGCTCTGCCCTCACCCAGAGTTGGCGGTTCAGAAAATTAATGATTTTGCCCATTTAATGGCCAAAGAACATGGCTTTCCTTGTGGGGCCGGTGGTGTTGTGGTTAGGATGCTGGGCTCATGATCGGGAGATTGTGTGTTCAAAGCCCAGAGAGATCCTCACTGTGCTAAGACCCCTGGGCAAGGTCTCAACCACAAGTGTGCCTCTGTTCCCCCAGTAGTATAAATGGGTACCAGTAAAAATATACTGGGAAGGTAACCTGTGATGGACTAGCGTCCCATCCAGGAGGAGTTGAACTCCTAGTCGCTTCACGCTATGGAAACCGGGGATAAGCACCGGCCTGATAAGCTATTGTGGCTCGGGTGTAAAAAGCCTAATGGACTTTACTACTTACTAGAACATGGGTTTCCTGCCAATGCATCTTCACTTTTTGTTGAGCAGCAGTGCAAGCTATAATTAGTATATGTCTATAATAGTATATACATATATACATATGTACATTATACGTATAGTATATAAATAGTATATTATAATGAGGAATACTCGGCAGTACAGTAGTAAGCACTATGATCTCCCAATGCCTGTTTGGCTTTTCTCCAGGTGCTCTGGTTTCTACAGTCCAAAGCCATGCAGATTAGACTAACTATCCATCCATATTTTAAAGCCTTATTCTATTAGCATCATGGGGAGCCTGGGGCCTATCTCAGCCAACTCTGGGCAAAGGCAGGGAGCACCTTGAATAGCTTGCCAAATCATTACAAGACCATCACACACCGTCTCACGACAGCTACTCTAATTTTCCCATAGGTGTGAATGTGTGAGTGAATGGTTGTACGTATCTGTGTTAACCCTGCAGTAACTGGTGACCTGACCACGGTATATGGTATAGCACTTCTCTCTTGACCTCTGATGTGATTAGAGATGCAATATTTGAAAATTGATGGATGGAGAAAATGGAAAACATCCAACTCTGCTGGCAAGACTGTATGTTATATAATGGAAGAAATATCACCCATCTCTCCTTAACCAACAGAAATAATATTAGTATGGTACTCTGAAGCACTTCATATGCACTTCAGTATATATGTATACTTCACATTTTGAAAGGTTGTTTGAAAAACATTAATTTGTTGTTTTCTATCAATTAAAAAATGTTATTTTCATAAATCATACTTTTATACTTACATAGAAAATGTTGAATGCTCCACTTGCGCCTGGTACATTCAACCCGAACACAAACTTGAGCTGTGATACAACGATGTGAACTGCGGCAGCAGTAGTGAACCCAGATACGAGTGTATCAGACAGGTAAATGACAATGAAGCCAATCTGCAGCAGCCCCATACCAAGCTAAGGAAAATTGGGAATGGTTTATATGAGAATTATATGAGATTTTACATGGAATTAAAATATATAACTATTCATTCATTCATTCATTCATTTTCTGAACCGCTTAATCCTAATTAGGGTCGCAGAGAGGCTGGTGCCCATCTCAGCCAACTTTGGGTGAGGACGGGATACACCTTGGAAAGCTCGCAAGGTCACCACAGACTATTCCGACATTGTATCTCAATTGCTGATGATATATTTAAATTCAAATGATTCTTAGTATGTACCTTAATACGATATATAATGTATTATTCCCATTGCTAATTTTTGAAAAGACTCAATTTTTTTCTTACTACATTAGCAAAGGATGATGATATCTTGATCTGAGGCTGAAAGAATTATTATTCATATTGGCTACCTGGAAGATGCCCACAAGAAATGTGACAGAAGAGGCGACTACAACTCTCTGTTGTTCCGCAGACATTCCCTCCAATCCAGTAATGTTGGCAGACATATGCTCATCAGGTACCATTCTCTGCACAACAGTACCAATCATCAGACTCAGAACAGGAAAAGGACCTGAGATTCAGATAGAAGAGATTATGATCTACATATCAGTATTTGGGTTGCCGTATCAATACTGCATCGGGAGCTGCGTACCTACTGACAGGTGTCTTGAAGTGCCCAAGAAAAAGTAGATCAGTATAGGAAAAAATGCAGAGTATAGACCATATCCTGGTTGTAAGTAAGCCAGCAAGGCGAAAGCAAGTCCTGGAAAAAAAAAACAAAATATTATAGTACTGTATCTGTGAGCTTCTACACAATTATCCAATCAGCGAGTGGTGTGTGGAAGCTACACAATACATAAAATCATGTACATACAGGTCAAGATGTTCTGTTTATTCATTCATTCATTCATTTTCTATAACCATTTAATCCTAATTAGGGTCACGAGGAGGCTGACACTCATCCCAGCTGACTCCGGGTGAGGGCAGAGTACACCCTGGACAACTCGCCAGGCCATTGCAGCTACTCTTGTTGAAAGTCATCAATGGTTCTTTTACACCTCACACCGTAGACAGTGCTCTCATGGCTGACCTTTGATAACCCAGTTAGCTGCACCCTGGGGGGGGCAGTGACAACCCGTAGAGAGTGGGACTTGAACCCCCAACCTTAGAATCAGTGAACCAGCACCTTTAGTACCAGGCCACCATGTCCTTACTTCAAACATTCTTCTGGGAAAATTAATATTATCTCACTGACTATTAAGAACTGGTTGCTGCTGCCTTTTTTGGTTTGAGTAATTTACATATTGCGGCACGGTGGCGTAGTGGTTAGCACGGCCGCCTCACAGCAAGAAGGCCTGGGTTCGATTCCCGGCCTGGGCGTTTCTGTGTGGAGCTTGCATGTTCTCCCCGTGCTTGCATGGGTTTCCTCCGGGTGCTCTGGTTTCCTCCCACAATCCAAAGACATGCACAGTAGGTTCATTGGCCGTTCTAAATTGCCCGTAGGTTCGCATCGTGCAAAAGGCAATGGCAAACCATTGCACTAATCCTGCCAAGAAAACCTCCATGAAGATGATAACCAGGGTGTCATCCTTCATGGAGGGTCGTCAATGGTTGTCCTACGACTCAGGCACTAGATAGAGAATTCACATAGAAACATGAGGCTAGAGTGGACACAGTGTCAAAAAGTTAAACAATTGAATATCAGGAAAAGGGAAGCATACTGGCTTAGTGGTCGGCGTGTCGACCTCACAGCAAGATCCCGTGTTCAAATCCTATACTCAGCAAAGATTTTTCTATGTCGACTTTCAATGTGTTCTCCCCATGTTTGTGTGAGTTTCATCTGAGTTACTTTGGATTCATCACACATTAAGCTCATTATCACTCTTCTAAACTGTCAGGTTTTGCCCTGCTATTGGTAACATGTAATCCAGTACAACCTTTTGCATGGTCGAGTGGTCGGCAACTAAACCGGCTCCTCCACCAGGTTTCAAATTTGGTGAGGAGGGTGGCTAGCAACCCAGTAGGAACAAAAACAAGGCCTATCAAAGGGCGGATGAACTCTTGAGAGTCAACGGCCAGTGAGCTAGAGATGGTGTCTCAATAAAAACAACCTGCAGAAAGAACTTTGGGCCTCTACTGCGGATTTTTTGCCCTTTGTATACAGCCATGACAAGCTGTTATGGCTGCCGTCTACGCCAGTATTCTGGCACAGCACCCAGATTGATTGAAACTGCCATTATATGTAACTGTGATTGCAAATGGTTGTACAGGTGTAGGACCTGTGATGAATTGTCAAACTGTTCAATCAATCGATGCCTTTTCCCAGAGTTGGTCGAGATAGGCTGCACCAGATGTGACCCTGGTAGGATTAAGCAGTTTGAAAAATTAATAGTCCAGTTTGAGTGAGTCTGCACCATGATAGCCTCAGATTACCTTTCCTGGTCGACCGAAACCTGATGTGGTCTTCCAGTGTTGTATCCCATACACAATTTAACATACTCTACAGCTCTCAATCTGATTCCTTTTGACCATAATTCCTTGTATAATCTATGGATAAGATTTCCATGTCCTGGCTAACAATACAAAATACTCGATGTTATGATAAAATAAATCATCATCATCATAATCTTCAACAATCAGAACCCATCCCCTTACCAGAAGGCAGAGGGAAGCTACCCTTTGGTCAAGCAGGGAGAGCCCCAAACATATGGGCACTGAGACTGGGAGCAACACGGATGCCCACACCACCTCACCACCTCTCCCCATGAGCAACTCCAGAATGTTCAAGTTCCTGCCCATCTTGAGATGGGTAGTTCCAGAGCCCAAGCTATGTGTTGAAGTGAATCCAACTATATCTACCATAGTTGGTATCTTTCCACCATAGGCATTTGCTCAGGCTCCTTCCCCGCCAGAAGGGTAACGTTCCTTTTCCCAAGAGCCACAGTCAGTAGCCAAGGATCGGTCTGAAAGAACTCATGCCTTCAGCTGCCACCCAACTCACAAATACCAGACACCTATAGACCCTCCTACAGGTGTTGGGTTCATGGGAGGGTGGACCCTTGTCGGGCACTGCTGGCCCTATGGGCAGAAGCTCAACCACCAGGTGCTAGCCTTTGAGCCCCTACCCCAGGCCTGGCTACAGGGGGGGGGCCCAATGACCTGTGAAACCACGTCCTTCTATTATTATCCATAGGGGTCCTTTGAACCACGCTTCATCTATACTAGTACCTTCACCTAGGATGTGCTTGCCTTGACTGACTTTACCAGGTGCCCCCCCAACGACATAGCTCTTAGGATCATTAGGATACGTGAACATTTCCACGACAATAAGGTGGAGATTCGAGGAGAAGAAAAAATAAATAATGTGGGAGCAAAATCATTTCAAAAGCTCAGGCTGTGATAATCTTCTGATAAGGATACTGAGGAATTTATCTGTTGCTTCAAAACATTTATACTAATATATATATATATATATATATATATATATATATATATTTCAATATACTAGCATATCCCCCAGTGCAGTTAACTGGGTTATCAAAGGCAGGCTATGTTTCTCACTGTCTATGGTGAGAGGCATGTAAAAGAACCATTGCTGACTTTCGTAAAGAGTAGGCTGCAAAGCCGTCAGCGTGTTTCTACGACCTGGAGAGGGAAGGGCGCCGCCAGACCAAATCAGCCCAAGTCTCGCTCGCCATGAAGGTGCCCCAACGACATCCCCGGATGTTAAGGGATAAGTGAAGTGAAATATATACATGTGTATATACTAGTATATATGTGTGTGTATGTGTGTATATATATATATATATATATATATATATATATATATATATATATATATATATATATATATATATATATATATATATATATATATATATATTATGTGTATGTGTTTTACAGATGTATGTGTATCTGTATGTGTATATATATATATATAATTTTATCAGCTGAAGAAATGTTCAATAAATTTAAAATACCTTTTTAAAAAGTACTGCAAATAAATTATAAATAAAAACACTAAATCTGTGTTTGTGTTCAAATACCTAAAATAATAATGTCACATTATGCACATACGGGCATTTTCTTTGCAGTGAAAGATCCAATAAAAATTCTTTGGAAGAACTTTGTCATGCCATTTTTTATAATCTACAATTATACTTAAACTAACAATACAAAGCTTGAGGAAGTCACCCTGAAACCCCCTGTATTTGCCATCAGTGATACTCTCCAGTATCAGCTCAGTTTCCTCGATTAGTTCCATTATTAGTAATAACGGATAACGGGTGCTCATTAGTGCAGATCAATTTAAAATAAAAAGTTATGATATCGCCCACATGATAACGGCAACATTTCACTCAATTTCTAAGTAAGTTAGTAAGAAAAAGAACAAAGTACTACCTTGCAGTACAGACACAAGTCCTGTGCTGATTCCAGATATTATATCACTCAGGAGCCATTGTTTAAATCTGTAAGCTTTCATCCACCCAATGATGGGGAGCAAAGACAATGCTGCATTCTTTAAACGTGTTGAATTACACCTGATTTAAACACAAAAATACATTCTCAGAATTTCCGTCCCTTTTCAGTAAAACAGACTGTATGGACAATCCTATGTAACAGTACATAATTGAAAAGAAAGATCCTGATATTGTATACTGTATACTGTACAGTCAAACATGCAAAAAATGTAAACACGATCCAACAAAATATATTGTTTCATGTATGAAACAGGAAAAAGGACATTTACTATTTTAGTTTCATTGAGATTTTCTTTCAGATTTTAGAATGAATAGTTCTTACTTGAAGTATTCCACAAGATGATATTGTAGACCCTTATGGTTCCTGACATGCCGTGTGTGTTTTTCTGAAAAGGAATCTTCAGAGAACACCTGTCTTTCCACAATATAGAGCCCATCTACTAATTCTGCCTCTTTTCCCATTTGTCCTTGCAAAGTCCAGGTAAGGTACCGAAGCTGGAGGAGATACTGTGTCCCTTGTGTGTTTCAGAACTCTGCTTGGATAATAACTGCATCTGTTTTTACTTTGCAGATCCTTTAATCATTTACAGACGTAAAATGGGTTGCCATCACAACATGATAACCTGAGTTATCCTTCCTTGTGTGTATGCTGACCCAAGATTTGCGAGATGCATAGCAGCTAATAATTTATTTTTGAATTTCCCATTGATTTCTTAAACAAACAAAAGAACATTGATATTCTTTGCATTCAAATGCTTTCCTGATAATTTGCCCTCCAGTTTCCTTAAAGATGTTTGACTTCTTGAAAAGCAAATTAAATTCGCATGCTATTTTGACTTGTCCTACTCTGATGAGAAGATTTCTCACTCAGTTGTCTATATTATTATTATTATTATTATTCACTTATCCCTTAACATTCGGGGATATCGTTGGGCCGCTTTTCACGGCAAGACCTGGGATGATTTGGCCTGGCGGAGCCCATCCCTCTCCAGGTCAACAGGCAATTTAGAATGGCCAATGAACCTACTGTGCATGTCTTTGGACTGTGGGAGGAAACCGGAGCACCCGGAGAAAACCCACGCAAGCACGGGGAGAACATGCAAACTCCACACAGAAATGCCCAGGCCGGGAATCGAACCCAGGCCTTCATGCTGTGAGGTGGACTTGCTAACCACTATGCCACCATGCTGCAATTATTATTATTATTATTATTATTATTATTATTATTATTATTATTATTATTATTATTATTATTATTATTATTATATCACACTCAGACTGCTCTGTTGATGTTTATTTGATATGAGAGGAGCAGGTTCCAGCATGAGACCCAGGGTCCTGTATGTTTTACCTCTCATGATTGCAATATCTTTCACAAGATCCTGATGGACCCAAACAATGTTTTTCAAATAAACTTGTAGAAATGTTCTTGCCAATTTTTTCCACCCCCCAGTGCAGCGAACTGGATTATGAAAGGCCGGCCATGGCTCTCACTGTCTATGGTGGGAAGCTGTAAAAGACCCATTGCTGACTTTGTAAAGAGTACACTGCTTAGCCATTAGCGTGTTTCTGCCCTGCGATGGCCTGGTGAGCTGTCCACGGTGTACTCTGCCCTCGCCCAAAGTCAGCTGAGATGGGCACCATCCTTCTGACAACCCTAAATAGGATTAAGTGGTTCAGAAAATGAATGAATGAATGAATTCTTTCAACCTGCTTTCCAATGTTTTTTTAGACTGTCCCAAGTGCCCCGCACATTTGGTTATTTCAAATTGAAAGGTTTTTATTTCCCAACTTTTGCTCAAATATGTGTTGTGAAGGTGAGATGTGGACAGATATATGTACTTTAAATAAAACAGGGTTCTCACCCACATCTGATTGTCAGTCAATTGATTTAAACCAACTGATTTCATTTTATTCTCAAATTTAACTGCAAGCCCAAAGGTTTACTTACTTTTGCCACCAGAAGGTACTGCATGTAATATTGGATTATTTTCCTCAATAAATAAACAACCAAGTATAATATATTTGTCTTGTTTGATTAACTGTGTCTTTTGTATCTGCTTTCAGGGCTTTCAGAAAACTAGAATAATGATTTAGGTTACCTTTCGGCTTTTTCTTTCCATATAAGGTTCACATACTGGGGCAGTGGTGGTCTAGTGGATACAGCGCAGGATCGCTGATCCTAAGGTTGGGGGTTCGAGTCCCCATAAGGTTGTCACTGTCCCCCCAGTGCGACTAACTGGGTTATCGAAGGCGGGCCATGTCTCTCACTGTCTATGGTGAGAGGTTCATGTAATAGAACCATTGCTGACTTTCGTAAAGAGTAGCTGCAAAGCCGTCAGCGTGTTTCTGTCCCTTGCTAAAAGGGTTGTGACAGGAAGGGCATCCGACGTAAAAACCTATGCCAAAATCAAATGTGCGATTCAGATGATTCGCTGTGGCGACTCCCGAGAAAAGGGGAAAAGCCAAAAGGAAGAAAGAAATGAGGTTCAGATTTTTTTTTCAGTTCCCTCTAAATGAATTCTTTTGAATGAAGCTAAATGAAGCTTTCTTTTTATGTTTTTCAAAAATGCTGCCAATGTTTATTATCATTTCTACACTATGTCCTTTTTTCTTATCGCAGAATATACAGAGTGACTCCAACCCCCACCCCCACCCACCTCCCCACATTTCCAAGGCAAATAAAAATGGTTAAAGATAATCAAATGATTATTTGTACACAAGAAACTTCATTTCATCCAGTTTTAATTGAAACGTTTATAATATATAAATATATTATATATATAATTGTTATTATCACTTCTGACTGTTACAATAACATGATGAAAAACTTTATAAAGTCATAACTTGAACATATTGAACTCGAATAACTCAGTGTGTGGTTTCAGGAAATTAAGTTACTGCAGACACAACTCGAAGATAACTGGACCTGATGAGGAAAAAGTTTCCGGATCAGGTGAGTTCATTGTGTGGCAAGATTGGATGACTGGTCCGTCCTAATGATTTTGTGATTTTTTTTTTTTTTTTTTTTCCTTCTGTGGGCTGACTTCAAACTCTTGAAACAGGAGATAACCGCTGCTCCACCCATCATGACCTGTCAATCTTGTTGCATGCATAGACATTGTCAGCCACAATATGAAGGTTGTCATCTCTAAAACAGGATGTATGAAAACTTTATTGAGTGAAATTTCATATAAAAAAAATAATAGCAATAATAAGATTGTTTTAAAATAACGTTTCCAATTACTTTTGAAATGTGGATGGATTCATTGCATCACCTTCACTCTCTCTCTCTCTCTCTCTCTCTCTCTCTCTCTGTCTCGCTCTATATATATATATACAGTGTATATACACACACACACACACAGGGGTCTGGGGCAGTGGTGGTCTAGTGGTATAGGGTGCTGGATTGCTGAACTTAAGGTTGGGGGTTCGAGTCCCCACAAGGTTGTCACTGTCCCCCCAGTCCAGCTAGCTGGTTATCAAAGGCGGGCCATGTCTCTCACTGTCTATGGTGAGAGACATGTAAAAGAACCATTGCCGACTTTCGAAAAGAGTAGCTGCAAAGCCGTCAGCGTGTTTCTGTCCCTTGTTAAAAGGGTTGTGTCAGGAAGGGCATCCGACGTAAAAACCTACAGTATGCCAAATCAAACGTGCGAATCATTCGCTGTGGCGACTCCTGAGAAAGGGAAAAGTCAAAAGGAAATCTCTCATGTACATACACAGGGATACCTCACTTTCCGCGGTTAATTCGGGCAGAGATACCCACGCGACCACCGCATTCCACGAAGTAGGATCACCGCTCCACACACCCCACACCACCACCTGATGTAGACATGCAGGTATTTGTGTATGTTGTGTTGTTTTTGTTTAGCAGTCCGTCGTGGCCGACAATGACGTAGAAGGGATTGTCCGATGCCGGAGACTTTGGTATGAGAACAGCCAGGATATGAAGCTTCTGCTGCAGATGCCACACACAATGGCCGCCTCATTCGTCATTGTTGGCTCATTCGTCATTTGTCAGACTCTTGTCTGTCCAGGCTTTTACATTTCTTTCTCAGATTGTATCTGCAGCACCACTGACAACTGTTCTCCACGCTTTCCTGCTTTCAACAGTTTGTCTCCAGTTGGTGATTTCGTCAATGTTCTTGAGGCACTTCTTGGATGTGTTTTTTTTTACCTTAACCTCGGCGCTCCAGTCTTTCTGGTGCCTTGTCGCAGTTCATCATACAGAACAGCCTTCGGAAGCCTGTTTTCACGCCTCCTTGAATCGCCACCTTATCGTAGTGGAGGGGTTTGCGTGGCCTTATGATCCTAGGGGCTATGTTGTTGGTGGCATAATGCCGTTGGTACGGTTACCCAAGGCAAACAGGTCCTGGGTGAAGGTCCAGACGAAGTGCGGTTCAGAAACCAACACCACAGTGCCGACACGGTCAACAAGGGCGATGCTGGAAATTACTATATGTGTATATGATATCAATACATACATATTCAATGCTATAAATGATTATAATTACAATTAAACATTAAAAAATAATGAATACGTTGTAAATAAAATATAAATACACACACATACAGATGCGCGTGCACGCACTATGTAACGAGTTTTGATGGGAGGTTTTGGGTTGTTTTTTATTTTGCGTTTGCTTCTGGGTTTTTTTTTTTGCATAATTGGCCTTGGTTTTTTTGGTATTTTTCCCCTATTCTTCCTTAATTTCCTTATTTTTAATACTCTAATACTTTTAATACTCCTACATTTTTTTATGAATATTTAAAAAAAAAACGTGATGCACTGAAGCCGCATGAATTGAAGTACAAGGGATCCCTGTGTGTGTGTGTGTGGGGTAGTGGTAAGACTGCTGTGCTCATGATCGGGAGGTTGTGTGTTAAAATCCCAGTTCGACCTCCACTGTGCTAAGACCCCTGGGCAAAGTCTTAACCACAAGCGTGCCTCTATTCACCCAGCAGTATAAATGGGAACCAGTAAAAATATAGTGGGAAAGTAATCTGCAATGGACTAGCATCCCATCCAGGAGGAGACCCTCCTGGTCGCTTCACGCTATGGAAACCGGGGATAAGAACCGGTCTGATGAGCCACTCCGTTCAGGTGTGAAAAGGCAACAAACTTTATATAAAAATATATATATTTCTATATATATATATATATATATATATATATATATATATATATATATATATATATATATATATATATATATATATTCATTTTCTTCTTTTCTTTCCGGCTGTTCCTTTCAGGGGTTGCCACAGCGAATCATCTGCCTCCATCTCACCCTATCCTCTGCATCTTCTTCTCTTACACCAACTACCTTCATGTCCATTTACCACATCCATAAATCTTCTCTTTGGTCTTCCTCTCGGCCTTCTGCCTGGTAGTTCCAATCTCAGCATCCTACTACCAATGTACTCACTATCCTTCCTCTGTACATGTCCAAACCATCTCAATTTAGCCTTTGTCTCCAAAACTTCTTACATGTGCTGTCCCTCTGATGTGCTCATTCCTGAGCCCATCCATCCTCATTACTCCCAAAGAGAACCTCAACATTTTCATCTCTGTTACCTTGGTAGTAGGCTGTAGGATGCTGAGATTGGAACTGCCAGGCAGAAGACCAAAGAGGAGATTTATAGATGTGGTGAAGAAAGACATGATGGTAGTTGGTGTAAGAGAAGAAGCTGAATAGGATAGGGTGAAATGGAGACAGATGATTCGCTGTGGCGACCCCTGAAGGGAGCAGCCGAAAGGAAAAGAAGAAGATATCTATATACTGTATATAGATACATACATACATATGTTATACATACATACATACATGCATGCATACATACATTTTATATATATATATATATATATATATATATATATATATATATATATATATATATATATATATATATATATATCTATGTATGTATGTGTATGTGTTTGTTAGATTCCACCTTGTCCAAAGTCTCAGCTTTGGCAGAAATGTCATAACATAACAATCCTGCTAACATGCAAATATAAGGTAAACCTAAAGTCCATGGTGGAGATAATAATATATCACAAAGCTTGAGTTATTGCTCTCATTACATAAAAAAAAATTACACTGAGCATGGTTGTCTGATATGATGACTGCAAACATGTGCATGTGAACATGTATTTCAGTTCGCCATTCTTGTGGAATGTATATCTCTAGATTACTGATATCCACACCTAGGGGCAATTGAGAACCGCCAATTATTCTACTGTGAATGTCTTTAGACTGTGGGAGGAAACTCATTCAAACCCAAGACCATCTTTCTTTGAAGTGGACATGCTAACCACTGCGCCATCATACTGTACTGCCAACTCCTCGATCAAGAAATACTGAAATATCTTATAACAATCCAGTTGACACAACTTGATGTTATGCTGTATATTAAGCTTCAAACGGCAGCATAACATGCTAGCAGAGATGATTCGAAGGACAGTACTTAGCTGGTGAGGACAATGTACACATGTGGAAGAAATCTCTACTCCAGCTCCAGTGTTGCGCATTAGAGATCTGGAGAAAACTGAATGCAGTATAGTGAGGGGCAGACATTCATCCATGTCAAGCTTTGTAGTCAGGAGTCTGGCCTTGCTGTGGGACTGAGGAAAAGCACCAACAAAGACTTCACTCTGTGGTGATGTAAGGGGAGCGATGTATGTTTTAGCTCCTTGATGCAAGCTAGTGGAACCAAATTTGGCACCTTGGTGATGAAGATCACAGTATGACTCAACACAGCTAAAGAGATTAGAGGAGATGAAAGAAGATGAAAGGAAATCATAGAAGGCATTTTCAGAGGACAGTCCCGAGCTATTAAATAGATATCCATATAATATATAATAAAAGTAGATATTTTTCTTTGTTCCCCTTCCTTCTTCACATGGTACCAATCTATATTTAATATTCAAGTAGAAATATTTAGCACATGACTCTTTAGTGGGATTAGAAATTGGTCAATTTAAAATAATGGTAGTCACTGAATGTTTTTAATTAATAATTTTGCGCACATATTTAAAATAGTATAAAAATATTTTACATAAAACATTTTACAAACATGGTATGTATCCACATTTCTTCAAACACCCACACGATTACCAACCCTTAAATACACAGGCTTTTTTTCTTCCTTTGTTTTTTTCCCTTTTTTCCTTACATAAAAGACATGACACATTTCCAACATTTAAATTACATGAACCATTTACAAGATTCAAGAGTTGTGACAGGAAGGGCATCCGACGTAAAAACCTATGCCAAATCAATTGTGCGAATCAGATGATTCGCTGTGGCGACTCCCGAGAAAGGGAAAAAGCCGAAAGGAAAAGAAGAAGAAAGTATCCAAAAACAATTCTGTTTTGGTTTCCCAGGACAGGGGTCCCCAACCCCCGGGCCATGGATCGGTACCGGTTCGAGGATCATTTCATACCGGTCCACAAAAAAAAATCTTTCATGGTACAAATTATAGTTTTTTTATATGAGCTTCTGGGTCTTATTTTTAAAAATGTCAATTTTTGACATTGTTACAGAAGCACTGAAAGCCCTTCTTCCATTTCCAACCACATATCTTTGTGAGGCAGGGTTTTCTCCGGTGACAGCCACCAAAACAAGACTACAGAATAGATTGTAACCGCTCCGCGGAAACATTTTCATACATAAAACTGGTCCCTGGTGTAAACAAGGTTGGATCCCACTGTCTCAGGATACTTGTGAGCAATTAAGATGGTGGACATTAGAACCAGGTCTCAGGCTCCATGCTCTGGAAAGAAAGAGAATTTATTTCTCCACAGTGTAAAGATATTTTAGCAAATTATCATCATGCTATTGGAAAAAAAAAGCTGAGTGCCAAAGCTACAGAAATCAATGGGATCACTCACTGTTTTTTCTCTGTTGCGCAAACTATTTCCATTACTTATCTTGTCAACGATGTTATTCTTATGTACCTGTATGAGTGAATTAACAGGTGGAAGAAGGGGAATTATTCATGGAAGTATCCAAACATGGGACATGGCAGTGGTACAACCATTTTATCTTCCTGAAGCATTCTTACCTTTTCACTAATACTGAGGGGTGGGTGCATATTAAGTATGTGCAGCATCGCATCATGGAGGGTCACAAAGAAGACAGATGTTGTAATTTCTTCATCAAAAAATTTGCAGCTCTTGAGTTTCTCTATAATGTAAGCTGGGAAGAGCAAAGGTTGGTGGTAAGATTAGGTTTCAGTTTTACTGCAATGGCAGTGTAATTGTGCCATTTTATATGCGACAATAAAGTAGCATTTAAACTTACGATCACAGGCCACAACGTAGATCTCAACGTCAATGCGAATAAACTCTTTTAAAGCCTGGAAATTTTATGGCACAGTGTTATCGCAGAGTGAAGGAAGTCCATTACACATGCCAAACATGTTGTAAAATACTTATTAAAAACACGACAGTTGCAGGCAATTACTTCTGCTGTCTACATAAAAACAATATTCATTTCTATGCTAATGCAATCATCAGATGAGGCGGCATCTTCCGTACCGTTTTAAGGCCTTTCAGAGCGGAGATGTCAAGGAAGGAGACAGCAGAAAAGTCAAGGACAAGACTGTGAATGTCCACTGGAGGAACACAGATGTTGGCCGGAAGCGTTGCTTTCCAATTCACCTGAACAGGAAGGTCTGAGAAGTCTACTGGCTGATCTAAGTCCTCCATATTGCTTTCATCCTCTGACTCCTCAATAGGCAAAGAGCATGTGGCTAGTAATCCCTTCTGTTGATAAAGTAACAATCAGCACTGAAAGGTCAAAAGAAAATTTTGTACAGATGCTCCCCGACTTACGTTCATCTATATTTTTTTTTACTTTTTTTTTGTCAAATTTTGAGTATGAGACGTACCTACGTAGTACACTGACATAATGATGCAATGACGTAAAGACGCTGCGTCCATTGTTTACAAATGACAGACTGAACGTACCCTGCTGCTTCCCAGTTCACTGCGTGTTACCCTTGTGTTAAGACGTCGTCTCTGTGATCTTTGTGTTTACACTGTTTTGGGACTTTTGTAACCCTAAGCAAATATGGTTGGTCAGAAGCGTAAGCCTACTAGCATGGGTGCAAGTTTTCCCGGCATATGCTGGAATTTCCGTTTTTCCCAACACTGAATTAACTATCTGCTCAGATCGGCACAATCTACCATGCATACTCAGTTAAGCAAAGAGAGTTGTAAAATGAATGAAAACCCGAATCCAGAAAAGAAAGAGAACTCTCCGCTCTGCTGGTGATTCGCATCAGTGCAGGCTGAGTACTAAACAAGTATTCAACGGCGCCATTGCTCACTTGAAAGACCGGAAGTCTATATAACCCACGCTTTGTCTCAAGCACAAGCAAGTGAACTACACCTCACATATTGTAAGCATTGATTGGCTGTTTTAAGCTTCATGTAAAGTGACTCGGCTCAGCTTCATGTAAAGTGACCATCCGTCGACCATCGGAACCATTTACAGGCAGAAAGATCGCATCATAGAGAATGTTAAAAGTTATATTTGACACTGTGTTTGATATTTGATGAGTGAATTTGATTAAAATGTATCTATTTGAAATTATTTTGCTTGAATTTAATTTATTTGAAATTAATGTTGATATTATTTGATATATTTGATATTATTTTACAATGTTATGTTTATTATAATTGATTTAGGGGTGTTTTATGAGATACGGTAATGGTATTTATGTATAGTACAGTATGAACATCATATGTCACTGGAACATACAGTAACAGCTTACATTTTTTTTTCAACTTGCGTTCAGCCGTTCGGAACCAAACAAAAACGTAAGTTGGGGAGTGTGTCTGAATTAAGATAATAAATATATTTTTTTACATTTCTGATAACCTTCTGTTCAGCACAGAGGGACAGATCATGGTGCCCGCATCCTCTCGCACTTACACTTGTGACTTTGAGCTGCCCTTTCTTAATTAACTTCTTAATTTTTCTCAGGGCTTTATTTCTCTTTCTCAGGACTCTCAGAGGATTGAAGCCCACCTGTAATTGAGAAAAAAGTAAGCATGTTTAGACAACAGACAACTGTGTGTGTGTGTGTGTGTGTGTGTGTGTGTGTGTGTGTGTGTGTGTGTGTGTGTGTGTGTGTGTGTCACCTCTGTCTTGCTTATATGGCATCCAATTTTAAATCCAGAGTTTGGTTCCTCTGCTTTAGCTAACCATCCATTCATTTGCTAAACCCACTTAATCATATTAGGGTCGAGGGGAGGCTACACATACACAAACACACACAAAACCATTCTTTCTCACACACGGAGCAATTTGGAACCGCCAATTAGCCTAAAGTGCATGTCTTTGGACTGTAGGAGGAAACTGGAGTGCTATTGTGCTGCCTCTCAATCTGCTTCAATAAAAATGTTAAAAGTGCTATGAAAAGAAACACAATTGAACTGAAGCTGAACCTGTGGTATAATGTTGCCCTATTTTTACATTTAATAGAAGGTGACCTACAATTCTGAGTTAGCTGTGGACGTGCAAGAATGACTGCATTCAACTTATAAACATTTTAAAATAGAATGGCTGAATGGAATATACATGCTTTACTGTTTGTGTTTTACACAATAAGTGACATCGACCACAACAAAAAGTAAATCATTATATGAATTGAGGCACTAGAAGAAGGTGTGAATCTTAATTACAACACTAGGACACCATTGTAAAGTGTTTTTTCTACTTGTTTAATTTTTTTCTGATTCACCTTTGTGTAATATACTGAGCAGGGCAAAGTTTAGACAGGTCTTTGTTGCTGAAGAACTACAAGATAGATTTAGAATTTTATAAATACTTACCACATCAAGCAGCTTGCTTCTGAAGAAATCTATATTCGCAAAGAATATTGGTGATGGAATTTTGAAAATCTTCACTCCCTCTGGTTCATATATCTGATTAAAATTAAGAATACGAAATGACTTTTTAAAAAAAAAAAAAAAAAAAGATAGCATTTTATGTGAGCAATATCTCTGAACTCAGTGAACAGGTTCAATGTGTGCCTTCATACTAAACCGTATTCCAAAAACATTGGGACACTATAAAATTGTGAATAAAAACTGAAGGCAATGATGTGGAAGTGCCAAATTTCAATATTTTATTGCGAATAGAACATAGATGACAGGGTCAAAAGTTTAAACTGAGAAAATGCATCATTTTAAGGGAAAAATCTTGATTTTAAATTTCATGGTTTCAACAAATCTAAAAAAAAGTTGGGACAAGTCCATTTTCACCACTGTGAGTCATCCCATCTTCTTCTTACAACAGTCTGCAAACGTCTGGGGACCGAGGAGACAAGTTTCTCAAGTTTGGAAATAGGAATGCTGTCCCATTCTTATCTAATACAGGCCTCAAACTGTCCAACTGTCTTGGGCCTTCTTTGTTGCACCTTCCTCTTTATGATGCACCAAATGTTGTCTATAGGTGAAAGATCTGGACTGCAGGTTGGCCATTTCAATACCCAGATCCTTTGCCGGAGCAGCCATGATGTTGTAATTAATGCTGCAAGTGGTCTGGCACTATCACGGTGAAAAATGCAAGGTTTTCTCTGAAAGAGACGACGTCTGGATGGGAGCGTATGTTGTTCTAGAACCTGAATATACCTTTCTTCATTGACGGCGCCTTTCCAGTTGTGCAAGCTGCCCATGCCACACGCACTCATGCAACCCCATACCATCACATATGCAGGCTTCTGAACTGAGGGCTGATAACAACTTGGGTTGTTCTTGTCCTCTTTAGTCCGGATGACATGGCATCCCAGTTTTCCATAAAGAACTTCGAATCATGACATTCGTCTGACCACAGAACAGTTTTCCACTTTTCCACACTCCATTTTAAATGACCCCTGACCCAGAGAAAATACCTGCGCTTCTGGGTCCTGTTTAGAAATGGCTTCTTCTTTGTACTGTCAAGTTTCAGCTGGCAACGGCGGATGGCACAGTGGACTGTGTACAGTGACAATGGCTTCAGGAAGGATTGCTGAGCCCATTCTGTGATTTCCTTTACAGTAGCATTCCTGTTTGTGGTGCAGTGCCGTTTAAGGGCCCGAAGATCATGGACATCCAGTATGGTTTTTCAGCCTTGAGCCTTACGCACAGAGATTGTTGAAGATTCTCTGAATATTCGCATGATGTTATGCACTGTGTATTTCAACTCTTTGCAATTTTTTGATGGGAAACACCTTTCTGATATTGCTCGACTATCTTTATGCACAACATTGGGGGAATTGGTGATCCCCCAATGTTGTGCAGAAAGATAGTAGTACACAACAATGGGGGATCACCAATTCCCCCAATGTTGTGCAGAAAGATAGTAGAGCAATTCAGAAAGGTGTTTCCCATCAACATTGGGGAATTGGTGATCCTCTACCCATTTTCGTTTCTTAGAGATACTGCCACTCTGAGAAGCTCTTTTTAGACTTAGTCGTGTTGCCAATGGACCTCATTGGTCTTCCAGCTGTTTGTTATAAGTGCAATTGACTTTTCCAGCCTTTTATTGCTACTTGTGCCAACTTTTTTTTAGATTTGTTGACACCATGAAATTGAAAATCAACATATTTTCTTTTAAAATGATACATTTTGTCAGTTTAAATTTTTGACCTGTCATCTATGTTCTATTCAGGAATAAAATATTGAAATTTAGCACCTCCACATCATTGCATTCAGTTTTTATTCACAATTTGTATGGTGTAGCAACTTTTTTGTAATCCAGTTTGTACATAAATAGAATATAGACGTCTTGATAGTTCTTTACTTGTAAATTTTGAGCAAAAATCACTTTAAGTTTGGGAGTGTGTTATATTACTCTGTAATCTGTATGTGGGAACTAATTATAAGTGACTTACGTCAACATAGTCCTTGCGGTTCCTGTAAATATCAGTGCCAGAGATGTTTGCCAGAACACAGCAGTGTGGGCTGGGAAATAGAGTTGTATATTATTACTCTATAAGTAACTAAAACTAACTTTTAGGCTGAAGTACTTAGTTCATTCTTATAATCTCAACTAAAAAGTGTATCCTTTTCAAATCTTTGGTTTGTTTTAAGTTCTGTTGCCCTGGTTATCTGATAAGTACTTACAATTGAGTCCTGAAGACAACAGCGATCATCTCTGCTCCGAGTCCAACAGCAAGGCCAATATCCAACCCAAGAAAAATTGAGGCCACACAGGTCACAAGCCATACAATCTGAATAGAAGCAGGTAATGGTTGCACAGGTATAAAAACTAGTACAAAAGTTTATTTAGTACATCCATATAGTATATAAATATTCTCAGTGCTCGATCTAAATAAATGAGTATTTGTTATCTATGTCATTTTAGCTAAAGTTATATCCATTCATCATCACTACCACTTATCTGTCAGGGTCACAGGGGAAGCTGGAGTTACTTTCAGATGAACAGGTCACCAGACTATTCACACAGGGACTCACACAGGGACTAACAAGTAATCACACATTCACACCAAGTGGCAATTTAAAGTAGCCAGCTGCCACACAAGCATGGCAAGAACATGCAAACTCCACAAAAGAGTCCTCTAATCTACTATAAAATTAACATCTAGAATCTTCTGGAGCAGATCACAGCCATTTTCGGGCAAAGACGAGCTACACCCTGAACAACTCGCCAGTCCATCTCAGTGCCAAAACACACATAACCATTCACACTCACATCGAATGACAATTTGGACCAGTGCATCAGCCTAATATGCATGTCTTTGCACTGTGGGAGAAAACCAGAGTAGCTGGCCAGTTTCCTTTAGTACTCAGAAATGATTAAGCATAATTTTGAATTAATTTTTCCATTAATGATGGCAAGCTATCCTGGCCCCAGTGCAGCAAAACAGGCCCAAACCATCATTCTACTAACCACCATAATTTTTCACAGATGGAATATGATTCTTATGCTGGAATGTAGCGTTTTCTTTTCTGCACACATATTTATACTCATTTAGAACAAACATTACATTTCAGATTGATTCAATTTCCAGTTGCCTTCTCCTCCAGTGCAGCTAACTGGGTTATCAAAGGCCGGCCATGTCTCTCACTGTCTATGGTGAGAGGGTCATGTAAAAGAACCACTGCTGACTTTTGACAAGAGTGGCTGGAAAGTCGTCAGCGTGTTTCCGCCCTGCGATGGCTTGGCGAGCTGTCCAGAGTGTACTCTGCCCTCGCCCGGAGTCGGCTGGGATGGGCACCAGCCTCCCCGTGACCCTAATTAGGATTAAGCGGTTACAGTAAATGAACTGATGAACAGTTGCCTGCTGGCCTGTTGGTGTGACCAATAGAAAACTGTACACAAGCCGCAGTGTTTATTAGAGAGGTGGTTCACTTCTTGTAATTCTGCAATGCTACCCAATGTTGTTTGGTATTCTCCTGATGGCAGACTCATCAACATTAACATCAGCCAATGTGAGAAAGGCCTTTGCTTAAAATTTGTCTTCGGTGGCCTTCTAGACTGTTAATATAGTTTGATTATTAGAAATGTTTGCTTGATGATGGAAGGAAGAAAGCATGAAGGTCTCTTACGCAGTCAGACCGATCCTTCTTCCAGAGGTAAGGGACCTCACACACCTGCATCAGCATCCCTTTCAGATTCACTATCACCACTGCACCCAGCACTGACTACAAAACACACAACATACAACATACCTGAGGAGCTGATTATACTAATATATTAACTAAAACTTTATTGCTTGAAGTCTCCAAGTGTGTTTCATGTACTGATTATGTATAATGTAAGGTCAGATTCAGTGGCTGTAGATTAAATATAGGAGGTTAAAGACAGCAGAGTAATCCTGAAGATTACCTTTGGCAGTGGCTCTAACAAGAACCCTATTGACAGAGTTACTATCAGGACAATGACTGCAGAAAGAATACCCGCAACCTATGAAAAAGAAAATAGTCAGAGTTTTTCCTCTTTCTTTCTTTCTTTTTTTTAAGAATAGAAGTCATATTAATGTAGTTTGTTGTCATCCACAATATTGCACAAATAAAATCTGACAAGGATTTTAAAAAAAGATTTTTAAAAGCACCTTATTGTAAGTCTCTCTTTTATAGGTTGTGTATGACAATATAATTTTCCACCCTTAACCCCATAAAAGTATCTGGTTTATTCCTGTAATTAGATTCCTGTAAGTTCACTGCAGGACTTCACTGTAGAATTATACTGTATGTACTTCCACCTCAACCCTAGAGGGCAGTGTTTATGTTTACTTATTTTGATTTTTACTTGGAAAAGAATCCCATTGATTTATAATGGAATTATTCATTGTGTTTGTTCATTTTACACATTTTGAAATGTATGGATTGTAAAGGATATATTTTGATTTTAGCAATAACCCAATACAGGCACCTGCATACTACAAAATACATGCTTATAAATGCTGCCCTGATAAATACGGCCTGTGTATATGAGGAGCAGTACCTGTGTTTTTCCTCCTGTGCTCTCCTGTACTGCACTTCTGGAGAGGGCTGTACTGGCTGCCAGTGAATTGAATGCTCCTCCAAAGATATTACTTGCCCCAAAAGCTATGAGCTCCTGCAGATAGTTTTTAATAAAGTTTTGCATAATACTCAAAGGACCAGGGGCATTGCTTATATTTGCAGCATTATTTGTTGTCCCTTTATCTTTAAGGCTATACTACAGTAGAACTTACCTGATTTCCATCGATAACATAGTCATGTTTGACAGCGTAAACTTTAGCCACAGCAAAAGCCACAGCAAAACCCACGATACTCATAGGAAAAGCTTCTACTGCTGTCTCCTGAAATATCTGAAGATTAGGGGCAATAGGAGGCTCAATTCTAAAGGAAGGAGAAATGTGTTGAAGTTATACTTCTTATTCTTCTGTATAGTCAAACATACTGTATATTTGAAATAGAAAATGTATGGTTTTGTTCATTAAAAATGAAGATTTTGTTGCTTACGTATTTGGTATTACTCCTACAACATCAACTCCATGAATATCTCGGAAATCGAATGCATAGGATACTCCACATGCAATGATGGTCTGCAAGCAAAAAGGTGAATTGATACTCACCCATCAAATTATAAATGAGAAATCAAATGGAATTTGAACTGCAACACTTTCAATTGGTTCATAGTGTTGTGTTGGTGCATCACATCTTTGAGAGTGAAAGCATTTGAATGATCGGGACGTTACACTTGTGGTAAAGCGGAAAATGGCACCGGATTACGACAAGACAAGAATATATCTGTACTTACAGGTACACTTTTGAAAAATGTTCCATCAAAAGTACATGTTGTTCTTTAAGAGAATGGAAGTGCACCTTTTGACTAGTGCAAATGGTACAATACGATGTAAAACAAAATAATGAACAAATTTGTTTTTGTTTTTTTTTTTTTGTTTTTTTATCCTAAGGGTTCTTGCAGATATCTCTGGAGGATTGTAAGAAAATTGAAAGAGAAGCGGCCAAAAATGTTTAGCATATTATTTATTTAATTATTAGTTGGTAGTTATGGGCAGTGGGCAGGTCTTTTGGACCTGTGATGGGGTTAGGCATCCCAGCCACCACGAGTCTCCACTGTCATGTGTGCATGCCACAAGACAGTCGGTAAGAATAGGGCCTCTCTATCTACGCATGCGAAGACTGGGTCTGGCTGATTTTGAAGAAACCAACAAATTGGTTCAGTGGACAAGAAGGTGGACCCAGCAAAGTGTCGTGGAGCGCAACCAGGGCACAGTGAGACACACAGGACACTGCTGACCTATCCTGACCTATCGCCAGCTGTCACGACAACGTGCCACTGGACTCAGCTATACCAGGACGAGAAAGTGAGGCTGACGATCTGCACAAATCTCCCTCACTTAAATCCAAGTCAAGCACAAGTCATGACTTTAGCCAAACCGCAGATCATCGATCTGATATGAAGTCATGATCATCTTCGACCGTGAAGGATGAACAACAACAAAAGTTAGTGGTTAATTCAATAAGGTACATAAATATTCCAGTACTGCAGGGTACACAATTGTCTCTCAGAAGGGGGCTCTTCGAGTTTAATTTTAAAATGCTTGTTGTTGTTTGGATTTTTTAAAAATAAAAAATCCAATATTAATCAGAATATTCAGAAATTAAACTGTCATTTAGGAGGCGGAGTGCTTCACTTTCACTGTTATGTGTTTGGGGTACTGTTTATTTTGTGTGGTGGTTGACACTGATATCATAGGAATGTTTTGGGGGTTTTTTCGTTCTTCAATCAGCATGCTACAATTTAGATTGTTTTTCAAATGAAAGTTCTTGATCTAAGCTTTGAAATCTCAACCAAAATCGAGAAGTTTGTTTTTGATTGAGCTCTGTCACTTTTCTCAATTTTACAGTCTTCTTCTTTTCCTTTCGGCTTTTCCCTTCAGGGGTCGCCACAGCGAATCATCTGCCTCCATCTCACCCTATCCTTTGCATCTTCTTCTCTTACACCAACGACCTTCATGTCCTCCTTCACCACATCCATGAATCGTCTCTTTGGTCTTCCTCTAGGCCTTTTGCCTGGTAGTTCCAGCCTCAGCATCCTATTACCAATATACTCACTATCACTCCTCTGTACATGTCCAAACCATCTCAATCTAGCCTCTCTGACTTTGTCTCCAAAACGTCTTACATATGCTGTCCCTCTGATGTGCTCATTCCTAATCCTATCCATCCTCGTTAGTCCCAAAGAGAACCTCAACATTTTCATCTCTGCTACCTCCAGCTCTGCCTCCTGTCTTTTCCCCAGGGCCACTGTTTCTAACCCATACAACATCGTTGGCCTCAACACCGTCTTGTACACTTTTCCTTTCATTCTTGCCGATACCCTCCTATCACACATCACACCGGACACTTTTCTCCAACCATTCCAACCTGCCTGCACACGCTTCTTCACCTCTTTTCCACACTCTCCATTGCTCTGGATTGTTGAGCCTAAGTACAGTGATACCTCTGCTCACGAACATAATTGGTTCCCAGAAAGTGTGTGTAAGGCGAAAAGTTCGTCTTCCGAACATTTATTTCCCATAAGAAACCATTAAAATGAGAATAATCCGTTCCCAGGTCCCCATAAAACATAATTTTCTACTAAATAAGCCTTAAAACTACACAAAAATATACCTTATTTTATGTATAATAAATGTGCTATTGTATTGTAATTAAAGAAATAAACTGTACTGTATAATAAAGTCGTTTTATTTACCTTTGTGATGGTAGTTGATGGCTTGATGGAATGGAGTGGGAGGAGGAGGGAGGGAGGGATTTACTGTTTGGAAGGAGAGTTTGGAAACGCCTACTGTTTGGAAACACCCTTAGCCACACACGCACCCTTAATAGCTTCCTTGTTCTTAAGTATGGGAGCAATAGTAGACTTAGCGTACTGGTACTGGGACGCTAAGTCACACAAACGCACACCTCGTTCGTGTTTTTCAATGATCTCCGCCTGTGGTGGGGTCTTTTTCGCTCCCATAATAGCAAAAGTACACTCAATATGGTCCAAAATGTCTAGCAAACACAAACCACTTCTGCACTCAAAGAAAGGGGGTGACGAACTGTGACGCCATGAGCGTGCGTCAGCTTCTCGTTGCCGCCACCGTGGCGCTGTTCGACCGCGTGGTTTGATTCGTCCGCCGAAAACTAGTTCGTCAGCAGAGACTATATGCTCGCAAATTTAATGTTCTTGAGGCGAAAAGTTCGTGAGCTTAAGCGTTCGTCAGCGGAGGTTTTACTGTAGTTAAAATCCTCCACCTTTCTTATCTCTGCTCCCTGTAATCTCACCGTTCCTCTTGGGTCCTTGTCATTCATGCACATGTATTCTGTCTTATTGAGGCTAACCTTCATTCCCCTCCTTTCCAGGGCATACCTCCACCTCTCTAGATTTTCCTGCACTTGTTCTCTGCTCTCACTACAGATCACAATGTCATCTGCAAACATCATAGTCCATGGGGAATCTTGTCTAACCTCGTCTGTCAGCCTGTCCATCACCATAGCAAACAAGAAGGGGCTGAGAGCTGACCCTTGATGCAGTCCCACCTCCACCTTGAACTCTTGTGTCACACCGACAGCACACCTCACCACTGTCTTACATCTCTCATACATGTCCTGCACCACTCTAACATACTTCTCTGCCACTCCAGATTTCCTCATGCAATACCACAGTTCCTCTCTCAGCACCCTGTCATATGCTTTCTCCAGATCCACAAAGGCACAATGCAGCTCCCTCTGACCTTCTCTGTACTTCTCCATTAACATCCTCAAGGCAAACACTGCATCTGTGGTGCTCTTTCTTGGCATGAAACCAAACTGTTGTTCACAGATGCTGACCTCTGCCCTGAGTCTAGCTTCCACTATTCTTTCCCATAACTTCATCGTATGGCTCATCAACTTTATCCCTCTGTAGTTGCTGCAACTCTGCACGTCTCCCTTGTTCTTAAAAATGGGGGCCAGCACACTTCTCCTCCATTCCTCTGGCATCCGCTCACTCTCTAAGACCTTGTTAAATGTTCTTGTCAGAAAATCTACTGCTACCTCTCCTAGACAATTTCATACCTCCACCGGTATGTCATCAGGACCAACTGCCTTTCCATTCTTCATCCTCTTCAATGCCCTCCTCACTTCACCCTTACTAATCTTTGCTACTTCCTGGTCCTCAACAGTCACCTCTTCTACTCTTGTTTCTCTCTCATTTTCCTCATTCATCAGCTCTTCATAGTACTCTTTCCATTTCCCAGCACACTTCTGTCATCAGTTAATACATTTCCCTCTGTCCTTTATCAATCTAACTTGCTGCACGTCCTTCCCATCTCTATTTCTCTGCTGTGCCAGCCTGTATAAATCATTTTCTTCCTCTTTACTTTCCAACTGAGCATACAAGTCATCAAACGCGCTCTGTTTGGCCTTTGACACTGCTACCTTTGCCTTACGCTGTGTCTCCCTGTACTCCTGTTTACTCTCTTCGGTTTTCTCAATGTCCCACTTCTTCTTAGCTAACCTCTTCCTTTGTACACACTCCTGCACTTCCTCATTCCACCACCAAGTCTCCTTATCTACTTTCGTTCCAGATGACACACCAAGTATTCTCCTACCTGTCTCCCTGATCACATTAGCTGTAGTTGTCCAGTCATTTGGAAGCACTTCCTGACCACCCAAAGCCTGTTTCAACTCCTCCTTGAAGACAACCCGACACTCTTCCTTTTTCAACTTCCACCACTTTGTCTTCTGCTCTGCCTTTGCCTTCTTCACCTTCCTCACCGTCAGCATCATCCTGCACACCACCATCCTATGCTGTTTGGCAACACTCACCCGCTACTACTTTGCAGTCACTGACTTCCTTTAAATTACATCGCCTGCACAAGATGTAGTCTACCTGTGTGCTCCTCTCTCTTCTGTAAGAAAGTATTCACCACAGCCATTTCCATCCTTTTTGCAAAATCTACCAACATCTGTCCTTCTGCGTTCCTGTCCTGGATACCAAACCTACCCATCACTTCCTCGTCCCCTCTGTTTCCTGCACCAACATGTCCATTGAAGTCTGCCCCCACTGACCACTCTTTCACCTCTGGGGGTACTCTGCATCACTTCATCTAACTCACTCCAGAATCTCTCCTTCTCTTCTCGCTCACATCCTGTCTGTGGGGCATAAGCACTAACAACATTGACCATCACACCTTCAATTTCTAACTTGAGATTCATCACTCTGTCTGACACTCTTTTCACTTCTAGAACATTCCTGACAAACTCCTCCTTCAAGATGACTCCGACTCCATTTCTCTTCCCATCCACACCATGATAAAACAGCTTAAACCCTGCTCCTATGCTTCTAGCCTTGCTACCTTTCCACCTGGTTTCCTGAACACACAGTATGTCCACCTTCCTCCTCTGCATCATGTCAGCCAGCTCTCTACCTTTTCCTGCCATAGTTCCAATGTTCAAAGTCCCTACTTTCAGTCCTAGACTCATGCCTTTCCTCTTCTCTCTCTGCCTACGGACACGCCTCCCGCCTCTCCTTCTTCGACGTCTTCGACCAACAGTAGTACAATTTTCTCAATTTTACAGTATGCAAATAAAAAAAATAGCCTGAGCATCTTTGAAGGAAAATTTCTACTTCCAGTTTTTAACAGAACATTTCTACAAATTAGCTGGTCGAACCCTGTGCCATTCCAGTTCCAAAAAAATCCTTAATTGGAGAGAGCGTAGCTAGGCTACAACCTTCATCATTCATTCATTCTTTTTTGAATTTGGGTCAAAGGCATGTTAGCACCTATCTCAGCCAACTCTAGGTGAATACACAGTATACTGTGGATGGCTCACCAAGCTATCACAGGGAACAAACACATGGACGGCCATGCTGACTACTCTTTTCAATTGTCAGCAATGGTTCTTTTACATGCCTATCACTACAGACAGTGAGAGCCATGGCTGGCCTTTGATAACCCAGTCAGCTGCACTGGGGGACAGTAGTGATAACCAGGTGATAGATGGGCTTGAACCAATGAACATTGGCTCAGTAACCCAGCACCCTACAACCAGGCCACCACTGCAATTCCCTCTATCATTCCTTACATGATTTATAGAGCCTTGTATAAGATCTTAATAAAACATTCAGTACTGCGTGTGAATTCACAAAAATCGAAAGGTAATATTTGTCAGAAGATCAAATCAATAAAAACAATCACTAGTTGCAATTATAATTCATCAGTGTTTCATTTAAAAATTCTTAAAACTAACAATGCCATTACAGGGATCCCTCACTTTCTTTTCTCACTGAAATCTCCCTGCGACCGTCGATTTCCGCGAAGTAGGATCAACCACACTGACTGACATATACCTACATGTATATGTGTATATATACTAGTATATGTATATGAATATGTATATGAATGAATATGCAAATACATATTCAGCACTATAAATGCTTATAATAACAATTAAACATTAAAAAATAATGAATAAGATGTAAATAAAATACAAATACACACACATACAGACACAAGCGCACACACACATACAGATACTCACCTCACATAAAAATGTAAGTTTTCTGGGGGGTTTTGGGTTGTTTTTTGTTTGTTTGTTTGTTTGTTTGTTTGTTTAGTTTAGGGTTTTTTTGCATATAATTGGCCTTGTTTTGTGATATTTTCCTTAACTTTTCCCCAATTTTTCCTTAATTTACAGTACTTATTTTTTTATTTTTCGATGAATATTTTTGAAAAACCCGCAATCCACTGAAGCCGCAGAAACTGGAGCACGAAGCCGTGAGGGATCACTGTATTTTCTTTTTTGTGTATTTTTTCACCAGTTATGTCGCACGTTGGTGCAGTGGTGAGCATGTCCACCTCACAGCAAGAAAGCTTGGGTTCAATTCCCAATCCCGGGTATTTCTGTGTGGAGTTTTTATGTTCTCCGTGTGCTTGCATGGGTTTCCTCCGGGTACTCAGGTTCTCTTCTGCAGTCCAAAAACATGCACTGTAACCTAACTGGCCATTCCAAATCACCCCGAGGTGTGAGTGTGAATGGTTTTGTGTGTGTGTGTGTGTGTGTGTGTGTGTGTGTGTGTATGTGTGTGTGTGTGTGTGTGTGTGTGTGTGTGTGTGTGTGTGTGTGTGTGTGTGTGTGTGTGTTGACCCTGCAATGGTCTGTGAACTGTTCGGGGTTAGATGGACCCCAGCCTTCCCATGAGCCTAATTAGGATTGGCTTAAAAAAAGAATGTATGAATGTTTCACCAAATCTACTCACCATGATGACCTCTATTGGGATGGGTACCGGAAGCTTTTTCTTGAATCTTTCATTGATCTCTTTAACAATAAACACAACAACCATAACCACAATAGAAGTCACCAAATCATGGATATTTGTGGATGTAATCTGCCCAAAGGTTTTCTCCAGGATCTATAATTAAAATAATGGAGTACACAGGAGTCAGCCTATGATAGCAATTACGAAGTGCATTATATTTTACTACGAACCAAGATAAGGTACCGATATGTATGTGAAGTTTTGTGACATACTTCATACACAACCACCCAATTCAGCTGGGATAATTGTATCTATATAGTACAGAAAATAACTTACTTTTATAATGGCAAGGGGTCCACTGAAGCCTGGTACCTTCAGCCCAAAAATAAATTTGAGCTGGGACACCAGGATATGAACTGCAGCAGCAGTCGTGAAACCAGATACAAGAGTATCAGACAGGTAAATGACGATAAATCCAATCTGCAGCAGCCCCATGCCAAGCTGAATGTAAGACGGCAAAAGAGATATCACATTTGGCTGACCATTATTCTTCTTTTCAATTTCAGTTATCAGTATTAGAGGGTATATATATATATATATATATATATATATATATATATGACAGATTGTGTCAGTCAAACTCTAGTATATATACTACAAGTACCAGTAACTGAGCTGAGGATTATTAGAGGTTTCAGGTGTACCTGAAAAATACCAATGAGGAAGGTAAGTGAGGCAGACACCATGGCTCTTTGCTGGTCCATTGTAAGTCCCTCAAAACCAGTGATGTTGGTTGGAAAGCCCTCATCAGGTACCAGCCTGGTCACTACAGACCCAACCATGAGACTTAAAACTGGAAAAGCTCCTAAAGTGGAAATATATGGTTGAAGGGAACAAATAAGTATCACTACTAGTAAATCATAACACAGCATCATCGTCGGGCCCTTTCACAAAAATAATATAACATGGTAGATCGTTATTTTTTCTTTACACCCCAACACTATTGAATTCTCGATTTTGATTGGCCAGAAGGTTTTGGTTAACTTTCTTTAATGCTGTTAAGAGTCCTGACTTCAAGGCAAATCACAGGTAAATCAATGTACAGGGATCCCTCACTTTCCGGGGTTAATGGGGACCGAGACTGCCAAATTCCGCGAAGTAGGATCGATCCCCTGACTGACGTATACGTACATGTATATGTGTATATAATAGCAATAAATACATATTCAACACTATGAGTGCTTATAATAACAATTAAACATTCAAAAATAATGCGTAAGATGTAAATTAAATATAAATACACATACACTCAGATGCGCACCTCACATAAAAATGTAAGTAGTTTTATTGGGTTGTTTTTTGGTATTGTTTGTTTGGGTTTTGGGGGTTTTTTGTTTGTTTTTTTGCATAATTGGCCTTGTTTCGTGGCATTTTCCTTTTCCCCCTTTTTTCCTTAATTTCCTTATTTTTTTATTTTTCAAGAAATATTTTTGAAAAACTTTCAATGCACTGAAGCCACAGAAACTGAAGCACAAAGTAGCGAGGGATCACTGTTTGTAATTTTTATAACTGAAAGGAAAATGTTCTTAATCATCATACTGTGAAGTTCTCTACTTATTTTTATGAGTATGGAAAATTACAGGCGTATATGCTTACCTAACAATCAACTGTGCGATTTTTACGGTGAATGTTGCGTCTCTTTTTTAAGCGGTCATTGTCTTGCCTGACCTGAAACTTGTATCTCCTATTTTGATATACTGTAGTCCAGCTGCTCCTAGATACTGCAGACTTGTTTTTCTTGAGGAAAAGTACTGATGACCACGACCAGGTTTGTACTTCACCACTGTGTGTTGGTGATTCTTGAATAAAGACTGTTGCTATTTACATAGACTGCTGTCTTTTTTACGACTCAAACCAGAACGGTTCTCGGTGACACAGACGAACCAATCCTTGAGGAGTACAGTATTCGTGTGGGCCGATTCGGTATCCTAACAGTTTTGGGGGCTTGTCCGGGATTCTCCTGATTAGGTAAGGAATTTAATAACTTCTTTCCTGCCTGGTTAACAGTATTAAGTGAATCCGGTGTACCTGTGTGTGTTTCCATGGGACAGTAGTCCAGTGTACCCATGTGTGTTTCCGTGGGACAGTATTCCAGTGTACCCATGTGTGTTTTCATTGGACAATATTGCAGTGTACCCGTGTGTGTTTCCATGGGACAGTATTCCAGTATACCCATGTGTGTTTCCATGGGACAGTATTCCAGTGTACCCATGTGTGTTTCCATGGGACAGTAGTCCAGTGTACCCGTATGTGTTTCCATGGGACAGTAGTCCAGTGTACCCGTGTGTGTTTCCATGGGACAGTAGTCCAGTGTACCCGTGTGTGTTTCCATGGGACAGTATTCCAGTGTACCCATGTGTGTTTCCATGGGACAGTAGTCCAGTGTACCCGTGTGTGTTTCCATGGGACAGTAGTCCAGTGTACCCATGTGTGTTTCCATGGGACAATATTGCAGTGTACCCGTGTGTGTTTCCATGGGACAGTATTCCAGTGTACCCATGTGCTGCCATGGGACAGTATTCCAGTGTACCCGTGTGTGTTTCCATGGGACAGTATTCCAGTGTACCCTTATGTGTTTCCATGGGACAGTAGTCCAGTGTACCCGTGTGTGTTTCCATGGGACAGTATTCCAGTGTACTCATGTGTGTTTCCATGGGACAGTAGTCCAGTGTACCCGTGTGTGTTTCCATGGGACAGTATTCCAGTGTACCCGTGTATGTTTCCATGGGACAGTAGTCCAGTGTACCTGTTTGTGTTTCCATGGGACAGTATTCCAGTGTACCCATGTGTGTTTCCATGGGACAGTATTCCAGTGTACCCATGTGTGTTTCCATGGAACAGTATTCCAGTGTACCCATGTGTGTTTCCATGGGACAGTAGTCCAGTGTACCCGTGTATGTTTCCATGGAACTAACCTTCAACATCCTCACGTGTGTTCCCGTGAGACTAAACTTCAATATCCTCACGTGTGTTTCCGTGAGAGGACTAGAGATTGCTTACCCCGATTAATCGAATACTACCTCGGGACATTCGTTCCTGTGTCACCATGGGGAATACTAATGGGTTAGTGCCCAAACCTGATCCCGAAGAAACACCAAGCGATTGAATGAATCATTGCAATTTGATGTTCCTTACAACACCATGGTTAGACTATATCCCAACCACAATTCCTGGCTTATCCACACGGAGGAACTTTTAAACTCAAATATCTTGCATCTCCGTACAGGCACATTTATGAAGGTAACAGAGACCCTAATTGGAATTATGATTACAACTCAGAGTTATATTTGAAGTGGATTGAAATGAAACCCATTTGGGACAAATATCAACATGTTAAAGAGGCTCAATCCATTCAGAAAATGGCCCTTAAACCTAAACCGAATACCAAACCTAAACCTTCAAAAATTACCGGTATGCCACCGCCCTATAATGTTCCAGCACCACCACTTGAGGCGTCGGCACTTAAACCTGAACCCGAAACCATGAGTACTCCTTTGTATCCAAATTTAGATGTCTCGTATTGTCCTTCTGTAGTTGAAAAAACCTCTCGCTCACCCCCACATGATGGTGGGTCTATAGTTAAAATACAACAGCTCTCGTCTCCAAACGTTCTTTCTTCATCTCCTGACGTCCCCTGTACTGGCGTGGATAATCTGAACCTGGACAATGTTGATCCGGATGCTGGTTCCTCACCTCCACCACAAAACTCATCACAAGCGTTGGGGAATGCAGCGTGTGTCTAGTCCGTAAAACCCCCGTCACCTTCTGACCTGAAAGATATCATTAAAATGCTGCCTTCGCCTAACAAACCTATACGTTTTGTAGATATGTGCTTGAACACTAGGAAGACGAAGGAGATGGTGGTCGACTTCAGTAGAAGCACTCAAACACACACACACACACATTTACTAGTGAACATCCAGGGACAGGACATTGAGACAGTGGACAGTTTCAAGTACCTGGGTGTTCACCTTAACAATAAACTGGACTGGTCCCACAACACCAACGCCCTGTACAAGAAGGGCCAGAGTCGCCTCCACCTTCTGAGGAGACTCAGGTCCTTCGGCATATGCAGACTTCTGCTCAGGACATTTTATGACTCTGTGGTAGCCTCTGCAATCCTCTACGCTGCCATCTGCTGGGCCCCGGGCAGCACAGAGCGGGACAGAAAGAGACTGAACAAGCTGGTCAGGAGGGCCAGCTCTGTCCTCGGCTGCCCACTGGACTCTGTGGAGGAGGTGAGTGAGAGGAGGATGGTAGCAAAGCTCACATCCATCCTGTCCAACAGCTCTCACCCACTGCACCAGACTGTCGAGGAGCTAAGCAGCTCCTTCAGTGTACGACTGAGGCATCCTCAGTGCAGGAAGGAGCGCTACAAGAGGTCGTTCATTCCCACCGCTATCAGACTGTACAACGCCACTTTGTAACTGTCTGTGAAAATACCGGTTATGTGCAATAAAAACCCTGTGCACTTTAATCAACCACATCTACCCCACTGACTGTGAACCATATCAACCCATCTACTCTGCCCTCAGATACATTACACTTTAATATAGGCCAGTCTATAAAGTTGCTCCATTCTTTTCTTTTATTGTTTAGTAATTTATACTATTTATGTATCTATTTATTTATTTACTTATATAATACATATGTATGTGTGTATGTTCGTACTTGTATCTATTTTTGCACCCCCTACTGATGGTACCTCAAGAGCCTGTAACAGTGAATTTCTCCATTGTGAGATTAATAAAGCTGTATCTTATCTTATCTTATCTTATATGTTGATTAAATCTTAGCGTCACTGTCAGCTTACGGAGCAGATTACCGTTTTATTTTACATGCTACCCTCGGCGAGGCATATGATGAAGTTCACCTCCTCCAGGAGGTTCCATGCCTTGATGATAAAAATGACGAGTGGTCAGTCACCACTAAAACAGAGATAGAAGATGAATCAAGGGAGGGTGTTACCACCGCTCGAGTACTAAAAGTAAAAAGACTGAATATAATTATTTCTGGAAGAGACAAAATTGTTTGAAGATTCTAAAAGACCAACTGACTGGGTATCTCCTTGCCCGCCAGCAGGTGAATCGTGATCTCAGCCAGGTAACTAACTGTAAACAGGAAAAGGAGCCTGTGTCCAGGTTTTTCGCTCGTTTCCGCGACACGTGGACCCTTTTAGGTGGTTTCAATGTGCAGGATTCATCAACTAATCCCATGTTCATTATCACCTTCATGAATAACTGTTTTCCTTCTACAGTATACCAGTGGTTCTCAAATAGTGGGGCACGCAGCGATATGGGGGTAGACATGCTTTTTTTGCCGTATTAGGATAAAGTGTAATTCTACATCCACTACAGCAGGTGGCAGTGGCTTCCTCACTGTTAGAGTGTGTCCAGAGGTAAAATAAAAAGTGATATTAATAAACCCACCATGGAAATTTTTAACATGGACCAAAAGAGAGGCAGAGAGAGACTGAGACAGTGAGAGAAACGAAAGTCTCCCGAAAGTTAAGTCGAGGAGGTATGATGAAGCAGCTGTAGCACTCGGCTTCACTGTGCTGCGGTGAGAAACGAGGAAAGACCGCCGTGTTTACTGTGTCTGAAAATATTGGCAGCGAACAGCATGAACCCAAATAAATTCAGGCTTCACTTAAATACGGCACACTCTGATCACGTGATGAGCCATGTGAGTTTTTTCAGCAAAAACGTGCTGAGTATTACCAACAACCATCCCGCTTTGTGAATGCTACTCCAGCAAACCAGTGAGCTCTGTTAGCATCAGATAAGGTGGCGGGCCAAACTGCTCAGTGTAGAAAACCCGGCAGCAGAGCAGAGGAACTGACCCTACCTGCAGCAGACACGCGTCACTCCTGTCAAAATAAGTCCAGGACCCAGTTCAGCAGTGAGCAGGAGCTGAGAGTTCAGTGTCGTGCTTTAAACCCAGCTTCGAAAATCTGTGCACTGCGAAAAGTGCTCATTATAGCCATTAATCTGGACTTAATCATTTTGACAATAATAATAATAATAATAATAATAATAATAATAATACAAATTGTTTTATTAATTTTTGCTTTATAGGTTAAAGTGTTTTATATATTGTGCTCCTGAGTTAATATTGCTGATTAATTTGAATTTATTATTATTTGTTGATTTTATTTACTTATACAGTTGGCCCCAAATTTACGACGACCCCTTTGTACGAAATCCCCAGATTACGAAAAACATTTTCTTCAGTTTCCGTCCGAAATACGAGACAAGCCCCTCTTAAGAAAAGAAATTCAAAATTGTAAGAGAAGATGCAGAGGATAGGGTGAAATGGAGACAGATGATTCGCTGTGGCGACCCCTGAAGGGAACAGCCGAAAGGAAAAGAAGGTGTTCCTTTTTCCTTTCTAGACCCTGGAGCCTCAATGTCCTCCTCAGGGAAACGCTATGAAGGTCCTCTTTCTGACCAATCTATACGCTCTATTGGAATTGATATTCATATTTTGCCTAATTCAACTGTATCCGTTTCTGTGACTTTGTTTTCACCCTGTAAAAATCTCTCCTTTTTTTTGACTGGAAGTGATGGTACGATATTCACCCCCATTTGCGGTAACCACACCACTGTTGTTTCAAACATTATGAAGAGTCCTACGACCTTTAAACCTCCAGACCCTATAGTAATTTTTAAACCCGTCATCACGCATAACATATCCTTTCCTTTTTGCTTCGCAGGGTCTGGCCATCTGTGTATGGGTAATGTTTCAACTTGTGTCAAAATATACCATGCATTCGATAATAACGGCAATTGTAAACAGGGAAAAGCTCATTGTCACCCCCAACATCCAGACAACTATCCGTGGGCTCGAATGGCACTAGATTGGTATTGGTACTGTGGCAATACCTTACACATGCATTTACCCACTAACTGGACTTGAGCTTGCGCTCCTGTCCAAATAAAATCATATGTAAATTTAATTAGACGTCGCCCACATCCCCGCCGTAAACGTTCCCTCTCGACATTCCCACCGCCAGAACACCAGCTCAAATCCAAGTCTAGTAAATTCTGGGATTCCTTTTTCCCACAGTATAGCATCACCCAACTTTGGAACCAGGTAGAAGTCACTCAATATCGATTGGCCACCTTTGTTAATGGAACCCTTCTCGCAATCGAAGGTATACGAGAAGAATTGACTGTACTACGCCTGACTACAATACAGAATCGCATGGCATTAGATATTCTCTTAGCTGAAAAGAGCGGGGTCTGTGCTATAGTGGAGGACAACTGTTGCAACTTTATTCCTGCCAATGATGAGGACCATGGTGAGATTGGTCGTGCTGTACAACAGATGCGTGAGACTGCAAAAGCCTTGCGCCAAGATGAAGAAGGTGGACAAATGTGGGTATTGGGGTGGCTATCTAGCTTCCTTGGTAAATGGACTGTTTTGTTTTCTATGTTTATTCCTGTGGTTGTTATTTTCATTTAGCAAGGGACAGAAACACGCTGACGACTTTGCAGCTACTCTTTACGAAAGTCAGCAATGGTTCTTTTACATGTCTCTCACCATAGACAGTGAGAGACATGGCCCGCCTTTGATAACCCAGTTGGCTGCACTGGGGGGGGGGGGGGTTTTGACAGTGACAACCTTGTAGAGAGTGGGACTCGAACCCCCAACCTTTGGATCAGCGAGCCAGCACCCTATACCACTAGACCACCACTGCCCCTACTGTAACATACACTCCGCTGTGTAAAGAACCACCCGAATACTATCCCCTTCAAAGAACTGCTAAATTATGTATTATTGATAATTCCAATATAAAAGAGGGGAATTGAAGGGAAAATGTTCTTAATCATCATACTGTGACGTTTTTTACTTGTTTCTATGTGTATGGAAAATTACAGGCTTATATACTTTTGTAACATTCCGGTGTGTGATTTCTACTGTGAATGTTGCGTTGTCTTGTTTGACCTTGCTCTGTGAAACTTGTATCTCCTATTTTGATATAGTCCAGCTGCTCCTAGATACTGTAGACTTGTTTTTCTTTTGAAAAAGTACTGATGACCACCACCAGCCCCCTAGACTAACCAGCTTCAACCGGTTCCTCACCTAGGGCGGGAAACCAACTTAGAGTTATATATATATATGTGTACTTCACCATTGTGTGTTGGTGATTCATGAATAAAGATTGTTGTACTGTCTTTTTTTTATGACTCGCTCCAGAACGGTTCTGGGTGACACAGATGAATCCTAACAATATTTATTTATAGCACATTTATAAATATTTGCACCATTGTGTTATATTTTAGGCAGCTACGCTACTGTAAAATAAAGTACAAACATTAAAAAGCATTCATTTCTTCCTTGGGCATCTAAAGTTAGTATGTCTGCCTTATAGCAAGAAGGTCCTGAGTTGGAGATCTGAGCTTCATGAGAGCATTTCTGTGCCATGTTCTGTCCCTTTGTTGAAGTCCATTTCCTCTGGGTACTCCAATTACCTCCACCAGTCCAAAGACATGCACATTGGGTGAATTGGAGATTCCGAATAGCCCTTAGTCATGACTGTTGGTTTGAATGATTGTGTGTGTGTGTGTGTGTGTGTGTGTGTGTGTGTGTGTGTGTGTGTGTGTGTGTGTGTGTGTGTGTGTGTGTGTGTGTGTGTGTGTGCTTGCCCTGTCTGTCGAGCTGTTCTGGGTGCATCTCTGTGACCCCTGAGGGATAAAGCAGTTTCGTGAATGAATGAAAGTTCTTTGTTTCATCAAGCCTTAATGTACTGCATGATCCCCTCCACCCCCTCAGATTTTCTCCCTAATTTAGTTGTAGCTAATTCCCACCCATCAAGGTACGTATTGCCTTTCCTAACATGACCACCAACAACCAGGAGGGGGCAAAAGCCTGCACACACACCCTCTGTTACATGCAATGCTAGATACCTGCCACTTTTCAAACTGCAGTACCAGGCTTATTTGGTGGCAGTCTAACACGCTTGGAGGGAAAGTGCTATCCGCCCCCTCATACGAATGCATTCACAGATACCCGTTATTGGCTGGCAATCTCTGTGGGTGACAGGAGAGTGAGCCTATGCCATCCTTCCTTCCTGTGAGAGCTCGTCCAAATATCTCGCATGAACTCCCATTCACAAATGGCTGTGGCATTAAATTGGATTTAGACTTGTGATCTACAGGTGAATAGTCACACACCTTGTCGATGCCCCATTCAGGAGCCCACGACATGAAAATTTTATATTAATTAAGATTTTTGTTTAATTTACAATTATGTGCATTATTTCTATTGTATACTTTTAGACTTAGACAGACATTAATTGCACAGATTTCTGTCTTTAAGCAGAACTTTCTTTTTTCTCTTTCTGTCCACAAAACTGAAATTTGATGGTGGCAGTGTAATCAGTGACATTTGTTTGTCGGTTTGTTGTCTGTGGCCATAATCTCAAGTTCACCCAATTTTTACAATATCAGTTCCAAAGATACTTGATTTTTTTTAAATTCCGAGGTCAAAGATCAAGGTCAGTGCAAGGTCACAAATTTTTGAAGATTGACATTTCCTATGTTAGAACTGAAATTGCTATCCGAGACACCTACATCCAATGAGAGACAGATAGGAAACAATATAATGACTTTTAAATGGTAGAATCCCCCTTTGCCGTAAGTGATCTTGAAAGGTCAAAATAAACGTCACAGAATTTTGAGCACTGATAAATTCAAAGAGAATGCTGCTATACATGCAGTTACTATGAAGAATTAGCATTGAACCATATATGAACTGGGCAGTGGTGGCCTAATGGTATAGGGTGCTGGATCGTTGATCCTAAGGTTGGGTGTTCGAGTCTCACTCTCCACAAGGTTGTCACTGTCCCCCCAGTCTAGCTAATTGGGTTATCAATACCGGCCATGTCTCTCGCTGTCTGTAGTTTGAGGCATGTAAAAGAACCATTGCTGACTTTCGACAAAGCCGTCGGCGAGTTTCCGCCTTGCAATGACCTGGCGAGCTGTCCAGGGTGTACTCTGTCATCGCCTGTAGTTGGCTGGGATGGGTGCTAGCCTCCTTGCGACCCTAATTACGATTAAGCGGATGCAGAAAATGAACTGAACCATATATAAACTTTTAACTGAGACCTTTGACCATGACTGGCCCTGAAAGGTCAAATTCAAGATTATAGGATTTTGAATGCATCAACAATCCAGAGCAATGGAGACTGTGGAAAAGAGGTGAAGAAGCGTGTGCAGGCTCAACGGTGTTGAGGCCAGCGATGTTGTATGGTTTAGAAACAGTGGCCCTGGGGAAAAGACAGGAGGTAGAGCTGGAGGTAGCAGAGATGAAAATGTTGAGGTTCTCTTTGGGAGCAACAAGGATGGATAGGATCAGGAATGAGTACATCAGAGGGACAGCACATGCAATAGGTTTTGGAGACAAAGTCAGAGAGGCTAGATTGAGATGGTTTGGACATGTACAGAGGAGGGATAGTGAGTATATTGGTAGTAGGATGCTGAGATTGGAACTGCCAGGCAGAAGGCCAAGAGGAAGGCCAAAAAGGAGATTTATGGATGTGGTGAAGGAGGACATGAAGGTAGTTGGAGTAAGAGTAGAAGATGCAGAGGATAGGGTGAGATGGTTCGCTGTGGCGACCCCTGAAGGGAAAAGCCGAAAGAAAAAAGAAGAAGGATTTTGAATGCATGTAACTTTATAAGGAGTTCTTAGAGACATGCTATTTCAATTTAATATTAATAGGAAACCAATAGGACTTGCATATCATAAGATGAGAACATGGTTAATAACAATTATTACCCATGTGGGGTCTATTTGCTACATGATCAATACTGTATGGTGGAGGTCTGTTGCACTCTGAGCGCCCTCTCTTTTGAATATTGTCTTAGTTTTAAATTTTCTTTTTCTGAAACAGTCTCTCATTCTTGGTATGTGTAACACTGTTTTTGTATTTAATGGCTACTGAACCGGTCCTTGACAACAAAGGCTGCACATGCACTAGCTTTTTGTTGTTGATATATTAGATAAAGGTTATCTTCAAGTTTGTTTGTATGTTTACAGCCATCATAGAAATTAATTTTTTATCTACATACTGTATACAGTTCTACCTTTTAAACGGGACAGTTTTGCTGCTCATCCTATCTGAGTTATACTATCTTGGACCACATGTACAGTATCCTTACCATATGTATGCAACTGGTAACTCACCCACAGAAATGTGTCGAGAAGTGCCAAAGATAAAGTAGATGACCACAGGGAAAAACGCAGCATACAACCCATACCAGGCAGGAAGAGATGCTAGTAAGCTGTACGCCAGTCCTAAGAAAATGAGTAAACAGCAGGTTTAAGTTCATTCATTCATTTTTTTAACCAATTGATCCTAATTAGGGTTGCAAGGAGGTTGGTGCCCATCTCAGGTGACTCTGGGAAAGCACAGGGTACACCCTGGATGTCTCGCCAGGCCATCGCAGGGCCAACACTCACACATCCATTCATACTCACACTCAGACCTACGGGAAATTTGGAACAGCCAATTAACCTACTGTGCATGTTTTTGGACTGTGAGAGGAAACCAGCATACCTGGAGGAAACCCATGCAAGCACGGGGAGAACATGCAAACGCCACACAGAAACGCCCGAGCTGGGAATCGAACCCAGGATCTTCTTGCTGTGAGGCGAACGTGCTAATTACCACGCTACCATGCTGCTAGGTTTAAGTTTAGTTCATTACATGAACCACTTTATCACATATATAACACCTCCCCTGATCTTTTGGACAATTTGTGGTAAATGTGCAGAGTTATTACAGATACAGATTCATTCATTCATTCATTATCACAATGGAAAAACATCGATTGTGTAAACGTGAACAACATTCTGCAGACTCAATAGTTTAATTGTAATGACTGCTGTTCTGTCTCACCTTCTACAGTGTAACATTTGCTGAACCACTCAATCCTACTAGAGTCACAGGAAGACTGGAGCCTATCTCAGCCATTTTTGGGTCTCATCAAAACCATCGCAGGGCCAATACGCATACAGCAACACACACACACACACACACACACACACACACACACACACACACACACACACAAACACACAACTATTTGCACTCACACCTAGGGTAATTTGAAACAGGCTGTTAGCCTAATATGCATGACTTTAGACCAGGGGTGGGCAAACTACAGCCCGCGGGCCACATCCAGCTCATTGTTTTTTTTAATATGGGCCGCCAAAGATTGATTGGTACAGAATTCATATTTGATGTGAATGATTGGCTGATTGCATTCATTTGACTTTGACTTGTAATGACAGCATTTCAACACTAGTGGCGCATTAGGTACAGTCAGCTGACTTTGCAGAGTTCGAGCAACTTGTTCTCAATCTTCTACTGCACAGAGCCCATCGGCAGCATTGTCAGAAAAAAGAAAAGTCGGCAGTGAGTGCTGGGTGGTTCATAAGGAATGGACACCTAAATACTTTTTACTGAAGTCCGGTCAAAGACTGTATGTCTTATTTGCCAAGAAACCATTATGGTTTGAAAAGAATATAACATCAGCCGCCACTTTTCCACCAGGCATGCTAGTTACGCCAACAATCTGTCATCGCAAGAATGTCCGGCTACCGCTGATAGGTTGGTTGCGAGCTTGCAGGCTCAGCAAAACACCTTCATCCGCACAACTTCCATCCAAGAATCAAGCACGAGGATATATACATAATTCAGCAGCAAGCACTGTGTAAATCCGTGGTGCAGCTCGACCACGTAGTGAAACTTGTTAAGTTTATTTGAGCAACGGGACTTCACCATCGTCAGTTTATTCATTTTCCTGAAGAAACTGACGCTAATCACAGGGACTTGCTTTACCTTCTAATGTCCGCTGGTTCTGTTTGGGGAAAGTATGTCAACGAGTGTGGAGCTCAAACAGGAGATTTTTCCATTTTTGGAGTTCCTTGAGAACACTGACAATGTTCCTGAGCTGAAAGACACAGATTGGCGGTGATTTCGCTTTTACTGCGGGCAAACTGTCCCACGTGAACGAGCTGAATGTGACGCTACAAGGGAAAAAACAGTTTGTGCATGAAATCCACATAAACGTCAGAGCCAGACCAGGCGAGTTTATTTTCAAAGCAAATGTCAGACAAGTCATTCGCTCATTTCCCTCACACTGGCCACATTAAAACAGACATGTTAAAACGCAACATGTGAACAAATCCAGGAAAGCACTGGATGAAATGCATGAAGAATTCTGCTGTCAGTTTTGTGATTTTTGGAGAAATTGACAGGGCACTTCAGCTGGTGTTTTGCCATTCAACAGTCTGGCGAGCTGTTTAAAGTGAACCCCGCGGAGATAGGCTCCATCCTCCCTCCCTGCAACTCTACAAATAGGAAGATTAAGTGGTTCAGCAAATGAATAAAAGAATGTGTTACTGTTTTACCTTGCAATACAGCCACCAGTCCAGTGCTGACCCCAGAAACAACATCACCCAGTATCCATTCTCTCACATTGTACATTTTCATCCATCCGATTATGGGCAGAAGAGACAAGGCTGCATTCTTTGCACGCTTTGAATTGCAACTGTATTACAGCACACATGCACACACATTCACACACATTCAGTGTTATACATTTTAAGCCAGGTTACATATTAAACCAGATAAGAAATGATAAAAGAAAATAACATCACATAGTGATTAAAGTGTGATGAGTATTCTGTCGGACAAAAATTCAAAATTTGCTTTCAAAAGCATTTTGATTATCTTGAAAAGTGAATCAAAGTAAAACATTTCAGGCTTACGTGAAGTATTGTTTAACATGGTCCAGCATGGTCTTGTGTTGTCGGCAGACCTTTTTATACTCATCTGTAAAGGCATCCTCTGTGTAAAGAGGCCTGGACACCACATACTGCACCATAATATCTTTGAAGTGTCAAGTGTTGGAAATTGAATCCCACTCTAATTCTGTGTTAGGGAAAAAAAAAAAAATATATATATATATTATTATTATCAGACAACACTACCACAGTTGTGAACCACAGCGAGTCAAAAGCAAGCAAATAAACAAAAATGCTGTACAATGATAGAAGTGTGTTATCTGTTGTGATCATATCAGACATTTTTATTTCTATTTAACTTAGCAAGTAAAAATACAAAACTGTGTCCAGGCATGTTTCTGCAAGATGTCATTTACATTACGTCTATCTACTATGTGTGTTTTTTTCCCACCTATATTCTGCACGCACCTAAAGTTTATCATAATCTTCTACATGCCTTTAAAATTCCTAGAAAATATAAAGTTGTATTTGTTTTCTTTCCTGATATTGAATCATACTGTAACTTAGGATAGACAGAGTCTGTCCTTACATCACCTTTAGAAGAATAAAACATAAACTCACTTCTGCCAGCCATCAGTCTCCGCTGACTGACCATTTGATCCCAGAATCCTTTGATATACGGTCACGACAACAAAGGTGCAGCCTTGTCATAGAGTTATATAATTACATTATGTATTGTGTCTGTTTTTTATTACATTATGGCTGTTATCTCGGTGTAAGTGCGAGTGCAGAAAGCAGGTGTTAAAGAAAATTGTGTTCCTTTGACCACCTTCACCACAAAAAAGTCAGAGGGAAATTATCCAGCACAAAACAATACATACACTTATAACTACAATCAGGGCAACAGTGCATACAATTTTCTAATTATTGCTTATAAATAATAACATCTATATCAACATTATATGAAAAATTATGATACCGGTAATAAAATAATAAACTAGGGTATCCAGATACAGAATCACTAAAGCCCACATAAAATATTCTGAAGCTACACATTTTTGAAATAAAGCAGCCTTCAAGGGGCATTTCATATGTAAAATGCTATTTGCAATGTTTTGTGCTGTTTAAAACATTAAGTGAATCCTTATTAAAAATTAAAAAATGCTTGAATCCATGTTAATGCCATAGCTATCCATAAACAGGAGTCCATGGAAGCTATAATTGGCCAAGCTCTCATGGCAGGGAGAAATGCATACATTCACTTCATTGTCATGCACACTGATCACCGGCCAATAATGGGCGTCTGTGAGCTCATTTGTACGATAAAGCAGCTAGTCCTTTCCTCCAAGTATGTTAGACCGCCCCCAAATATGCATGCAGTTCGAAAAGAGGCGGGTGACGACAGCACCTGTCGGGGGGGGGGGGGGGGGTGGCCTGCTTTTGCCCCTCCCTGGTAGGTGGAGATTGTGTGATAGGGATGGTAATACCTGATGGGTGTTAAGGGGATATGACTAAATTAGAGAGAAAAATGGGAGGGGCATAATGAAATAAAGACTTATCATCTGCATTTGTGCTAAAAAAAAAAAAAAAACATAGCTTTGCTATGAAATTTTAAGCATGGCTTTTTTTTTTTTTTTTTTTTGCTTATACTAGTACATGTGGTAAGCACATTTTTGGCGCCTATGCAGATGGTATGTAGCGAAAAGTGGCAGAGGATCCCGATGGTTCAATATAGCATATAGCCCCAAATGCTGCATGTACACTTAGATTTCATTCATTCATCTGCCGAACCATTTCATGCTAATTAGGGTTACGGGAGAGCTGGTGCCCATCTCAGCCAACTTTGATTTTTCTGATTTATTTTTCAACTTATGTGTGAATAACAATGGCACCACTGACTACAAGTGATCGTAAGAAACCATGAGTGTCTTTCATTTGATTTAAACATTATTTATGTGCAATAATGTTTTTGACCTCATTATATTTAATCAATCAACATATCAGGCACTTACTTAAAGTACGTTGTACATTATGAATATTATTATTATTTTAATCTATTATTACACGTACTTTGTATTGCTCTGATTTTCTTATATTAAATTATTTAAAAACTGTTCATTCCCTGATCTTTTTTAAGTTGATATTCAGGGATACTGTATTAACACCAAAGTGATGAAGTGATTTTCAATGAGGTTCCAAAATGTCTGCTTCAATATCTTGAAGAGTTTGAGCATTGTTCAGGCTGAAATAAAGTAAATATTTAACACTCGTGAAAAATTAAGGCAACAATTTACATTTAGATTAAAATAATAACACCAAAAATTTTGAATTATAATTGTGTTACCAGAATAGTTGGTTATTTAACGCTCCCGGAATCCCTTAAATTAATCTTTTTAAAGGTGTACCTGAAATACTTTGAAATCCTTCTTCTCGTATATTATCGTCTCAGGCGTCCAATATTTATTCCTCTTCGTTACATGTCCATCCGAGAAGAAAACTCTGTGTTTATCTGCGATCCTCCTAAATAATTCCTTCCATAAAATCCGTAATTATTAACAGCTGGCCTTTCTTTATCTTTATATCTCCTTGACCATTGCTCTTGCAGATAAAGCCTCACATAGCGGGTGTTTAAATTTTTTTTTTTTTGGAATGCCACTCATACATGTCCACTCACTGGATTAAGACCTCTCTGGTTGATACATACGAGCTATTGGCAAGAATAATGATTGATGTGGGTGTGTAATAAAGATATAATTGTGTGATATTGCTGTTGTTTAATGTCGCCTGATATGTAACCGGAAGAACTTTTCAACCAATTGTCGGGAGCACAACTTTTATTATGCTTTTGTTTTTGTTTTTTAAGTCTCTAAAGTGATTTGTTTTTCTTTCGTAGTTTTCAGGAATAGGGATATAATGTTTCCAAAACAACCCATAAAATTCACAGGAAGATTTGGCAGTATCCAGAGCCACATACAAGACCATAGCAAAGCATTTCACTCTTCAGTCTGGTCTCGGTATACAGTACAGTATTACTATACTAAGTAGAACACCAGACTTATTTTAGACCGGTGGTCATTCTTTCTCTTCGTCTCTTTAGGATCTACCCACAACTGATAATGCAGTTTGTATTCAAAGGTATTCAGTGATACATATGCCATTCTTAGATTGTATGCTGTGACAGAATGCAAGACATAAGAGAGCATGTAGGGATCGCCAATGGTTATTCCTTCTATTTGTTTCCATATACAATACACATCAACAAGCCCAATGTTATTGTGTTAAAGTCTGTTTTTGTTACTTTAAGTTTAAACCTGAGTTTATGTTGAGGTGAATACTGCCATCTTCTTTCTGAATGTGTCTTCTTTAAAGCTTTTTTTTTCAAAAATTGTTTTTAAATTATTATTTATTGTTGTTAATAACCAATGGGAACCCATCTCATTTATACGCTCCAAGTCAACAGCAATTGACAACAACAAAAAGAAAGAAAACATAGTTTAATTGTCTTATCATATAAATTTTATTCTCAAAGACCAACGATATCAAAACTGACAGCTCTCTGATATCAGTAGATTAAACAAGAAGGTGGATGTAACCTCATTTCGGCACAATTATAAAAGGGTGTGTAAATTACTCCCTGAGGCTCAAAAGTCACCAAGCAATATTTTCCATCATTAATTAATATACAAGGGCTTGTTGTGCAACAGAGTGTACCTGCAAGACCCAACCCTAAAAATACCCTCTTTTATACAAAATATGACTTACGTATTAATTATTGATGCTGACACTTATGCACATTATTAATCTACAAATAATGTAATAAACAATTTATTATTAATCTCTATACTTTAGTCTTTTTTTTTTTTTTTTTTTGCTTCTCATCATACTGGCAAAGGTGGGATGGCTTTTTAGAGGTGCTATGCACCATTTTTTTTTTTTTATCCCAACCAATCAGTGGCTGAATAAATTTTGTCATATGATGTGATATTTTGGCTCTATATTATTTGATTGTACATTTTTAACTCAGATTTGTGTAGTACTATACAACAAATATTTTATACTGTTCATAGTTACTAACTAGTTTACTGTAGTTGCCTGTGATATAGTGTAATAAATAAAGCTTTATTTATATATATATATATACATATATATATATATATATATATATATACATATATATATTATATGTATATATATATATACACATATATATATATATATATATATATATATATATATATATATATATATATATAAAATTCAATCCTATTAGTGAAAATTCTACTGGCGTTTTTACATATCTAGCACTTTCATCTGTGATCAATCCTGATTCATTCCAAAAAAATAAAAAAAAAAATTAAAGAAAAAAAAAAAAAAAAAATTCAAATGCATGAAAGCTATACTGATAACATTTTATTTTAGTATATAAAAATATTAATGAAATAGTATATACCAACTATAAATATTTAAGATTATTAGATTTACTGAAATGCAATTGGTTTTAACTTGCTACAGAAGATAACATTTTACAACTGGCTATAAACACTGCTTATAATGGCACAGTCATAATCTTTATCTAGCTTCTGCAGATGATTAGATTAATTTTAGTATTGCACCGCTCAAAAACATTCAAGTATACAGCATCCTGCGTGCAGCATGAAGTTTAATCTTTATCAGGAATTAAAGTAATAATAATAGGGAATGCATCATCAGTATGTAGAGACAACTTAATAATTAACACATTTAGGTCACTACACTTTATGAAATAACTGCATGAGTGCTTCACTAATTTTAGAAAAGGTGAAACTGGATGTAAGATGTCACTCTGTATGAAGTGTTTATTAATTTTTTTTTTTACATTTGCTGCAGTTAGCTCTTAAACTATTTATTGTTTTGTTCATTTGTAATGATTCAATATTACATTAACTGTGGCTTACCTTTCGACAACAGCCAGGCAGTGATGGTGTATTTAAAACTAATACTGACTTTAAGGTATGTGTGTGTGTGTGTGTGTGTGTGTGTGTGTGTGTGTGTGTGTGTGTGTGTGTCAGAGAGAGAGAGAGAGAGAGAGAGAGAGAGAGAGAGAGACCATGTAGTGTATATTTGCTTGTGTGATTAATGCCTACAGTGGTCTTTCACTTTTCACATGAGACCTTCAGAGTAGCCAACAGATAAATGTCACAAAAAGAACAAGTGCTTTATTGTAGTACAGAGCAGGCCAATTTGTGCACATTTAAGAACTACTGTAGTTTGTGATTCTGTGAGTAATAATAATAATAATAATAATAAGAAGAAGAAGAATAGAAAGGCTGGAATGGCCAAACACAACTATTTAAAGCATCCTTTAATTCATACAGATGTTACTATACAATATCAGTACATACACACCCTGTTCAGACTGTATGTTCAGTTTTATTTTGCACATTTATGCCTCTCTAAATCAAATGGTTTAGACAGATTTGCTTGTCCATACCCTGCTCTGATCCTTAAGGAAACCACATTATGTTTTGAACCATGGTAGTTAAGAAACATTTGTATAATAAGAAATGACAATAAAAGCACACTTCACTTCAAATAATTCAAAATTATAATTCATGTCAGTAATCTGTGATATAGCTATGATCTTATGACCACGCCCATGACTTACCAGTGCCAAAGAAATTTTATATATTCATGAAAATATTGGAGAAAAAAAATACTTCAAAGACGCTCACATTTTTATTTTGGAAGGTTATGAAAAATGGGAAGTTCAGTTAAATTAATAGATTTCCTACTTGTAATTCTGTCACACTATTTATAACTGGATAGATGTGAAATGTAGAATAAATATTACTAATGTAACATAAACAGACAATGATTGTCAGGAATTTTACCTAACTGACCGTAATACTGTAAATACCAGTGCCAATATGTATAGAAAAAGAATTATGACATTTTCTTCTGAAACAGATTTTTTTTTTAAATTCACTATATGGATAAACACAACATGATGATGACATAACAAACTGATATTCAATCTTTATTACCAAATCACAGAAGACTCTATGTAGGTTTAAAACTGACTTCAGATTTACATTATTTGTGGTTTTGTACTGTGTGGTTATGCACATACACAGAAGAAATCTAGTCACTTATCCTAGGTTCATGAACTGTTCTCAATCCTTCTCCTCACCATTGAAGGATGTGCAATCGGAGGAGTATGCACATCATGTGGTGTTTCGTCAGCAGGGATTCCTCTTCAAGACATCTGAATGAGTCTGAGCATACTGGTCAGGTTTTACGTCACCGTCAAACTCACCAGAACAATTACGAAGGCAAATGAGTGTTGAAATGAACGTCCAGCATTTGGTGATAGCTTGAAGAGCTCATCGATAGGAAGTGTGCACCCTCTTCATCGGTGAGTTCAATGACTTAAGCAATTTTCTCAAACTCAGATTGAGAGTTCATGAATAGCCTTCGATGAAGAAAAGAGGCCTTTTATTATTAATTCCTCAAAATGAGTAACAGGCTAGTAAGGGGCGAAAACTCACCAGGTGCTGGTTGTCATAGGTCTCTATCTGGTTTTCATCAACAGTAAACGGTGGTGGTGTCTTGTCATCCTGCATCCGTGATATCTGGACACATAGTCATGTAACTCAGTCTCATAACTTAAGCATAGCAATCAATACGTATCAAGACGCCAAAGAAAATCTATAATAGTTTATTCACATTTTCTGGTTTGTTTAGACATACTGTATGAATGTTGTAGGGTTGGTTCATTCACTCACTCATTTGCTGAACTGCATTTTCCTACTATTAGGGTCAGGGAAAGACTGGAGCCTATCTCAGCCAACACTGGGTAAAGGCATTATACACCCACAAATGCTCGCTCGACCATCACAAGGCAACACACACACACACACACACACACACACACACACAACCAGTCACACTCACATCCATTTGGAACAATCAAATAGCCTGATGTGCAACCGGAGTACCTTGAGAAAACCCAAACAAGCTCAAGGACAATATGCAAGCTCCATTCAGAAACCTCCGAGCCTGGACTTGAACCCAGGACATTTTGCTGTGAGGCAGACATGCTAACCATTACAGCACCATGCTACCTAGGGGAAAGTACAAATATTTTTTTTTTTTGGGCTCCCAAGTGGTGCATCAACAAGGTACGTAATTACTAACCCAGAGATCACAAGTTTGAACCCGGTTTAATGTGACAGCCGTCCGTGACTGTGAGTCCATGGGAAAAAAATTGGCCGAGCTCTCTCACGGGAGGGAAGGATGGCATATGCCCACTTTCCTGTCACTCACAGTGATCGCCAGCCAATCATAGACGTCTATGAGCTCATTCATACAAGGGGCGGATAGTGCTTTCCCTCTGAGTATATTAGTTCGACCACGCCCAAATAAGCATGCACTGTAGTTCAAAAAGAGGTGGTGCTTAGCATTGCATGTCATGGAGGAGGCATGTGCATGCTTTGGCCCCTCCCTGATTGGTAGTGGTCAAGTGATAAGGAAGGCAATACTTGAGAGAACTTGATGGATTTTTCATGATCGTGATGATCGTCACGATATTTTTGACCGTCACTACTTTATCCACAATTATTGTGATGTATTGTGATTTGATGCCAATCGTGATAGAGTATGGGAACCAAAGTAGAGCTCAGTAGACCTTAACAGAGCAGAGTGTAGCAATCCTTTGTAGGGGATCTTGATGAACTTGGAAACATGATTCATCATGAATCATGGGGACCCATGCTTTTTTGAATCTCGGAGATCGTGGACATCACAGGATAGGGTGTGACTGTAAAACAAGTTTTTTTAAACCTAGAGGGAAATTAGCATACCCAATCCAACTGTGTTCATTAATTCAACTGTGTGTATATTATATAGTGGTGGAAACCACAGAACAAGAACAAAACCCATGCAAATTGAAAGAGAATGTGAAACGCCATACAAACAGTAGCCTGAGATCATTTTCGTAAAATACTCCACCGAGGATTTTGAGAGCCACTGAACTCCAGTGATATCTAGATGTCATACATTCAATGTGCCTAAAGTGAACTTTTAAGCCCTCCTGCATGTTGCAATCCTAAATACTGCTTCCCCTAATTACCAATACTTTATAGCCTACCTTATCTGCCATGGGGTCTGCCTTATTTCCAGTGGAGTTTTCCAGGTTGATAAAAAGGATAGCATCGTGGACAGAGAGGAAGAGCAGGTCTCTGGTCACTATCTCATCAAAGAAGCACAGGTCCTCCATCCTCTTGACAGTTTCATCTGTAAAACCCAGCACGTTCCTACTGTAGTGATCAAGTTTTTTTTTTTTTCGTTGATTTGATTTTATTTTAAATATACTGTATGCTAATACTGACATTTTTATACCTTTCCAACATCAATTCCAAAACTATAATTCACAATGAATACATATAAATACAGTGATACCTCTGCTCACGAACATAATTGGTTCCCAGAAAGTGTGTGTGAGGCGAAAAGTTCGTCTTCCGAACATTTAGAAGAAACCATTAAAATGAGAATAATCCATTCCCAGGTCCCCATAAAACATAATTTTCTACTAAATAAGCCTTAAAACTACACAAAAATATACCTTATTTTATGTATAATAAATGTGCTATTGTATTGTAATTAAAGAAATAAACTGTACTGTATAATAAAGTGGTTTTATTTACCATATAAAGTGGTTGTGATGGTAGTTGATGGCTTGATGGAATGGAGTGGGAGGAGGAGGGAGGGAGGGACTTACTGTTTGGAAGGAGAGTGTGGAAACGCCTACTGTTTGGAAACACCCTCAGCCACACACGCACCCTTAATAGCTTCCTTGTTCTTAAGGATGGGAGCAATGGTACACTTAGCGTACTGGTACTGGGACGCGAAGTCACACAAACGCACACCGCGTTCGTGTTTTTCAATGATCTCCGCCTGTGGTGGGGTCTTTTTCGGTCCCATAATAGCAAAAGTACACTCAATATGGTCCAAAATGTCTAGCAAACACAAACCACTTCCGCATTCAAAGAAAGGGGGTGACGAACTGTGACGCCGTGAGCGTGCGTCAGCTTCTCGTGGCCGCCACCGTGGCGCTGTTCGACCGCGGGGTTTGATTCGTCTGCCGAAAACTAGTTCGTCAGCAGAGACTGTATGCTCACAAATTTAATGTTCTTGAGGCGAAAAGTTCGTGAGCTTAAGCGTTCGTCAGCGGAGGTTTTACTGTATATAAAATGACCAAATGTATGAACATTAAATACTGTACAAGGATTATTATATAAAAATGTTTTATGCTTATGTAATGTGGTACATGATTTGACACGAGACACACCATCACAGCCGGCAATATAGACGCTAATGCCGATGCGTATAAATTCCTTTATGACCTGTGGAGGACAAAGGGATGATTAATGACTGGCAAGTTTAGCGCTATCAATGAATACACAAAGCTCATGATGAATAGTGTGGTTGTTATTTGATAACACTGCATACACCAATACAGTGTGGTTTACAATGCTTGCTGTATTGTCTGACTCTGGTCTTAATGTGTTCATGTGTACAGGTCTTATACTGTATGCATGAACATACTGGATGTGATGCCGAATACAAATGATCTGATGATGTGACCCATTCTAGTTTTAGTTTAGTAAATAATTTTTTGGTAGGAAATCCATCATTCTAATCACAAGTCTTTTATGAGGTATAAAGAATTAACTGGACAATTGTTGAGTGTCGAGTTCTTGAGTTTCATTGGTCAGTAAATGATGATTGATCTTCTACATCAGTGCTGCTCACATTATATAAATGTGCTTCTTCCTGCCATTATTGTTTATACCATAAGTAGAATATACAGTATAAAATTCTTCAATACAAAGGCCTATATATTAAAATGGCCTTTTTTTTGTATTAACTTTAAGACGCTGAACAGGAGCGTTTGGTGAAAGGATAACTATTAACAGTTGTTATGACACAAGTGGGCAGCACTTTGGTGGAATTGTTAACAGGAAGGTTCTGAGATCAAGTCTTGGGTTTGTGCATTATTTATACAAAGAAGTTATTGGGTTGAAGTCCAGGCTCAGTCAGAATGATCGTATGTGGAGTTTATATATTCTCCCCGGGCTTCTGCGGGTTTCCTCCAGGTACTCCCATAATCCAAAGACATGCACATTAAGTTAGCGGCCGCTCCAAATTGCCCCTAGATGTGAGTGTGGATGGTGTGTTGACCCTCCCTGTAATGGACTGGTGAGCTGTACAGGGTGTACCCTGCCTTTGGCCAGAGTCAGCTGGGATAGTCTCTATAAAATACCCAATGACATATCAAAACCCACCAGTTTGAGGGACTTTGCAGCCATCACATCCAGGAAGGAGACGGCAGTGAAGTCCATCACCAAACTATGGATGTTGACTTTAGGGACTGTGACATTTACAGGCAGTGCAGCCGTCCAGTCTACTTGCACCTCCACGTCCACATCTGCTTGGGTTCCACCCTTCACTTCCTGCTGCAGTCCACCATCCACCTGTTCAGGGTCCCGTTCATTCTCAAATCCCTCATTAATTACACCAAGAGGATCCACTGACACCAAGCCACTCTGAAAATTTGTGATTTATGTAGGAGGAAAGATTTCACAAGGTTTTAGTGGCTGTAGGACACTATTTGTGTCCACATCTCTTTTTTAAATTATTTGCATACCTCAGTGACTTTCAGTGTCCCCTTTTTAATTAATTTGTGGATCTTCTTTAATGCTTTGTTCCTCTTCTTGAAGACCTGAACAGCATCAAATCCCACCTGTTGTGTATTAACATGGATATAAATTTGTTAAAATAAGCGTAATGTCAACAAAATGTATTACCAATAAAATGCTGTGATTTATAAAGCATTTCAATATAAGCTGTTTATATATGATATCAATAAATTTTCAACTTACAGAATCCCGTAACTGCTCTTTGAAATAGTCAATGTTGGCAAAATATATGGGTGAATTACATTTGAAAATCTTGATTCCAGAAATCATTTTAATCTAAAAGGAAGGCAATTATTTAGAAAATGAAATTTTGCTTTTTGTTTTAAATTGTAATTATAATATTATTTGAATTATTATGTTTGTTAATATTTTCTTACGTGTTTGTAGTCTTTCATATTCCTGTAGATATCGGTGCCTGGTATGTTCCCAAGGGTCGAGCAGGAAGGGCTAGATGACAATAAATTTCAAAAATTTCAGAAGCGTTTTTTTAAATATTCCATCAAATAGAAATGTTAGAGGTGTTCTGCTGTCCATTCCATCCACATATAAAATTCAGATATTCATATATATTTGAAAGGGTGAGAATAAACCAAATACTTATATATGAAATAGAGCAAATCAACAAAAACCAGTCCAGGTTAGATATAACGACATAACTGCAGAAACTTGAGATGATAATTTCATACCAAAGACTGATGTTATTTATTTCTTTGTTTATTTATTTGCTGTTGCTTGGGACAATAACCATGTTTTTCTACAAAATGCAACTTAACCTCTTTACGCTCTGACTCATTGGTCTGTAAGCAAATGGCAGCCATCAGTATATCTCGGACCAACACATACCACCATTCATACTCGCACCGAGGGGAAATTTAAAACAACCAATCAGCCTAATCTACGTCTTTGGACTGTTGGAGGAAACCGAGATACTCACACACAAAGTGCATACATACACGCCCATCCACAGGACTTGAACAAAGGACCTTCTTGCTGTAAGGCGGGTGTGCTTACCCCTACGACACCGTGCTGCCCATCCTAACAATACATTAGTTCAGTAATCCACTTTTGTTGTACCACTCTTTTAATAATCAGGGTTGATTTTTGGGTTTTCTTGTTTTTAAAAGTCTGGGAAATCCTATACAGGGATCCGTCACTTTACGCAGTTAATGGGGACCGAGAACGCCTCCCAAAACTGCGGATTTCCGCAAAGTAGGATCGACCCCCCCTGATTGATGTATGCATACATATACACATGTGTATATAATATCAATAAATACATATTCAACACTAGAAATGCTTATAATAGCAATCAAACATTTTTTTAAAATGCATAAGATGTAAATAAAATATAAATACACACACATACAGACGCTTGATTGCACACACAGATGTGCGCCTCACATAAAAATGTAAGTAGTTTTGTTGGGGGTTTTGGGCTGGTTTTTTTTTTTTGTTTGTTTGTTTGTTTGTTTGTTTGGGGGGGTTGCATAATTGGCCTTGTTTTGTAACATTTTCCTTAACTTTTCCCCTATTTTTCCTTAATTTTCTTTTTTCTTTAAACCCGTGATGCACTGAAGCCACTGAAACTGAAGCACAAAGTAGCGAGGGATCACTGTATTGACATTTTATTCTACAGTATGCACTCATGTAAAAAATATTTCCTGTGAAAATTGTTGATTTTCATAATTTAAACAAACAAACTGACAAACAAAAAACCCTATTTTTATCAACTAAGTAAAGTCAAATCCATAAAATTAAAATCAGGTGTTCCAGGTTAGGCAACATTGATTAGTTAATTAGATCCACTGCAAGTTTTTTATCATCTAGGGACGGGTGTTTCTTTTGCTGTTGAAGTGTATGATGTTCTTATTCCAAGCGCTAAAAGGCAGTCTAAGGCCTTCATAAAAAATAATAATAATTAAAAAAAATGTGGACGGCAATGAGTATGGGAAGGAATTTAAAAAAGATCTCTAAATCATCCGCCTGTCCATCTACACCAGGGGTCGGGAACCTATGGCTCGCGAGCCAGACGTGGCTCTTTTGATGACTGCATCTGGCTCTCATAAACCAGGTGGCCTTTCTTAACAGAATAACTAATACATAATTTCGCTGTCCTTGAAATAAAAATACAGAAAAAAGGCATCAAATAAAACAAAAACATAAATAAATCTCTCGCATTTCAATCTATACATCTATTTTCAATGCCACTTGTCACTGTGGCGCTCAGTGGAGAGCCAATCCTTTCTGTACTCCAGTGTGTGGGCGAGTCCAATACCTTGAAACTCTAATTTTATTGGATTATATGCAACAGCCTGCGCAAGTTGTTTTTGAGTAAAGAGGTAAATTTCCCTCATTTTGATCAGCTCATGTGCACGAAGCCAAGCAGAGCTGGCAAGCAAAACACAAATGGACAGAATGAAAAAACTTCAACCCGCAGACCAGCTGATTGCCTTGGAACGCGCTTCCTGGCACATAAACACTGCAACGTGTGAGTCCTGTTGTATTAAAGCTATCAGCAAAACCATCCAGCACCAAAAGTTGCATTAATATTAAGTACGTACTTTAATTATTAATGACTAACTTTGTTATAACAATGTTTAAAATAAATTCAGAGTTGTATTATACTCTAAAATTGTTGGTCTCAGTATTAAAAAATATATTTCACTCTCAAAGGATTAGATTTATTTTTTTTATTTTTATTTTTTTTGGCTCTCTTAGTCAAAAAGGTTCCCGACCCCTGATCTATACTGTCCATCCCTCAGGACCACAGGGTACCTGCAGCCAATCCCAGCTGAATTCAGAGGCAGAGCAGATTCTGACCAGGTAACAGCAGGCTTAACACCAAGATGAGCAAAAAATTCATAATCACATTCACATCTAAGGGAAATTTAGAGTAGCCATTTGAACTAATATGTATGTCTTTGGACTCTTTGAGGAAACCGACACAAGCCCAGGGAGAACATGTGAACTACACACAGACAGTCCCAGTCAAACCCTTATCACTGTTAGACAAAGTGCTAATCACTCCCTCGTCGTCCTGAGAAACTTCAACGCCCATGTTGGCAAAACTTTAATGCCTGTGTGTGTGTGTGTGTGTGTGTGTGTGTGTGTGTGTGTGTGTGTGTGTGTGTGTGTGTGTGTGTGTCTGTCTGTGTGTGTGTGTGTGTGTCTGTGTGTGTCTGTGTGTGTGTGTGTGTGTGTCTGTGTGTGTCTGTGTGTGTGTGTGTGTGTGTGTGTGTCTTTGTGTGTGTGTGTGTGTGTGTGTGTGTGTGTGTGTGTGTGTGTGTATGTGTGTGTGTGTGTCTTTGTGTGTGTGTGTGTGTGTGTGTGTGTGTGTGTGTGTGTGTGTGTGTGTGTGTGTGTGTGTGTCTGTGTGTGTGTGTGTGTGTGTGTGTGTGTGTGTGTGTGTGTGTGTGTGTGTGTGTGTGTGTGTGTGTGTGTGTGTGTGTGTGTGTCTTTGTGTGTGTGTGTGTGTGTGTGTGTGTGTGTGTGTGTGTGTGTGTGTGTGTGTGTGTGTGTGTGTGAGATATGTAGGTATAGCCTCGCTCACCTGAACCTCAATAGTTTAATTTATACTCTCGTGAGTAACCTTTTTATACGGATCTTTATATACATTTAAAGCAGACTGTAAATCATAATGATTACTGTAATGTATCAAATATTTAAATCTACTGTATTTTCAAACACAAATTACTTACAACTGTGTCCTGACCACCACGGTTCCCAGCTCAAACACTATGCCAGTCAGCAAACCCACATCCAACCCCAGCACAATGCAGGCGATGCATGTAAACACCCAAATATACTGTGAGAAATGAAATGCATGATTAGCACTTATCCCCATTAGCTAACTTAACTTTAGCTGTAGCATGTAATGATTTTGCTTATAAACATCCAAATTAAACTGTGTTGAAATAAATACATGACCATTAATAATTTTCAATAGTAAATTTTTCTACCAATTAAAATAAATGTATTGGTTTCTCAATTTACATCATTATTTGAGGTTTGGTCGAGTAAGGGAAGGATTTTTTTGACCACAAATGAGTTACTTACACAGTCTGTCCTATTCTGTCTCCACAATACAGGCACATCTCTGAGTTGCATGAACATACCCTTCAGGTTAGCAATCACTATTCCAGCCAACACTGACTGGAAGCCAGAAATGGATAATAATCATATGCAAGAGCATTTTTACAAGCAAAACGAGTCTGAATGTCCATATAAATTAATGACCAGCGTTCTTATAATAGCTTATAGTAGTCACACATGTATTAAGTCTTTTAGTTCTATTACCAACATACCTTCTGTAGTGATTGCAGAAGAGGCCCAAGGCCCATTATTACTATAAGAATAATCAGAGCTGAGATTATGCCTGCTACCTGCAACACAACAGATGAAATTGTAAGAGAGAGAGAGAGACAGAGAGAGAGAGAGAGAGAGAGAGAGAGAGACAGAGTGGGAATATATACCTGAGTCTTGCCCCCTGTACCTTCTTGTATTGCTGTACGAGATAGTGCAGTGGTAGCCACAAAGCCTGAGAAACAGCCACAAAAAATGTTGCTAATTCCAAATGCTATCAATTCCTGGAGGAGAAAATTGTAATTAGTAGGTTATCTCTACATTCCAGAGTATGACATAATAACACTTTTTATTCTCTGCCGGGCTTTTATCTGTTCTAGCAAGTTAAAGTGTAACGTAAGACGATGAAAATGTTTTGAACATGTCTAGGAATTTCTGTTTAATACCTCCTAAATGGTCACATTTATATTTATTTTGCCTATTTTAAAAGAAGGTACATATAGTGCACATACAAATATGAAGCGTTCAAGTGCAAACCTTGTAAATGGCAAATCTCTGGAAAATGAGAGTTATATGAAAGTATATGGCACCCCGTAGCAGATAATGAAATACATTTTGCTGCAAAACCCCATTAGTACTATAATAAATTTCAAGCCAATCTGCAGTTTGTTTGAAAAAGATTGTAAGCGAGATTGACATTTGTATGGAAAATCACCTAGTCCACAGAGCTCCAATAACAGACGTGCCCCTGGTCATATGACACACAAAAGAGATGTGCCCATGTTTGCTATGTTTGCAAGTAGTAGCTATCGAATTCATTACATTTTAGAAAGACTCATCTTTAGAGGGTCTTTAGGGGTGGCTAGCAACCCAGTAGGAATAAAAACAAGACCTATCAATGGTCGGATGAACTCTTTAGAGTCAACGACCAGCTAGCTAGAGATGGTGTCTCAATAAAAACACTCTGTAGAAAGAACTCTGGGCCTCTACTGCGGATTTTTTGCCCTTTATATACAGATATGACAAAGCTGTTATGGCTGCTGACTATGCCAGAATTCTGGCATGGTACCCAGATTGCTTGATTGAGTCTTTAGAGAAGGACATTCTGAGCTTTTTGCAGACAAAGCAAACAAAATACAGTGGTACCTCACCATACGAAAGTCTCACCAAACGAAAATTTCAGGTTACGAAAAGCATTTTCCGAAAATTTTTGTCTCAGGATACGAATTAAGTTAACGTTTCGAAAGCGCCATCTTAAAAATTCAAACGCGCCATTCAAACATTCAAACAATGCACGAGCTACTCTCCCATCAATGACGTTCAAACATCCCGCCCCGCTGGCCTCCCATTGGCTAACAACTGAGCTGTAGTTCATGTCGCCTTCACTCAAGTGCCATCTTGGACAGGTCCACCTGACGCCATCTTGGACAGGGACGCCATCTTGACCTGACGCCATCTTGGACGCCATCTTGGACATCATTGCCTAGGAGGAATGATGCATCTCTCTCCCATTGCGTATTATAGAGCTGAATCCACCATGATGCTTTTCATGTAAAGAACAGGGTTACTGTTGTTTTATGCTTTATTTCTTGACTCAGGCTTTTAACCGTCCATAAGCATGTGTAAGATTATAACTCTGCTAAGAAGACATGGTCAACACGCGCACGCGCGCGCACACAGACGCCCGCACACACACACACACACACACACACACACACACACACACACACACACACACATATGCGAGCGCGTGTGATTTCCGGTGTGAGTGAGGAGAAGAAACGGGCTCGAGTGATATCACAAAGGAATATGAACAAACTCGTCTACCATCGGTACGATATTGATGCAGAAGGAGGTTTTAAAAGGTATGTTTTTATAATTTTTAAAGGGTTTAGGGGGTAGTGTTGGGAGCCTTGGAATGAATCACGCGTTTTACATGTAAAATGCGGTTCAACTTACAAAAATGCAGGTTACGAAAAAAGCTCTGGAACGGATTAATTTCGTAAAGTGAGGTACCACTGTACTGTACTTTGTTTCATAATAGGGATATATATATATATATATATATATATATATATATATATATATATATATATATATATACATACACACCTTTGTTAAGGGGTCCATTCACATACCAGGCATATTACATAAACATAAAATACAGTGTTATCTCTTAGAAATAAAATTCAATCAGCCACAATGTCTTTCTGAAACCATTTGCTTGCTCTTTGACACAATGCATGTATTGATATTTGTTATTTCTCTTAAAATTTTATGCCATCTTCTGTTCCGTAACACTTAATATCAGACATCATTATCTGTGAATGGATGTAAAACTGCCAAGTTATTGGCACAGAACCAAACCAGGATTAATAATAAGGGATAATAAGCCTATGAACTGGGGAGGGATTTACCAGGAAACTTTGATATTCTGCAATAGTGAACTGATAATGGAAGATAAAGTGCATAGGCCATTCACTAGTGAATGGGCATTTTTAAAGTCATTTCATTTCTCACATGTATATTGATAAAGCAAACTTTTTAAGTTAAAATAGCTAGTATTTTCTTTAACATATACCTGATTACCATCGATTTTATAATCATGTTTTGTTGCATAGACTTTAGCCACTGACACCGATACTGCATATCCCACCACTGCAGTTGAAAAACTGGATCCTACAATGTCCCCAAAGAGTCTTATATTTGGAAAGCTTGCTGGAACAAACCTGTTAACACAAACATGCAAATATAAGCTATCCCACAACCTTTTGGTATATAAAATTGAATACATTTCATCATTTTAATTAATATTTTCATGTGATGCTGAATAACTTCTTAGAATCTTAATTTTTTTTTAATATTATGGAATATGCCACAGACAGTGCCCTCACCCTCTTGGAATACTATCAACAATATTGGCTCCATAGTGGTATTTTAGATCCACTGCATAAGAGATTCCTGTAGCAATCACTGTCTACAATAGAAATGGTGCAGCATATTTTTAAAAGGAAAACCTTTTCTCATCTACAATATTAACATTCATACTGAACAAATAAGTGATATAATAGTGGTACAGTTATATATTATTACATTATTATCATTATCAATTATGACGTCCATTCATGACAATTTCAGGTTACTTAAAATACAGGGAACATGACAACCAGTTCCAAAAACTATAGCATATAGCAAGTGAATACATAACAATTACACCCATATGAGTTTGTTTAGCATCCCATTCTAAATGTAGTCCCTCCTTTACTCTTATAATAACCTCAACTCTGAAGGCTTTCAATCAAATTTTGGAGCATGGTTGTGGAGCTTAGTCTTCATAGCAGCATTAGTAAGATCAGGCATTGATGTCAGGCGCGGAGGCCTGGGGTGTAGTGGTTAGGGTGCTGGGCTCATGATTGGGAGATTGTGTGTTTGAATCCCAGTTAGACCCCTACTGTGCTAAGACTCCTGGCCAAGGTCTTAAGCACAAGTATGCCTCTGTTCACCCACCAGTATAAATGGGTATCAGTAAAATTATACCGGTAAGATAACCTGCGATGGACTAGTGTCCCATCCAGGAGGAGTTGAACTCCTGGTCGTTTCACGCTATGCAATCCAGAAATAAGCACCGGCCTGATGAGTCACTAGGCTCGGGTGTAAAAAGCCCAATTTATAGCGGAGTTCTGGGGTGTTGTCACCGATCTAATTCATTCCAAATTAGTTCCGTGGGGTTGAGCTCAGGCCTCTGTACAGGCCACTGAGGCATATTAAGCGTCACAATTCATGTCTAAATTAAGTTTATTTTGTCCACAAGGTCATGCTGGTACAATGCGAAGCACATTAGTTCTGAGAAGGGGTAAATTGTTTTACTATAGTACACATATTATAGGATTGTGTGCTTCCAACTTTGCGGTAACAGTTAACGGAAGACCCACAAAAATGTAATTTTCTAGTACAGTGATACCTTGACTTATGAGTGTCTTTTAATTAAGAATTTTCCATGATACGAGCTTCGATCCCACCAAAAATCTGCCCCATCCAACCAGAAACATTTTGATTTACAAGCTCTAGTATGTATATTGCGCATCCTCTCCAGTAGGTAGCAGTGGCACTTTCACTGTGTTCCCTACAGTATAAGTGAGTGCACCATGCCACCTACTGTCAAGGATGCACGATTACACTTAATTCTAGTACAGTATGGCAAAAAATCATGTTCCTCAGGGTCATACGTAACCCCCCCAGGGGGCTCACCCCATTATTTGAGAAGCCCTGGCCTTGTGGGAGATCACCACGAGCCTTTCCTCACTGGCATTCAAAGAGTGCAAACGCACAAAATTCTCCTCCTCCTTCTCTGTTACGCACCACTTCATGCCTACCCACGTGACATCTTCGTGCTCTTGTGACATGTTTGTCAATGATCTAAAGGGTTAGCTGACTTATTATTTATTCTTGTTTTATTATTATTTATTATTTATTATTATTAATAAATCTTCTCTTAATTATTCTTTTTAGTGCTATTTATTATTGTATATTATGTTTACTAACTAATTCATGAATATTAGGTAATTACTTTCATAACAACAACTTTAAACTATTAATATTATTTATTATTTCAAGTATTTACTATAACACAAAATCTAATGCAGAGAAGGACATTTTTTGTCAGAAAATGCAGATACTGACCACAATTACTTCAATGGGAACTGGCACTGGAATCTTGTGCTGAAATTTGGTGTTGACTTCCTTTACCACCGCCACTATAATTATGGCCAGTAAACCAGCAATCAGATCAGCTGTATTGGTTTGCTTAATATTGCGAAACACATCACTGAGAGTCTACAGAGGGACCACAGGAAGTTAATACATTTTGCAAGCAGCAAATGACATAAAAATATATTGCATTCAGTACACTGTAGCATTAACAGTGTTTATTTCAGTCATCATCATCATCATCATCATCATCTTCTTCTTCTTCCACTTCATCTGGGGGCAGGTTGCGCAGCCTAAGCAATGAGTTCCAGACATCCCTCTCCTCAACCACTTCCTCCAGCTCTTCTGGGGGAACATCGAGGCATTCCAAGACCAGCCGGGATAATCCCTCCAGCATGTTCTCGGTCGACTCCAGGGTCTCTTCCCGATTGGACATGCCCAAAACATCACACCAGGGAGGCGTTCAGGAGGCATTCTAAAGGGATGGCCCAGCCACCTCAACTGGCTCCTCTCAATACGGAGGAGCAGCGGTTCTACTCGGAGCTCTTACCGGATAGATGAGCTTCTCACCTTATCTCTAAGGGAGAGCCCCACCACCCAACTCAGAAAGCTCATTTCAGCCGCTTGTACCCGTGATCTTGTTCTTTCGGTCACTACCCAAATCTCGTGATCATTGGTGAGGGTTGAAAGATAGATTAAGTGGTAAATTGAGAACTTTGCTTTGCAGCTCAGCTTCCTCTTTACCATGACAGACCGGTATAGGCTCCGTATTACAGCAGAGGCTGCAGCAATCCACCTGTTAATCTCCCGCCCCATCCTTCACTCACTTGTGAACAAGACCTCAAGATACTTGAATTCCTCCAGAATTCCTCTCATTCCAGACCCGGAGGGTGAATTCCACCTTTTTCCAGCTGAGAATCATGGCCTCGGACTTGGAGGTGCTGATTCTCATCCCGGCCGCTTCACGCTTGTCTGCGAATTGCTCAAATGAGAGCTGGAGGTACTGGATTGATAAAGCCAAAAGGACAATATCATCCGCAAAAAGCGGCGACGAGGTCACCAACCCAGAAACCCTCAATCCCTCGGCTGCACATAGAAATTCTGACCCTAAAAATTATGAACATAATTGGTCACAAAGGACAGTCTTGGTGGGTTCCAGCCCTCATTAACTCAACCTGTTGTTACCAGTGCAGACCAAACTCTGGCTTCAGTGATACAGAGATCAAATTTTCCGTTTCAACAGGTCTGGTACACCATGCTCCCAGAGCACGACCCACAAAATAGCCTAAGGGACATGGTAGAAAGCAGTCTATAAATCCACAAAATACATGTGGACAGATTGGGCAAACTCCCATACCCCCTCTAGGAGCATATAGAGTTGGTCCAGAGTGCCGCAGCCAGGACGGAAACCACATTATTCCTCTTGAATCTGAGCTTCAACTATCGGTCGGATCCTCCTGTCCAGTACCCCTGCATAGATTTTCCCGGGTAGGCCAAGGCGTGTGATTCCACGATAATTGGAACAAACCCTTCTGTCCTCCTTTTTTAAAAGGGGGGACTACCACCCCGGTTTGTCAAGCCAGAGGTACAGTCCCTGATTAACACACAATGTTGCAGAGATGTGTCAACCAAGACAGTCCTACAACATCCTGAGCCCTGAGATATTCAGGGTGTATCTCATCTACTACTGGAGCCTGACCACCAAGGAGCTTTTTGACTACCTCAGCTTCAGTGATAGGTGGACCCCCCACCCAAACCTCCAACGTCTTCATTCTTAACAGAGGGCATGCTGGTGGGATTCAGGAGGTCCTCGAAGCATTCTTCCATCTTCCGACAACATCCCTGAGTAGTTTATTTCAGTGCCTTATATTATTCATCAGGTTATTAATACTTTGTTAAATGTATATAAATGGGAAATCACTTAAACCGGGACGGCACAGTAGTGCAGTGGATTCCACATCCACTTCACAGCAAGAAGGCCTGTGTTCAATTCCTGAGCTCAGGCTTTTCTATGTGGAGTTGGCATGTTCTCCCTGCACTTGCATGAGTTTTGTCCAGATAGTCCAGTTTCCTCCCACCATCCAAAAACATACATGGTAGGCTGAGTGGCTATTCCAAAGCACCTGTAGGTGAGAGTATATGTGAATGGTTGTATGTATTGGCTCTACAATGGCCTGGCAAGCTGTTCAGGGTGTACCCCTACTGCAGCCAAGTTGGCTGAGATCAATGCAGCCTCCCCACAACTCTAATTAAGATTATGCAGCTGATAAAATGAATAAATTAATGAATAAATCACTTAAACCAACTCAATTCCAAGATACTGATGCATCAGTCGATAGCAGCCACTCACATAGGCAATTGAGAAGAAACCATTATGGCTGTGGGTGGGAACAGACACAACCATTTTGAGTTGAGAGATGAATACGTGGAAGGCAGCTGCCGTGGTGAAGCCTCCCACCAGTGGATCAGACAGGTATCGCACCAGAAAACCGACATGGAGCATTCCCATTGCCAACTGAAAAAGGGAAACAGCCAACATTTTGCATAAGGCAGAAATAACATATGGCATGAGTCTGTCAGTGATGTGGGTTACAGGTGTTTAGCTGTTATGTCACTCCATAGCAACTGCATTTTGTATATCTTTACTTACTGTACACCTTATATCATTTATATGTAGTATGCCTAGGATCATTTTAATGTTGAATTAAAAAGTCAGTGGCTCCACACATGTACCTGATAGCCTGCAGATTCATGAAAATTTGAAGATTGAATCTGAATGCAATAATCTGTAATTATTTTTAGTATATACCTATGTCTCTTATTAATCAGAAAATTACACTGAGACAATTTTCAAAAGCTTTGTCAGACATGTCGAACATGTCAAGTATTGTGCTTCAGTTGAACGTTTCATGCTGCACAATCAGCACTGACTTGAGTGGCCCCTGCATGCCTCTGATTTTGGGTACTTTTCTCTTTTGCTACACTTCAGTGCAGTCTGTGGCTTTATTGCCAAAGATATTTTACTGGATAGGTATCTTGCCTTATTTAGATCTTATTTTGTAGACCATTAGTAGGTTAGAGTAAATGGAGATTCTTCAGCGCAACAAAACATGGGCAACTGCATAAAAAGCATAGAATGAATTATAATTTTTTTCTTATTTCTCACAAAAAAATTATAATGTATAAATGTTGAGTGAAGGTGTCAACTTTAGACTAAAGCTTGTCAAAGAAAATGCCCTTTTTGTTAACTACAATAAAAAATAATTGTATAAATCTGGGTGCCGGCTTATCATTTGATTTGCCTGTCACTAACATCCTAATGTGAAGTATCATACTGCAGCTATAATCATGATACTATCTATTCTGTCTATACACAGTACAAACAAACCAGAGTCCACGCATTCACATATTGTAGACTGGACCTATCATGCCAGCTGATTCCCTGCTGCCATCTTTTGGAAACTAGCTGAGAATTCTGCAACCTGTCTTTACCAATGAATGAAGGTCAAAGCTTCAGTCTTATCCAACCAGACATTAAGTTCTACACTGTCTATAAAGTGCTTCATATAATGTTGAAAACTGAACAGTTTAGCTCTGATATATGAACTATTGAAACCATACAGCACATCCCAAGCATTTTTCTCAGCTCAGGAAGGCATAATGTCAATCCTGAGGATCACTTACAGTTCAAAAGGATCATACTTTACCTTGTTCGATTCTTAACTTTGGGAATCTGATCAATTGATTTACGGTAATCTTCATAAATGAATTGTAATTTAGGTTGATTCCATGCTGTGCAATTATAATTGCTTTGTTTTGATCCCATGCTGTTGTATCAAAAACACTTTGGGTGTACAGTGATCCCTCACTACTTCGTACTTCAGTTTCTGCAGCTTCAGTGCATCGCGGGTTTTCAAAAATATTCATCGAAAAATTTTAAAAATAAGGAAAAATAAAGAAATCGTGAAAGAAAATGCCACACAACAAGACCAATTATGCAAAAAAAACCCAAACAAACAAAAACAAAAAAACAACACAACAAAACTACTTACATTTTGATGTGAGGTGCGCATCTGAGTGTGCGCACACACGTCTATATGTGTGTGTATTTATATAAATATATACAGCCATATTATATATATATATATATATATATATATATATATATATATATATATATATATATATATATATATATATATGCAGCCGTCGGGGGGGGTACAAACGACTGTTCGTCCTCACGCCGGTCCCAAGCCCGGATAAATGCAGAGGGTTGCGACAGGAAGGGCATCCAGCGTAAAACTTTTGCCAGAATACAGAATGCGAATCGTCACTACAAATTTCACACCGGATCAGTCGAGGCCCGGGTAAACAACGACCGCAATCAGTGCTGTTAACCAACATGGTGCTGGTGGAAATTGAACTACTGTTGGTCGAAGGAGAGGTCGAAGAAGAAGAGGCGGGAGGCGTGTCCGTAGGCAGAGAGAGAAGAGGAAAGGCATGAGTCTAGGACTGAGAGTAGGCACTTGGAATGTTGGAACTATGACAGGAAAAGGTAGAGAGCTGGCTGACATGATGCAGAGAAGGAAGGTAGACATACTGTGTGTTCAGGAGACCAGGTGGAAGGGTAGGAAGGCTAGAAGCTTAGGAGCAGGGTAAGCTGTTTTTTCATGGTGTGGATGGGAAGAGAAATGGAGGAGGAGTCCTCTTGAAATAGGAGTTTGTCAGGAATGTTCTAGAAGTGAAAAGAGTGTCAGACAGAGTGATGTGTCTCGAGTTAGAAATTGATGGTTTGATGTTCGATGTTGTTAGTGCTTATGCCCCACAGGCAGGATGTGAGCTAGAAGACAAGGAGAGATTCTGGAGTGAGTTAGATGAAGTGATGCAGAGTACCCCCAGAGGTGAAAGAGTGGTCATTGGTGCAGACTTCAATGGACATGTTGGTGCAGGCAACAGAGGTGACAAGGAAGTGATGGGCAGGTTTGGTCTCTAGGATATGAACACAGAAGGACAGATGTTGATAGATTTTGCAAAAAGGATGGAAATGGCTGTGGTGAATACTTTCTTCCAGAAGAGACAGGAGCATAGGGTGACTTAAAAAGGGGAGGTAGGAGCACACAGTTAGACCACATCTTGTGTAGGCGATGTAATTTGAAGGAAGTCAGTGACTGTAAAGTAGTAGCGGGTGAGAGTGTTGCCAAACAGCATAGGATGATGGTGTGCAGGATGATGTTGATGGTGAGAAAGGTGAAGAAGGCAAAGGCAGAGCAGAAGACAAAGTGGTGGAAGCTGAAAAAGGAAGAGTGTCGTGTTGTCTTCAAGGAGAAGTTGAAACAGGCTTTGGGTGGTCAGGAAGTGCTTCCAGATGACTGGACAACGACAGCTCATGTGATCAGGGAGACAGGTCAGCATTTGTGAACAACAGTTTGGTTTTATGCCAAGAAAGAGCACCACAGATGCAGTGTTTGCTTTGTGGATGTTAATAGAGAAGTACAGAGAAGGCCAAAGGGAGCTGCATTGTGCCTTTGTGATCTGGAGAAAGCATATGACAGGGTGCCGAGAGAGGAACTGTGGTATTGCATGAGAAAGTCTGGAGTGGCAGAGAAGTATGTTAGAGTGATGCAGGACATGTATGAGAGATGTAAGACAGTGGTGAGGTGTGTTGTCGGTGTGACAGAACAGTTCAAGGTGGAGGTGGGACTGCATCAAGAGTCAGCTCTGAGTCCTTTCTTGTTTGCTATGGTGATGGACAGGCTGACAGACGAGGTTAGGCAAGAATCTCCATGGACTATGATGTTTGCAGATGACACTGTGATCTGCAGTGAGATCAGAGAACAAGTGCAGGAAAACCTAGAGAGGTGAAGGTATGCCCTGGAAAGGAGGGGAATGAAGGTTAGCCTCAGTAAGACAGAATACATGTGTATGAATGCCAAGGACCCAACAGGAACGGTGAGGTTACAAGGAGCAGAGATAAGGAAGGTGAAGGATTTTAAGTACTTAGGCTCAACAATCCAGAGCAATGGAGAGTGTGGAAAAGAGGTGAAGAAGTGTGTGCAGGCTGGTTGGAATGGTTGGAGAAAAGTGTCCGGTGTGATGTGTGATAGGAGGGTATCGGCAAGAATGAAGGGAAAAGTGTACAACACGGTGATGAGGCCAGTGATGTTGTATGGTTTAGAAACAGTGGCCCTGGGAAAAAGACAGGAGGCAGAGCTGGAGGTAGCAGAGATGAAAATGTTGTAAGATGTTTTGGAGACAAAGTCAGAGAGGCTAGATTGACATGGTTTGGACATGTACAGAGGAGGGATAGTGAGTATATTGGTAGTAGGATGCTGAGGTTGGTACTACCAGGCAGAAGGTCTAGAGGAAGACCAAAGAGATGATTCATGGATGTGGTGAAGGAGGACATGAAGGCGGTTGGTGTAAGAGAAAAAGATGCAGAGGATAGGGTGAGATGGAGGCAGATGATTCGCTGTGGCAACCCCTGAAGGGAAAAGCCGAAAGCACAAGAAGAAGAAGAAGATATAGGGCATCCGACGTAAAAACCTCTGCCAAATCAAATGTGTGAATCAGATGATTCGCTGTGGCGACTCCCAAGTAAAAGGGAAAAAGCTGAAAGGAAGACAGACAGACAGACAGACAGACATATATATATATATATATATATATATATATATATATATATATATATATATATATATATATATATAATATAAGCATTTATAGCATTGAATATGTATTTATTGATATTATATACACATATACATGTACGTATATGTCAATCAGGGGAGTCGATCCTACTTCACGAAAATCGGCAGTCGTTAGGGGGTCTTGGTTCCCATTAACCGCGGAAAGTGAGGGATCCCTGTATTTCTTTTTGACCCAAGGAAATTTCACACTCTATCAGTAACGTTTTCATTCCAGAACTAAGAATAATTTAAAGACTTACCTGAAACAATCCAATTAGGACAGTCATCGTTGAGGCTATTGCAATTCTTCGGGCTTCCATAGCATTCATATCTACTTCCTCTGTGCCGACCCATGACCCATTTATTATGCTCCC
>CM045733.1:19220000-19297500 GCA_024760905.1 Plotosus lineatus
GACACACCCACCCCACTCCCACATTTTCATTGAAAAGTATTTACTTTGTGTGTGTGTGTGTGTGTGTGTGTGTGTGTATATATATATATATATATATATATATACATACATATATATCTATACACACACACATATATATATATATATATATATATATATATATATATATATATATATATATATTTAAATGCATTACACTGACTTAAGACACACCCACCCCCACTCCCTTTGTGAGTTTAAACTGGAGGTTGTTCAAAATACAGACTGCACATGTGCAAAGTCAGAAGTACGGGGTGCCTGTAGGGACAATCTGTTTTTTTCAATTAAAGGGCAATTACATTTAAAATTAACTGGTTACATTGAATTTAATTATCACATTTAGTTGTTTTCATATTAATTAAAACAAAGAAAGCTGTTTGTGCTGACATTTAAAAATTAATGAGTAGCATTTATTCTAACATAAGACTATTTCCCTCAGTGTATCATTTCTTGGAGTGAAGAAGATTTCTGACTGGAATCTATGAATATGCAGCCACATATTCCTCACAATGGGGGCAGTGGTGGCCTAGTGGTATAGGGCCCTGGATCACTGATCCAAAGGTTGGGGGTTCAAGTACCACTCTCCACAATGTTGTCACTGTCCTCTCAGTGCAGCTAACTGGGTTATGAAAGGCCTGCCATGTCTCTCACTGTCGATGGTGAGAGGTTTTTGTGTCGTCCTCAACAGGCCCCAACTACTTGCTGAACGTGTGTATCCAGAGGCGCAGTGTGGATTCAGGGCCGCCAGGTCAACCATAGATATGGTCTTCTCTGTGAGGCAGTTGCAAGAGAAGTGCCGGGAGCAGAGCCAACACCATCTATTTGGCCTTCATCGACCTGACCAAGGCTTTTGATTTGGTCAGCAGGGATGGACTGTTTGCCCTCCTCCAGCGAATTGGATGCCCCCCCCCCCCCCCCCAAGCTTTTGAGCATGATCAAGTCATTCCATCAGGACATGAATGGCATCATCCAGTTTCATGGATCATCCACAGACCCTTTTCCGATCAAGAAAGATGTGAAGCAGGGTTGTGTCCTCTCTCCAACCCTTTTTGGCATCTTTTTCTCCCTGCTCCTGTGCTACGCCTTCCGGAACTCTGAAGACGGCATCTTCGTCCATGCCAGGAGTGACGGAGGCCTCTTTAACCTGGCATGCCTCAGAGCAAAGACCAAGGTGCGGAGCATTCTCATCAGGGAGCTGCTCTTTGCTGATGATGCTGGTCTTGTTGCCTACACCGAGGAAGTGCTTCAGCGTCTCATCAACTGCTTTGCTGGTGCCTGTTCTGAGTTTGGCCTCACCATCAGCCTTAATAAGACCGAGGTCATGGGGCAGGATGTCAGCAGTGCTCCTAGTATCAACATCAACAACCACACCCTTGAGGAGGTGGAAAACGTCACCTACCTCGGATTGATCATTTCTAGCAACCTCTCTCTAGACACCGAACTGAATGCCCGTATCGGCAAGGCATCGACAGTGATGGCCCGTCTGGCAAAGCGAGTCTGGGACAACTCCATGCTGACCACCAACACCAAGATTAGAGTCTACAAGGCCTGTGTACTGAATACTCTCCTTTATGGCAGTGAAGCATGGACCCTCTACTACCACCAGGAATGCCAGCTGAACGCCTTCCACCAATGCTGCCTTCGCAGACTACTGGGCATCACTTGGCAGGACCATGTCTCCAACATCGATGTCCTGGCCAGAGCAGATGTGCCCAGTATGTTTGCCATCCTGACCCAGAGACGCTTGTGATGGCTTGGCCACGTCACCCGAATGACGGCCGCATCCCCAAGGACTTACTATACGGAGAGCTAGTTACTGGAATCAGGCCAAAGGGATGCCCAGCTCGCGCAACCTCAAGGCTGGAGGCTTCAACCCCTCCAACCTGGAGTCAGCCACCTCCGACTGCTTCGACTGGCCGACCACCACCCAGGATGTATCAGGACAGCAGAGGAGAGAAAAGACACCCGCTGGGGGGAGAAGAGACTCCGCAGTCAGCAGAGACTGGCCCCACCACACCACACTGCGAGGATTTCATCTGCAGCGGCTGCGGCAGGATCTGCAGATCCCGTATCGGCCTCTACAGCGATGGCTGATGCTGCGGCTCCCTGACCGAAGACCCACGGCACCCCGGCCCAACCCCCCCCCCCCCCCCCCCATGATCTTTCAAGAAGTCCTTTCCAAAATGTTATGGACTGTTTCCAAGAATCTTTGAGAATATGTTCCCAATGATGGTTCAGTGTTTGTTTCAGAGACGATATCATGATGTGTGTCAAAGACTGTTTGTGCATTTATTTGAAAGACTACCTCAGATTGTGTCCCAATGGTTATTCATTCCAGGGGTTGTCTGTCCAGAAACCACAGTGGTCTATCACACAAACACTAAAAAAATGAAATAAGGTCATATTTTCACAGATTTAGATCAAATCGGTTTTGTATCAGAACGGTCCCTTCATCTTCCTTAGGACCTTGAATGATACTGTCAGTATTAGCCCTGATTTTTTTTATATTGCAAAACCTTTGTCATTTTTCTTAAAAGTAGCTTTTTGTTTTTAGACCACTCTGATTCTCAATCCTTAAATTATTCCTAAGGCTGGGCCTACCCACAAGTTTACATTCAGCTGTAGGTCTGCATCTGTTCAGAAATGGTACTTGCATTATCTTCTGTGTCTGCATCTTAGTCTGTGTTGAAGTCAGTGTCTGAGCCCACACTGCTGTTCAACCCAAAGCCCACTTGTGAATCACTTATGTCATATGCTTTTGTTTAAAGGCTTAAGTCCACCACCAATGTAACTTGACCCACAAGAAGTGGTTTTCAGGTTCCGGCGAGAGAGAAACACTGATTAGAACTGATTGTGTCCACAAGATAAAGAGACACTGTTTAGTGCAGGTTTTCATTTGGTTTAATTATGGATCTTATTCATCAGTTCATTTTCTGTAACTGCTTCATCCTAATTAGGGTCGCGGGGAGGCTGGTGCCCATCCCAGCCAACTCAGGGCGAGGGCAGAGTACACCCTGGACATCTCAGGGCGGAAACACGCTGACGGCTTTGCAGCTACTCTTTAAGAAAGACAGCAATGGTTCTTTTACATGCCTCACACCATAGACAGTGAGAGACATGGCCGGCCTTTGATAACCCAGTTAGCTGCACTGGGGGGCACAGTGACAACCTTGTGGAGAGTGGGACTCGAACCCCCAACCTTTGGATCAGCGATCCGACGCCTTATACCACTAGACCACCACTGCCCCTTTTTCTGGACTGGAGACAACAACAACAGCTAAATAAAATGGCTTCCCAGTTCTCAGAGGAGGATTTCTCCTGTCCTATGTGCTGTGAAATCTTCAAGAATCCTGCCACATATTCCTCGCTAGATTATGGATGTTATTGAATATCATATCCATTTGTTCGTGTACCTAAGACTTATGTTTTTCCTTTTTGTATGCTGTCATCTTTGATGGGATTTTCCAGTTGGTATGTTAACATTTATCCATTACTTTACACACCTACTGCTTGTTGGCTGATCTGTTTGTTTGTGCAGCCTCAGCTGGATTGAACCGATTTCTACTCACAGGGTAGCTATCTTCAGTTGAATTCCTCTTTTGTTGTTCTCTGCTCTGGTTTACCTGGCTTGCTTTAAGTTACCTGTTGTGTCTTTTGTTTTCCACTGATTTAATAAACCATAGTTTTCAGCACTCGCGCCCAGCCTGTCCTTGTTCACCCTAAACTTTTGACAGCTGTTTGAAGGTTTGCTCATTTGGTGCTAAACTATTCGAGATTAGAGTGATAAATGGGGGCCTGTGTGTGTGTGTGTGTGTGTGTGTGTGTGTGTTTGTGTGTGTGTGTGTGTGTTGCTTTTTGAGAGGTTTTTCAGGGGTTTTACTCTGCAAGAGTTTAGGACAAATAAAAGAGAAAAGAGCAATGACTAAAGGCCACAATTTGCCAGGCACTGTCCCATAGGATTAGACACTTTCAAAAGACAACCCAATGCCTTCACCCACCACTATCCACCGCTCCTTGGTTACTCTGGGGGGAAAAAACCCTGCTCCTTCTTCAGTCAATCCCTTCCTACTTAATAGGCAACCACTCTCTCAGAGTTCTAATGAGCAAACTGCACCTATTGATATTAGAAACCCCTCTGAGCCGAGGTAAATAAAGGAGGTGGAGAACACAGAGCACTGGCCTGAATAAGGAGGTTTGTATCCAGAGTAAAGCGAATACTCATCATCACATCAGGGCTAAGTTCAAAAGTCATCAAATCAAACTCCTCGGCTCCAAGGCGCAACCTTAACACAATTAAACTCCCTGTTTTCAGACATAAGAAACTAGTACATATATATATATATATATATATATATATACATTTATACATCTCAGACCCTAATGTTACTTACTTTTCATACAAAAAACACTTTATTTTATTATTATTTTATTTTTATTATTATTTATTTATTTTACTAGATTGCGATCACACCTTAAATACATTTACTGCCAACCTTACCTGTCAGTTTAAGCATCTGGTATCAGTCTGACAGAAAAGGCAATAAAAACCATCTTCAAACATCAAAGACTCTTTCCCTTACACCGTCCATGCTATTAAGATAGAAGAAACTGTCGACACGTTCCCTCTGACCCTTTTCTCTTAGGTTTCTCAGAAAGTGAGCGTCATTCTTTTTTGGGCCTTTATAAGCTGAGTTGGGTTGTGGGAGGTGTACAAGGGCTGAAAAGATGGTGGCCTACATCAGAGACACACTATGCGCCCTGCCAATGATAGCTATTGCTCAGCATCAAGTGAGAGGGCTTGTGTCTTTAAGTTTTGTGTGTGTGTGTGTGTGTGTGTGTGTGTGCATGAGCACTAGGGAACGTGAATTTGATCTGCCAAAGGTAGTCGAAGGCATTTTGTTGTTGTGTGTGTGTGTGTGTGTGTGTGTGTGTGTGTGTGTGAGAGAGAGAGAGAGAGAGAGAGAGTGTCGTGGTTGGGTGGACAGGGGGGCTCGGGTAGGGGGCAAGATATTCTTTCAAATTTCTTTTTTTCGGGAACACTGCTATAGCCCTTGAACTGTGTTTGCTTTTTGTCGTCTTCTTCTAAGACCGCTCTATTTTGAACCCACTTCATCAGCTGGCGTTTATTTATGGGTCCTCTTATAAAAAGAACCCCCAAAAATTGGGTAAGAATGTGGATGTGGTTATAAACACACCCCCACCACCAACACCACCACCACCCCACTTTTTTTTTTATTATTCATGAAAAAATAAACAATTCCACATCTGTAAGAGGGAGACATATTAGCTGTGAGTTTCTGGACAGATTAGCTAAAATATAGAGATAAATACTCTGAATCACATAAACATGGTAGTGTTTATTTTGTCACTGCACAAAAACAACAGAAATGCATTGACACCTTTTGTAGTAAACAGTAAAACCAGGATTAATGTCAGACTTCTTAAAATCAGATGATAAATTCATAACCAGTCAGATTTAATGTGAAATGGCAGAACTCAAGGCCTGTTTAGTTTAATAGACGCCATGATTTTAAGTCGGGATGCTCTGATCTGACATATGCCAGTATCATGGCATACATCATCCATAACCAGAACCAGTAACTGGACTGGATATTCTTTAATTGAAAACAGACAAAAACAAGTATGAACAGAGCACCCAGTATGTTGTACAGCCCTTTCACATCGTACCTCCAATGTGTTTACTAACTTGCTAATACATCTCAGTTTTTTATGAAGAAATATTGTGATTATTTGATTCATTTTAGTAACAATTCCCCATATTGAGATTTAAAAGCGTTTCCAAGGCAACAGTTTGTTGTCTCTTTCATAAAAATCTTGTTGGGAAAATCAATGCAAATTTGTGCTATAACGTTGTTAAACACATATTAGCATAATTTAATTTGATAATGCTCAGGCGTTGACTAGCCTCGGACAAGCAGATTGCTTGCCTGTCGAATCGATACTTAAGATCACCTGTGCTTTTGTCTCATCCAATTACTAAAGAAGGGAAAAAAACAAAACACAGACCGTTTAAATCTTTTTGAAAAGATTATATGAGACATGTTTGTGGGGCAGTGGTGGTCTAGTGGTATAGGGTGCTGGATCGCTACTCCAAAGGTTGGGGGTTCGAGTCCCACTCTCCACAAGGTTGTCACTGTCCCCCCCAGTGCAGCTAACTGGGTAATCAAAGGCGGGCCATGTCTGTCACTGTCTATGGTGAGAGGCATGTAAAAGAACCATTGCTGACATTCGTAAAGAGTAGCTGCAAAGTCGTCAGCGTGTTTCTGTCCCTTGCTAAAAAAGGGTTGTGACAGGAAGGGCATCCGACATAAAAAACCTCTGCCAAATCAAATGTGCGAATCAGATGATTCGCTGTGGCGACTCCTGAGTAAAAGTGAAAAAGCTGAAAGGAAGACAGACATATGAGACATGTTTGTAAACATTTAAGAAATACAGTGATCCCTCACTACTTCATGTTTCAGTGCATCGTGTTGTTTTTTTTTAATATTCGTCTAATTAAAAAAATAAGGAAATTAAGGAGGAATAGCGGGAAAAGTTGATGAAAATGCCACAAAAACAAGGCCAATTATGCAAAAAAAAAAAAAAAACCTAAACAAACACAAAACAAAAAAAAAAAATTAAAACCTCCCATCAAAAACACTTACATTTTTATGAGGTGCGCATCTGAGTGTGTGCACACACGTCTGCGTGTGTCTGTATGTGTGTTTATATTTATATTTTATTTACATCTTATTTACATCGTACCTGTGTAGTAGACCCTGCCGTATTATTATAGATTTTTAAAGGACTTAGTGGTAATAGGCAGTTTATTTCTCTGGATAAGCTCCGTATGTCACTGGAGATGGTTGAGCTATTTCAATGTTCTACAGCATTTCTAAACACATGGTTCTAAATCAGTAAACCTCGAGTTCTTTTGAATTCACTTATACATTAAAATAACCTTCATGACTCGTAATTAAGTCCAAAAATGCAAATAAATCAAGAAATGTTTGTTCTCAAGAGGCAAAAAAGTGTTATGTTCAAAGTATACTGTAGTTTATTCTTCATTCATTCGTTTTCTGAACTGCTTAATCCTATTTAGGATGCGGGGAGACTGTCACCCATCTCAGCAGACTCTGGGCAAGGACAGAGGTAACCCTGGACTGCTCGGCAGGCCATCGCGAGTATAGAAACACGCTGATCTCTATGCAGCATACTTTTGATGAAAGTCAGCAATGGTTCTATTTGACTTATATCTTAAATAACTTATATTGAATTATATGATCTTATATAACAGTGGTCCCCAACCTTTTTATCACCGTGGCGGACAGGTCAACACTTGACAATTTTACCGCGCCCTAGGGGGGGGGGTCTTGATTATATTGTAAATATAATACCCTGCCCTTGCCCAGAGTTGGCTGAGATGTGTGCCCACCTCCCTAATCAGGATTAAGCGTTACATTTTTAATCGAGCTCGAACTCTTTAAAAAAAAAAAAAAAAAAAAAAAACACAAATGCTGGTGCACCAGCTGGGAGAATGAAGGCTCAGGCTCAGTCTAACCCGAAATCCCTGCTATTGTTTGAAACATGTCCAGCTCGCCTCTGTTCATATGCCATCCCCTTGTGGGTTACATTTTAGCGCTCAAATGACCAACCAACACGTAACTGAGAGAATCTGGTCATTTTCAAAATAAAAGTTTTTTCAAAAACAAAGATCGTTCAGACTCAATTAATACATAAAACAGAAATAATTAAGTATTTCTTGTGCAGCCCGGTACTAATTGATCCACGGACCGGTACTGGTCCGGGGCCCGGGGGTTGGGGACCACTGCTATATAATATTCAACTTTCTACAGTTTACAGAATTTCACATACAGAACTTTCTTTAATTTAGAGTAGATTAAACTCCTCTACAACAGAGTCCAATGTGTACCTAAGAAAACTGCAGGATCTTTACTGCAAAGATTTATACATGTTTTTTCAAACTGAGTATTAGGGGTAAAAACTGTAGAAAAGGTCCTAACTACGAGGCGGCATGTGGCACAGTGGTTAAAACGCCAGCCTCACAGCAAAACAATCCCAGGTGGAATTTCTGGAAAGGTTTGGAGCATTTCTGTGTGGAGTTTGCATGTTCTCTCCATATTTATATGGGTTTCTTCTGAGTACTCCGGTTTCCTCCACAGTCCAGAAGCATACACAGTAAACTCCAAATTGCCCCTTATGTGTGAGAGTGTGTGTAAATGGTTGCATGTATGTTGCCCTGCAATGGCCAGGTGAGCTTTTCAGGGTGTACCCCGCCTTCACCTGGAGTCGTCTCTTGCGAAAGATCATTGAATACAAGGGTGTCGCCAGGTAGTTCAAATCATGCTGGGACTGCCGAAGACAAGAAGCTAGACTAAGAATGATCCAGCCTGGCGTCCAGACAAGGCCCGCCTTCTCCTGGATCCACACCCCTATACCTATGAAGTTCAGAAGACAAAGATATCACATTGGCTCGGTCGTCGCCCAGGATAAAAAGGACCGTGTGTCAGATGTAGGAAGTCCAAATGACACGAGAGGTCTGCAAGACTCCAATCCCCAAACCAACCTCACAATAGGCACCAGCATCTCACTGAATGTCGAAGGAATCTCAATGGCCAAATATGAATACCTAACCCACCGTCTTGTGAAGCATGACATCGGCATTGTCCTGCTACAAGAAACACACTTAGATGACAAATGCCCCACCATCCAGATACAACATCAAAGGCTATGATGTAGTCAGTAGACAGAACCACAAGCAGTATGGCATCATAACATATGCTAGAGCAGCAGACCAAGACACAGAAACAAACGGCACTCAAAGAAACACCATCCAATTTGGCGATACTGAAATCACCAACATCTACAACCCCACAAACATCAAGTGGAGCGCCCCACCAAAGGATGGACTGAACCATCCATCCATCATAGTAGGAGACTTTAATAGCCACCACGCTGACTGGGGATACAACAAAAATGACTACTCTGGAACTGAAGTTTCTGAATGGGCAAGCCAAAATGACCTATCACTTATCTACAACCCCAAAGAAAGAGGAACTCTTAGATTGGCTCGCTGGAATAAAGAATACTCCCCAGAACTAGTATTCGTCACAAAAGACACAAAAGGAAACACACTCCCTGTTACCAGAGAAGTCTTGAAGGACTTCCCACACAGCCAGCATTGACCTATCCGGAAGAACCGGAATCCAAATCCCAAAGACCAATTCCTTGCCCTCGCCACAATGGAACTTTCGAAAAACAGATTGGAAAGCCTTCTCTGAAGAAATTGACAAGACCTGCCAAAGGATTCCACCCAAGTCTGAAAATATAAGTAGATTTAACAAACTCCTACTAAAATCTGCAAAAAAAAAACACATACCTAGAGGCTGTCGCAAACAGTACATCCTTTGCTGGACAGAGCGCAGCAAGGAACTCTTGAAAGAATACGAAGAGACCAATGACGGAAGCTTGGCAGACGAACTGTTACACTCACTGCATGAAAATCGCAACCCAAAATATTTAGGCGTCACATTAGACAGGACACTGAGCTATCGCAAAGATCTTGAGGGGTGTGCAAACAAGATCGCAAAACGAAACTGCTTGATGAGAAAACTTGCAAACTCTTCCTTGGGAGCCTCACAACAAGTCCTGCCCTGGCCCTCTGCTCTAGTGTAGGAGAATACTGTGCCTCAGTGTGGATGAGAATCCCTCACGTAAAACTAATTGATGTCAAACTCAGAGAAACGATGAGAATTGTGTCTGGATGTCTCAAGTCAACCCCATCACAATGGCTCTCTAACCATGAGCGCCATTGCACCACTAATGCTGAGAAGACAAGAAGCCAACCAGAAAATGCATAAAAGGATAGAGGAAACCACCAAACAGATTCCTTTGAAAATCGTCATGGAGAGTGTGCCAACAACCTCAAGGCTGAAATCCAGGAATTCATGCTACAAATCAAAAGTTCAAGACTTCAACCTAATTGAAGAATGGAAAACAATGTGGAACCAGGACACTCCCAAGGGAGGCAACATCATACTTGACCCTACAGAAAAGTTGCCAGGTTTTGAACACTGCAGCCGGAAACAATGGGTCACCTCCAACCACCTTCTGACCGGACAAGGTAGGACTGCTCCAAACATACACCACTGGAAACTGAAAGACTCTGACGCCTGTCGTAGCTGTCAAGGAAACTACCCAGAAACTACAGACCACATTGTACTCCATTGTCCAGTGACAAGCCTTGCTGGTGGCTATGAGACAATCCTAAGTGCTGAGGAGGACTTTAAAGAGTGTGAATGCTCATAGGATGGAGGTGTAGCCATAAGTTACTACTACTACCACCTGGAGTCGTCTGAGATGAACGCCAGCCTCCCTGCAACCCTAATGAGGATAATGCAGTTTAGAAAATAATTGAATGAATTAAATGCCCTAATTGAATCTCACCCTTTCACACACACACTCTTGCTGAACCGCATACTCTTATTACATTTACATTTACACCACGTGCAGTGGTGACTCGCTGGATAAGGCAATGGGTTGCTCATTCAAAAGTGAGCGCTTCTATCACCACTGTTGGGCCTTTGAACAAGGCCCCTAACCCTCAATTGCTCAGTTGTATTAAAAATATATATAAATGTAAGTTACCCTGCATAAGAGCCTCGAGCAAATTCTCTAAATGTACTCGTATTAGGATGGGGTGGGCTAGAACTTAGCTTACACTGAATGAAGTCAGGTTGCACAATGAACAGTTTGCCAGGCCATTTCAGCTGCCAACAAAAGCATTCCTGTATTAGTTTGTTTTTTCAAAGGTGAGATTTAGAAAGTACAATATGTACATTTATAGTTAATATTCAGCTGAGTTTATGGTCCTTTCAAGATTTTAGTAAAGCACCACTGACCTAAATTTTTGAAACAAAAAAGTAGTAAAAAAAAAGTCACTCTGCTTTTAATGTTCCTCAGAGTACACTCAGAACACTTCCCAGCATGCACCTCCCCAATCTCAGGCATCTGACTTTTGTCATGCCCACATGTGACTGTCACATGCTTCGCACACCTGGTTCCCATTCCATTTATTGTAAAGTACTGTACTGTGCCTGTGGCATGTTACTTATGTATACCAAGCCTTTGGTTCTTGTGCTGGCTCTCAGAGCTTTGACTTTTGCCTGCTTTCCAATTTTTAATTAATGTCTGTTTGCCTGATTCATTGAGCACTGCCTGTTTTTGACCCTGTTTCTGGATTGTGTTTATGGACTGTCTGCCTGTGCTTTATTAAAGCCACTATTTTATCTGCACTTATCTGCCTTTATAACTGCTGCTACGCAGAGTGATAGAAATAGAACAGAAATGATAAAGTTCTATTATAAAATCTAAGCAATAAAGTCTCTTTCTCCATGCTCTTGGAAAGCATGAAGTAGAGGCCCAAGAGTCAAGATTGCTATTAGCACCAGCCCTTCTGAAATTATTCATGCTATTTTGTCGTTTTTCCTCTTACTTGGGTAGGCTGGTCCCTATGGAAGAAAATCTGCTGCTTTTTTTTTTAATTATTTTTTATTTGCTTGTTTGTTTTTTGTTTTTGATTTTTTTTTTTCCATTTTGGCTTGGATGTGTGTTCCTGATGTTTGTTCCTGATGCTACCTGTTGAGAAAAAAGGGATAAAGCTATTTAAAATCTGTCACGGAGAATGAAAGTAATAAAACTTTATGTTCTCCGCCAGTCACGTATCTCTGTTCTAGCATATCATAGAAGTCAGTCAAGCAATATGTTTTCTATCTTATATCACACAGACTGAAAAAAAATCTCTACCAGCCTGATTTTGCAGTTCATAATCATTCTTACACACATTGGTCAACTACTACATCATGTTTTGCTGCATAGAATTAAGTTACTGGTAGTAGTAGGCCTCCGTCAGTCTCAAAGGATTATGTAGCTGTGCTCTGGCTAGTATCCCGGCTGGTGAGACTCTCCAGTGCGCAGAGCCTGGGTAGGAAGTGTGAAGGACAGGCTGTTACCCATGCAGCAAGTCCCCCTTTCAACGCCACCGGAAGGATCCAATGGAAGGGCAGAAGCCGATACAACTGGGTTCCAGTGCCGCTGAAGAAGTTTCCAGAACGTTGTTGTGAACGAACTGCCTCAGGGGACTCCGACTCCCAATTAAAAACAAGCTGATGACTGTGCAGCTACTTCTGATTAAAGTCAGCAATGGTTCTTTTACACCTCACACCATAGACAGTAAGAGACATGAACAGCCTTTGATAACCCAGTTAGTGCCAACTTGTTGAGAGTGGGGCTTGAACTCCCAACTCCAGGATCAGTGATCCAGCCAACATTACCACCAGGCTACCGCTGCCCCAGTTACTGGTATCACTGTGGTATAAGTCACATCTGCTGTTGAAAAGCTTGGGCCCACAAAACTGCTAAAGAGTGATACATCTGTGGGTTTATAAATCTAAATGATACACACACACACACACACACACACACACATACACTACAAGGCTGACCTTATATTTTACATGCTTACATTTAGAATCATCAATAGAAACTCTGTATTTTTTCCATTAGGGCAGGGATCGGGAACCTATGGCTCGCAAGCCAGATGTGGCTCTTCTGATGACTGCATATGGCTCTCAGATAAATCAGATGGCCTTTATTAACAGAATAACTAATACATTATTTCGCTGTCCTTTAAATAAAAATAAATAAAAAAGACATCAAATAAAACAAAAACAGATAAATAAATCTCATGCATGTTAATCTATAAATCCATTTTCAACGCCACTTGTCGCTGTGTCGCGCAGCGGAGAGCCAATCCTTTCTGTACTCCAGTGTGTGGGCGGGACCGATACCTTGAAATTCTAATTTTATTGGATTATATGCAACAACTTGCACGAGTTGTTTTTGGGTTATGAGTTAAATTTCCCTCATTTTTGATCCTCTCATTTCCACGAAGCGAAGCAGAGCTGGCAAGCAAAACACAAATGGACAGACATGGATAAACTTCAACCCGCAGACCAGCTGATTGCCTGTCACATAAACACTGCAGTATGAGTCGTGTCGGATTGACCATGTTTGGCGCCACATGCGCACGTGAGCAGTCCTTCTCACACATGAAAAACATCAAGACCAACCTGCGGTCACGTTTAATAGACTTAAGCCTAAACGCCTGCATGAAGCTGAACCTCAGCATGTATCAACCCGACTACAAAGCCATCAGCAAAACCATGCAGCATCAGAACTCGCATTAATAGTAAGAAGTACTTTTCTTATTAATAAATACCTCCGTGTACTCAGATTTCCTCCCAAAGTCCAAAAACATGCACAGTAGGTTGATAGACTGTGTGAGTGTTGGCCCTGTGATAGCCGGCGAGCTGTCAGGCTGTACCCCAGCCTCGCCCGGAGTCATCTGAGATGCACGCCGGCCTCCCCATCATCCGAATTAGGATTAAGTGGTTCAGTAAATGAACGATATATAATATAATAAGGCGGCACAGTGACGTAGTAGTTAATACATCCGCCTCACAGCAAGAAGATCCTGAGTCCGATTCCCAGCTCAAGCATTTCAGTGTGTAGTTTGCGTGTTTGCGTGGGTTTACTCCGGTTTCATCCCAAAGTCCAAGACCATGCACAGTAGACTGTTGGCTGTTCCAAATCACCTGTAGGTCTGCGAGTATGAATGATTATATGAGTGTTGGCCATGTGATGGGCTGGTGAGCTATTCAGGGTGTACTCCGCCTCTTCCAGAATCAGCTAAAATGGGTGCCAGCCTCCCCCAAAAATTTAATTTGACAAAATTCAAAATGTTATGAAGATCTGTCAAAAATGTATGCCAGGTTAAATATGTTCACTTACAAGACTTTTTCCATTCATTCATTTTCTAAGTCACTTAATCCTAACTAGGTTCACAGGAAGGCTGGCGCCAATCTCAGCCAACCCAGGTCAAGGGAAAGGTACACCCTCAATAGCTCACCAGGCCATCACAGGGCCATTCACACCCATACTCACAGATAGGGGAGATTTGGAACAGCCAAGTAGCCAATTAGTTTGGACTGTGGAAGGAAACAGGAGTACACAGAGAAAACCCACACAAGCACGGGGTGAACAGGCAAACTCCATACAGAAACACTCAGCCTGGGAATCAAACACAGGCCTTCTTACTGGAAGGCAGACATACTAACTACTACACCACCATGCAATATTATCAATATTCCTTTTTTAGTAATGTATTGGGTGGGGCACTGGGGTTTAATATACACATTCATGCACTGACACACTCTGTCTGGCTATAATATATATTAACAGTGTATTGACAAGTTGTTTTGTGTTATAGCTCCATCTATTGTCTTTCTGCATTGCACTGCATAAAACAGAGGTATACAGAGGTGGCCTTGCCCTTGGCTAGCTCAGGCGCTGTCACTGCTGCCAACCTGTCTAGCCTCACCCTGCATAGCACACTTCACTTCTTCTTCCTCTTGACATGGCATGAAGCTGTAGTTGGGACCTCCGTCTCACCTTCAGCCTGGTGCAGCCTGTAGTGAGGATCTGTTGTTATCAGTTGTTCAGCATGCACATTGTTGTAATGCTAAGGTGTTGGCCATGAGGAGGTGGTGGAGCGCTCTCTTTAAAAAATGATGGGAGAACTTGAATGTGAGGGGAAATATGAATGTATCTTCATTAAACCATTGATGTATCTTTATAAATCAAGCATAAGCCCACTGCTTCATATTTATAATTAATAAAAATATTATCTGGCAGCATGGTGGCGTAGTGGTCTGCCTCACAGCAAGATGGCCTGGGTTCGATTCCCAGCCTGAGCATTTCTGTGCGGAGTTTGCATGTTCTCCCCGTACTTACGTGGGATTCTCTGGATACTCAGGTTTCCTCCCACAGTCCAAACACATGGACAGTAGGTTAAACAGCTGTTTCAAATCTCCACTAGGTGTGAATGGTTGTGTGAGTTTTGGCCCTGCAATGGCCTGGCGAGATGTTTACGGTGTACTTTGATGATGGGTGCCAGCCTCCTTGCACCCTTCATTAGGATTAAATGGTTCAGAAAATGAATGGATGATATTCTCACATTCTCTTTAAATTGTTGTTTTCAGGTAAGCCAATGTAAAGTGTGCATACTGTATATAAATATTTTATAATCATTCATTAATTGAGTCATTCTTGTGCTGAACCACCTAATCTTACTAGGGGCATGGTCGAATCTGGACAAAGGCAGGGTACACCCTGAACAGCTCACCAATTTTTTCCTAGTGTCAATACACGCACAAGTATACACACACACACACACACACACACACAGACAACACCTTGACATAATTTTTCATTCATTCATTCATTTTGAAAAACTGTTTAATCGTATTAGAGTCAAGGGAAAGCTGAAGTATCTGTGAGTCAACTCTGTGTGAAGGTGGAGTACTACAAGTAATTAGCACACTAGATCATGACCGAGCCAATGAACACACACACACACACACACACAAAACCATTTCAACTTACACAAAGGGGAAATTTGGAAAAGCCACTTTTTAATGCATAAGCTTTGGACTGTGGGAGATATCACAGAGCCCGAGACCTGAACCCAAACCCTTCTTTCTTTGAAGCAGACGTGCCATCCACTACACCAGTCTATGCCATCAGACTGCCATAGTGAGAGATTTGAGATGAGATTTCCTTTCGGCTTTTTCCCTTTTTCAGGGGTCGCCACAGTGAATGATTCGCACGTTTGATTTGACATAGGTTTTTTTAAGTCAGATGCCCCTCCTGACACAACCCTTTAGCAAGGGACAGAACCACGCTGATGGCTTTGTAGCTACTCTTTAGTAAAGTCAGCAATAGTTATTTTATATGAACCTCTCATCATCGACAGTGAGAGACATGGCCACCGTTTGATAAAACGGTTAACTGCACTGGGGGGACAGTGACAACCTTGTGGAGAGTGGGACTCGAACACCCAACCTTAGGATCAGCAATCCAGCGCTCTCTACCACCAGACCACCACTGCCTTAGTGCCATCAGACTACACAAATTCAATATTCTCTGAATTTTGTTCCTTACTATATACATATATATATATATTATAATTCTGATTAACCTTCAAAAATACAATTTGCTGGCAACCCCTAATCAAATCTGCCTTCCATAAAATAAGCCAGAAACAATGGTAGGCAAACCTCTGTGTATGTGTGAACAATAAAGTCAGTATTAGACTTTTTCTAAAACAGATTAGGCTCAGCAGATGTAATCCAGTCTAATGCAGCTTTGTTTTTAAACAGAATAAACACACAATTGGAGAAAAACCTTGATTCATATTTGCCCCAATGGAAAGAGCAGACTGCACTTTGACCATGAAGCAATTTACCCACTTTTAGCTCAGGCTTGATGTTTATTATGACTCACAGTCAGTGACTGTGTACCAGTAATTCTCACTCAACCGCTTAATCCTACGAGGGTCGTGGAGAGACTGGTTCCTATCTCAGCCAACATTGGGAGAAATCAGGGTGTATTCTGAACAGCTCGCTAGACTACTGCCTTACCACACATCCACTCACACCTATGGTTAATGTGGAAAAATAATCAGCACTAATGTGCATGTCTTTGAACTGTGGGAGAAAATTGGCATATTTGGAGAAAACCCACTCAAATAATGGTTATATGTATACAGTACTATAATCAGCTGGCAGCATGGTGGCGTATTGGTAAGTAAGTTAGCCTCAAAGCAAGTAGGTCCTGGGTTCAAGTCCTGGGCTTCAACACTTACGTGTAACATTTGTGTGTTCTTAGAGAGCTTGCATGGGTGTTCTCTGGGTAGTCCAAGTTTCTTCCCACAGTCCAAAGACATATTAAGCTAACTGGCTGTTCTAGATGTACCAAATTGGTGTGGTTGCGTGTGTTTCCCCACAAAGGTCTGATGAGCTGTTCAGGCTGTACCCTACCTTTTCCCAGTGTTGGCTGAAATAAACTTCTCCCTCCACGTGGCTCTGGTAGGATTACTCACCTCGGCCAATGAGTGAAAAGGATCTATGGGCAGACTGTGTGGCTTTTAGGGTGAAATTTATGTCTTTAAATAAATAAAAACTTAATCCATCTCTCTATATTGCTACACTCCAAATGATTTATACACCGTCTATAATTTACTGTCTAGGTTTCTTTGCAGAGAAAATTAGAGAGCGAGAGAATATTTGCAAAACTGGTCGATTCCAAACTCAATCTGGCAACCCTGCGCCGCGCATGCGCTCTTGGTTTCTGATGTGTGCTCAACTTGTCGGTACTGAAGCCGCCCTGAGTTTTATTCCCGTTAAGTGCAGGATGGTCGCTGAACATTCAGAGGTGATATGGATCTAAAATCTGAGCTGCTCAAGTCCATCTGGTTCGCATTCACTGCTCTGGAGGCTGAGCACAGTGGCAAAGTATCCAAATCTCAGTTGAAGGTAAGCGTGTCACTTCCACTACTACTTTTTTCCAGTTTTCCAACAAGATCTCTCTTTTTTTGTTGTTTTGTTTGTTTGTTTGTTTTCTTTGCAATCTCACAAGGTTTCAACTAAAATGAAGCAACTTGTCCTTAACACTGTGTGTTGTGAGTACAGCTGTATGTGTGAACTGGAGGACAAACTTTGCACTTTTTTGTATTTAAATGTACAGAACTTCTATGGAATCAAGCAGTCCTCAAGCTCACACATACATAACAGTACTGTGCAAAACCTTTAGAGACCCTATTTTTACTACAAACTTATCTACTGGGGCAGGAGTGGCCTGGTGGTAAGGTGCTGGATCACTGATCCCAAGGCTGGGGGGTTCAATCCCCACTATCAACTGGTCCCCCCCCAAATGCAGGTAACTGGCTTATCAAAGGTGGGTTATGTCTCTCACTATGGTGAGAGGTATGTAGAAGAATCATTGCTGACTTTCGTGAAGAGTAGGCTGCATCGACAGTGTGCTTCTGCCCGGTGATGGCCTGGCGAGCTGTCAAGGGTGTACTCTGCCCTCGCCCAGTGTTGTGACCATACTTAGGATTAAGTGGTACTGAAAATTAATGCACTTTTGAACAGATAATTAACAGATCTCAGGTCAGGTTTTGCCCTGCTACTGGTAACATGTAAGCCAGTACAACCTGTTGCATGGTCGAGTGGTCCCTCACCAGGTTCCAAATTTGGTGAGGAGGGTGGCCAGCAAACCAGTAGGAATAAAAACAAGACATATCAAAGGGCGGATGAACTCTTGAGATTCAATGGGCAGCTAGCTAGCTAGAGATGGTGTCTCAATAAAAATACACTGCAGAAAGAACTTTGGGCGTCTACTGCGGATTTTTTGCCCTTCATATACAGCCATGACAAGCTGGCATGACACCCAGATTGATTGAGATTGATTTATTTTTTTATTATTATTATTTGACTTGAGGTCAGGGCTGGCCTGGTGGTATTGGGCACTGGATCGCTGATCCTAAGGTTGGGGATTCGAGTCCCACTCTCTACAAGGTTGTCACTGTTTCCCCGAGTGCAGCTAACTGGGTTATCAAAGGCCAGCCACGTCTCTCACTGTCTATGGTGTGAGGCATGTTAAAGAACCATTGCTGACTTTCGTAAAGAGTAGCTGCAAAGCCATCAGCGTGTTTCTGCCCCTTGCTAAAGTCAGGAAGGGCATCCAACGTAAAAACCTATGCCAAATCAAACGTGCGGATCATTTGCTGTGGCGACCCCTAAAAAAAAAAACGGGGGGGGGCAAAAAGAAATCTCTGTCATCTTTTGACTGGTGCATTCATGTAGAAAAAGACATTTCAGATTTGCAAACATTAGTTTTCGAGCACGAAATTAAATATCACAGAAAACAAATGTTTTATGTTGATAAAGAAAACAGCATATTGTTTAAGAGACCACTTTTAAAAGAAAAAACACGATGAAGGCTGTTGGGTTTTACAGACAAATAAAGAAGCAAGTATGACTGTCAAAACGTCCAGAAGAACTTGGTCTGGTTCTGAAAAATGCTTAGTCAATCTCACAGCCTTTTGTAAAACTGCACAAACTGTACCGAAGGCTACTATATTTTTAAAGCAAATTGTCATCTACATCCAAGAAACTCCAGACCTTTGTGAACCGATCACTGAGTATCATCTTATGATGGCCTGAAACAATCAGCAACGAGGAGCTGTGGAGGCAAACAGATGAAGAACCAATCAGCAGCCATGTAGCCCGTAGAAAATGGCAATGCCACACCCTGAGGAAATCACCAGAAGATATCACTCGCCAAGCACTTCGGTGGAACCCACAGGAAAAGAAGAAGGAAGGCCACCCTAAAATGACATAGTGGCGATCGGTTGAGGAGGAGCTTAAGATTGTGGGCCTCACATGGACAGAAGCCAGAGAATAGCCCAAAGCAGGAGACCATAGCGAAATACTGTTGAAGCCGTACGCTCCTCAAGGAGCTCGAAGATTAAGTAAAGTCATCACACCCAAAACTGATTTTCTTTGATTTATTACTGTCTGTCTTCCTTTCAGCTTTTTCCCTTTCTCGGGAGTCGCCACAGCGAATCATCTGATTCGCATGTTTGATTTTGGCAGAGGTTTTTATGTCAGATGCCCTTCCTGTCACAACCCTTTTAGCAAGGGACAGAAACATGCTGACGACTTTGCAGCCTACTTTTTACGAAAGTCAGCAATGGTTCTTTTACATGCCTCTCACCATAGACAGTGAGAGACATGGCCGCCTTTGATAACCCAGTTAGCTGCACTGGGAGGGACAGTGAGAACCTTGTGGAGAGTGGGACTTGAACCCCTAACCTTTGGATCAGCGATCCAACGCCCTATACCACTAGACCACCACTGCCCCTTCTTTGATTTATTACTGTGCCTTATAGAATTATGTAGAAAACCTAATTCAATCACTTAATCCTACTAAGATTTCGGGAGACTAAAGCCTATCTGGGTCAACACTGAGCAAAGACACGGTACACCATGAGCAACTCACCAGGTCATCACAGGCCCAACACACGCATAACCATTTACACCAAGGCTCAATTTGGAATAGTCAATTAGTTTAATTGTCATGTCTTTGGACTGTGGGAGAAAATCAGTGTTTAACGGAAGAAGTCCATACAAGCATCGGTAGAACATGCAAACTTTGCACAGAGACACCTGAACCCAGGACTCGACCACAGGACCTTCGTTCTATGAGGCAGCATGCTAACTACCATCTCATCCTTATTCTTCTTTTCCTTTCGGCTTTTCCCTTCAGGGGTCGCCACAGCAAACCACCCGCTTCCATCTCACCCTATCCTCTGTATCTTCTACTCTTACTCCAACTACCTTCATGTCCTCCTTCACCACATCCATAAATCTTCTCTTTGGTTTTCCTCTCGTCCTTCTGCCTGGTGCCTTCATCCTACTACCAATATACTCACTGTCCCTCCGCTGTACATGTCCAAACCATCTCAATCTAGCCTCTCTGACTTTGTCTCCAAAACCTCTAACATGTCCCTCTGATGTACTCATTTCTGATCCTATCCATCCTCGTTACTCCCAAAGAGAACCTCAACATTTTCATCTCTGCTACCGCCAGTTCAGCCTCCTGTCTTTTCCCCAGGGCCACTGTTTCTAAACCATACAACATTGCTGGCCTCATCACCGTCTTGTACACTTTTCCTTTCATGCTTGCCGATACCTTCCGATCACACATCACACTGGATATTTTTCTCCAACCATTCCAACCTGCCTGCACACCCTTCTTCACCTCTTTTCCACACTCTCCATTGCTCTGGATTGTTGAGCCTAAGTACTTAAAATCCTCCACCTTCTTTATCTCTGCTCCCTGTAACCTCACCGCTCCTCTTGGGTCCTTGTTGTTCACACACACATGTATTCTGTTTTACTGAGGTTAACCTTCATTCCTCTCCTTTCCAGGGCATACCTCCACCTCTCTAGATTTTCCTGCACTTGTTCTCTGCTCTTACTACAGATCACAATGTCATCTGCAAACATCATAGTCCATGGAGATTCTTGTCTAACCTCGTCTGTCAGCCTGTCCATCACCAGAACAAACAAGAAGGGGCTCAGAGCTGACTCTTGATGCAGTCCCACCTCCACCTTGAACTCTTCTGTCACACCGACAGCACACCTCACCACTGTCTTACATCTCTCATACATGTCCTGCACCAGTCTAACATACTTCTCTGCCACTCCAGACTTCCTGATGCAATACCACAGTTCCTCTCTCGGCACCCTGTCATATGCTTTCTCCAGATCCACAAAGGCACAATGCAGCTCCCTCTGACCTTCTCTGTACTTCTGTATTAACATCCTCAAAGCAAACACTGCATCTGTGGTGCTCTTTCTTGGCATGAAACCAAACTGTTGTTCACAAATGCTGACCTCTGCCCTTAGTCTAGCTTCCACTATTCTTTCCCATAACTTCATTGTATGGGTCATCAACTTTATCCCTCTGTAGTTGCCACAACTCTGCACGTCTCCCTTGTTCTTAAAAATGGGCACTTGCACACTTCTCCTCCATTCCTCCAGCATCCTCTCACTCTCTAAGACCTTGTTGAATGTTCTTCTCAGAAAATCTACTGCTACTTCTCCTAGACACTTCTACTAGTCCTTCTCAAAAAATCAGCTCTTCAAAGTACTCTTTCCATCTTCCCAGCACACTTCTGTCATCAGTCAATACATTTCCCAATTTGTCCTTAATCACTCTAACTTGCTGCACGTCCTTCCCATCTCTATTTTTCTGCTGTGCCAACCTGTATAAATCATTTTCTCCCTCCTTACTGTCCAACCTAGCATACAATTCATCATACACCCTCTGTTTGGCCTTTGACACAGCGACCTTCACCTTACGCTGTGTTTCCCTGTACTCCTATTTACTCTTTTCGGTCCTCTCTATGTCCCATTTCTTTTTAGCTAACTTCTTCTTTTGTACACACTCCTGCACTTCCTCATTCCACCACCAAGTCTCCTTATCTACTGTCCTTCCAGAGGACACGCCAAGTACTCTCTTACCTGTCTCCATGATCACATTAGCTGTAGTTGTCCAGTCATCTGGAAGGACTTCCTGACCACCTAAAACCTGTTTCAACTCCTCCTTGAAGACAACTCTTCCTTTTTCAGCTTTCACCACTTTGTCTTCTGCTCTGCCTTTGCCTTCTTAACCTTTTTTACCATCGGCATCATCCTGCACACCACCATCCTATGCTGTTTGGCAACACTATCACCCACTACTACTTTACAGTCACTGACTTCCTTCAAATTACATAGCCTACACAAGATGTAGTCTACCTGTGTGCTCCTACCTCCGCTTTTATAAGTCACCCTATGCTCCTGTCTCTTCTGGAAGAAAGTATTCACCACAGCCTTTTCCATCATTTTTGCAAAATCTATCACCATTTGTCCTTCTGTGTTCCTGACCTGGATACCAAACCTGCCCATCACTTCCTCATCCCCTCTGTTGCCTGCATCAATATGTCCATTGAAGTTTGCACCAATGACCACTCTTTCACCTCTGGGGGTACTCTGCATCACCTTCGTCTAACTCACTTCAGAATCTCTCCTTCTCTTCTAGCTCACATCCTGCCTGTGGGGCATAGGCACTAACAACATTGAACATCACACCTTCAATTTCTAACTTGAAATCTTGAAACCTCCTTCAAGATGACTCCTACTCCATTTCTCCTCCCATCCACACCATGAAAAAACAGCTTAAATCCCACTCCTAGCTTCTAGCCTTGCTACCCTTCCACCTGGTCTCCTGAACACACAGTATGTCCACCTTCCTCCTCTGCATCATGTCAGCCAGCTCTCTACCTTTTCCTGTCATAGTTCCAACATTCAAAGTGCCTACTCTCAGACCTAAACTCATGCTTTTCCTTTTCTCTCTCTGCCTATGGGCATGCCTCCCGCCTCTTCTTCTTCAACCTCTCCTTCTTCGACCAACAGTGGTCCAATTTCCACCAGCACCCTGTTGGTTAACAGCACTGATGGCGGTCGTTGTTAACCCGGGCCTCGACCGATCCAGTATGAAATTTGCCTTTACGGTTTGCATTTTGTATTCTGGCAAAAGTTTTACGCCGGATGCCCTTCCTGTCGCAACCCTCTGCATTTATCCGGGCTTGGAACTGGCGTGAGGGCGGGAACTTGATTATGCCCCCCCTCACGGCTGCATTAACTACCATCTCATCCTAATGTAATTATTTAAATGTGAATATAAGAATCTTTTTCTCAAATGCATTTCTTTGCAATGTGCTTAAAACATTTGCATCGTACCATAGCAGTATTTATTCATTTTTAGGCTCATGTGTATTGTGTGTGTGATCATGTTTTAATAATTCCTTGTCAGCAATTTTTCAAAATTCATGTAAATGTGCATACTACCGGAATACAAATAAATGCACAAATGTGGTTAAATGTACTTTCTGTTCAAGGCAGGGAACTGTTAAACAATGGTCATCCCAGTTGTTTCTGTGGAATCTCTCATGTTTGAACACATCCTTATACTGCTGTGTGCTTTAAAATGATGTAATAAGAGGCAGCTGTCCTGACACGCTGTTTGCAAAGCAAAGATCTTACCTTTACACATATGGGGGAGATAATTTCTCATCTCATTCCTCTCAATTCAGTCACAGTTTTGTCAGTTGAATCCCCCACCCACCCCCTTGATCCTCGGTATAATATCTTATGGGTTGCTTTTTTTTTTTCAACTGCATTGTGATACTTTAATTATACCTAAATTTTATTGTCAATCAAAAAGTTCAAAATGGGAAGAAATGGAACATACAGTACACAGGAAGAGTGTGATTGTATTTGGTAAACTATCTAGGGGTTTTAAAGGCGTTATCCTGAATGAATAATGCTCAACTCGAAAGGGACTCTGTCATTTCGAGCAGGTGATGTTATCATTGTAATTGGTTCAAAAAGTGAATGAATAGTATTTTTGTATGTTATATATAGGGACAGTGGTGGTCTAGTGGATAGGGCACAGGATCACTGATCCTAAGGTTGGGGGTTCGAGTCCCCACAAAAAAAGGTCGTCACTGCCCCCCCACCCTCCCACCACCCCCGTTCCGCTAACTGGGTTATCAAAGGCGGGCCATGTCTCTCACTGTCTATGGTGTGAGGCATGTAAAAGAACCATTGCTGACTTTCGTAAAGAGTCGGCTGCAAAGCCGTCAGCGTGTTTCTGTCCCTTACTAAAAAGGGTTGTGACAGGAAGGGCATCCGACGTAAAAACCTATGCTAAATCAAATGTGTGTGAATCAGATGATTCGCTGTGGCGACTCCCGAGAAAAGGGAAAGAGCTGAAAGAAAGATGATATATTATGTATGTATGTATGTATGTATGTATTTTATATATATAATATATAAAATTTACATAATACGATCTGCTCCAATAAGCCCGCCCATGTGTACCGGGAGCAAAATTGTAGATCAAACATACCAATTTTATTCGATCAGTCTCTGTAACAGTAAAATGAGGCGTTCACTGCATGTAAAAAGTGAGTTTACACTATATTTCAAGACCCCCTGAGGAATGTCTATTAATGTTCATCAGTAACCACACATTTGATTGTTCCGCCTTGCTTGAAAAAACAGGAAAATATTTTGTTCTGTTCTCTTGGTAAATGTCCAACAACAGATGAACCATTAGAAACTGCTACAGCAAAACTATGGGATGCTCTGATTATGAATGGAGCAATGAGCCAGATATGGACCTATCAGAAGGTGATGATGAGTATTTTTCACCCGATTCTCCTGCTCACTGACTTCATAAATTTAAAAGACCTGGTCATGTACTTTTGTTTATGTTGATTGGTTCAATGTGCCATGTGCTAAAGTTGACAGTGTTGATTGGCTCGATTTTACTATTATTATGAAGTTATCATTCATATTTTCCACCTCTATGCTAATAACCACTTATTGTTCCACTCCACTGGTACCATTTTTATAAGAGCCTCACCCCCCCACCCCCAAATTTTTTATGCGCTTATCACATCCAATACCATTTCCAAATCATGTTTTTACTACAGGATAACCCAAAAACCCTATGATTCTAAATGTATTTTTTTTTTTTTAGGTTAGTGTTAGTGATAATCAAATTATTATTTGCACACATGAAAATGCAATATGTTGTTTATTCATCATTATCATTACAGTATTTCCACATAGAAACTTGGTCATGTAGGAGAGGCCTCAAGTCTGTTGCTAGCCAATCCCCAACTTGAACACCTTATGCTTGAAGAACTCGATGAATGGTTCCAGTAAGACAGAGTTATGGCACATACAGCTCGAAGATCACTGGAAATGATGAGGGGAAATGGCTCTGGATTGACTGGTCTCGTTGCGGGGTAATTGGTTGTATGGTTCATTCCCATAACCTCAACTTTTTTCTTTTTTTTTTTTTTTGTCTTTTTTTTTAAATGGGACTCCTTTACCTGCTGTTCCACTTGACATGATTAAGAGCCTTCAGAAATCGCCTCTACAAGTGTATACACAACAAAGGCCACCATTTGGAGGATGACATCTTTAAAATATGATGTTTAAAAACCTATTGAATGAAGTCTCATGTGTGCAAATAATCATTTAATTATCTGTAATCTTTGAACTATGAAAGGTTTTCTTCATTCACCCTGTGTATGTAAACACTAAACGTAAATGTAAACATTGCTCCACAACTTGCAAGCAGAGCTCACCGGACTATGGCATGGTTAAAATGGGTAAAAAAAAAAATCTTTAAAATTCTCTTTATTTTGTTTTTCTTTGTGTTCATGTAGTGTGTGTGTTTATATAGTAAAACTTTTAATCAGTAAAAAACTTGCCACTATCTAATACACACTATAAGCTTTACTGGCGGAGTGTACACAGCTCAATTGGTCTGCCGCTGTCATTCTTAAATGTGCAAAAAAAAAAACCCTAGAAAATCTCAATTTAGTCTTTATACGAATAAAAACAACTACAGGGATCCCTCACATTCCGCAGTTAATTGGGACCAAGATCCCTCCGCGACTGCAGAATTCCGCGAAGTAGGATCAACCCCCAGTACTGACGTATGTGTACATGTACTGTATATGTGTGTATATAATATCAATAAATACATATTCAACACTATAAATGCTTATCACAATTAAACATTCAAAAATAACGTATAAGATGTAAATAAAATATAAATACAACACATACAGACGCGCGCACCTCACATAAAAATGTTAGTAATTTTGTTGGGGGGTTTTGGGTTGCGTTTTTGTTTGTTGAGATTTTTTTGCATAATTGGCCTTGTTTTGCATCATTTTCCTTAACTTTTCACCCCCTTTTCTTCCTTAATGTCCTTATTTTTTTAATTCGATGAATATAAAAAAAAAAAATGCGATGAACTGAAGTCACATGAATTGAAGTGTGAAGTAGCACAGGATACCTGTATTTGCCTCAGGATTGGTGGATGTCTCTCAGTTTCATTAAAGTCGTTCCTTCTCGGAAATATTCAAGGTTTATCTTACCTTCGGTGCATAGTTTACATATATTGCATTTTCTATACTTTTCCTGTCTGTGTATGTCACAGGTGCTTTCTCACAACTTATACACTGCACTGAACATTCCTCATGACCCGGTGGCCTTGGAGGAGCATTTCAAAGATAATGACAATGGACCGGTCTCTGATCATGGCTATATGCCGTACCTCAACAAGTACATTCTGGCAAAGGTATCAATTTGTACAAACACATCGATCTAATGTCCTGTTAACCAATTTTGAGCATATGCACAAAGTAAAAGTAGTTGGTACCTCTGTTGCTATAGTAGTGTTGTTGCAGCAATTTGTGGTTCTTAATCTGATAATCCGCTTGTACATAGTTGTACAAAGGCATAAAATGTCCTTTCATATTGAGTGAAGTTTATAACTAAGAGACTCATAAAGAAAATGAGTTATGTGTTGTATCTGGCTCTTGTTGATGTTTAGGCTACTGAGGGAACATTTAACAAGGAGACATTTGATGACTTGTGTTGGACCATGACGGCTAAGAAGAACTTCAAACCAAATATTCAGCAGGGTGTGTGTTCCCAAAGTGACTGCTTCAAGCTGTTTTGCCTGTTTAAGCTGCTCTCTGAAGACCATTATCCTCTTGTCATCATCCAGCCTGAGGTGTGTGTTTTAATGAGAAAAGGGATACCTGTCAATGGTGATACTAGATCGTAGATCTTGTACAAAAGAAAGACTTTTTTTAGTAGCAGGGTTTATTTTTTTCTACCCTACTTAAAATATAGGACATCTAGCAAAAGTAAACAAATACATTTAAAATCCAGTGAATTGTGTTGCAGTAGAGGCATGGGTGTGATGAGTGTCTCACTTTATTCTTATGCAGAATTAAAGCAGGGAAGGAAGTTAACATTGATTAAAAACAGAACAACTGTTCTACAGCTTCCTGATGATTACAGTCATATCTGTGGTTTTGATCTACCAGAACCCATTAATGCATAACAAGTCAGATTTTCTATGGTTAATAGAAGACAGAACTTATCTTTGAGTAAATGGTTGTAATAATTCGGAGCTTCTGTCTCGGGAGAAAAGAAGTACTATACATCTGATGGATATATATGAACACATTTAAAGGGTTAAAAGGAAAATTTGGCTTCTTCAATAATTTATTGAGCAGAAATATCAATAGATGTGGGGGCCGGTGGCGTAGTGGTTAGGGTGCTGGGTTCATGATTGGGAGGTTGTGTGTTCAATTGCCAGTTAGACCCTCACTGTGCTAAGAGAAGCAAGGGTAAGGTCTTAACCCAGTGCTTCTCAAATAGTGGGGCACGGTATGATGCCAGAGGGGCCGCAGTGTGATGCCGGGGAGAGCGCGTATGACCCTGGGGAACATGCTTTTCTGGAGTATTGTACGATAATTAAGTGTAATTGCACCTCCACTCCAGTAGTTGTCAGTGGCGCTCTCATTGTCATGCTACGATGTAGCGCAGGGGTGTCAAACTCATGCCACAAAGGGCCATGTGGCTGCCGGTTTTTGTTTCAACCAGGCAGCAGCACAACTGACTTTTATAATTTAATTAACTGATCTGAGTTTTCAGGCAGTTGATTGGTCAGCTTCTGTACACAGCACACAGATTGACCAATCAACTGCCTGAAGACTCAAATCAGTTGATTAAATGATCCCATTCAGGTGTGCTGCTGTTCGGTTGAAACAAAAGCCTGCAGCCACATGGCCCTTTGTGGCACAAGCTCGACACCCTTGGTGTAGCAGGTTTTCGCACGAGCAAACAATATGAAGTGCAGTAAACAACTCCTCAAGAAACAACACGGAAAATTTTCTAACAGGAAAGAAGAGAAAAGTGGAGAGAGAGACCGAGATATTAAGACATAAATAAGTTGAATGAGTTTAAATAAGGATGTATTTTTTTTTATTATTATTTCAGGCACATTGGTGCACTTTAAATCTTTTCAATTGCAGATTTAAAAAACAATGTTAATGAAGTTTCTTTTTATGTTTTTAATGTTAATAAAGATTCCATGTTTTGCAGAGGTGTACTAATAACAATTTTATAGACAAATAATACTGCATATAGTTGCTCGCAGGGTGGTAGGGGCGGGGGCGTGAAATTATTTTTTTTCTTCCTAGAGGGGGCACCACAGAAAATAATTGCGAAGCATTGTCTTAACCACAAGTGTGCCTCTGTTCACCCAGCAGTATAAATGGGTACCAGTAAAAATATACTGGGAAGGTAACCTGCGATGGACTAGCGTCCCATCCAGGAGGAGTTGTAGTCCTGGTCGCTTCACGCTACAGAAACCGGAGATGAGCACCGGCCTGATGAGCCACTTGGCTCAGGTGTAAAAAGCCCAACTGAATAAGGTTAACAGGAAAATTTGGCTTCTTCAGTAATTTATTTAGCAGAAATATCAATAGATGTATTAATATTCTGTAGATTAATTAAGTATATACCCTCGTCTAGTATTGTCTCCTATCGTAGAAATGACTTATTCTAGGTGTGTTTTAAAAAAAGTTCATTTTTTCCATTTGCAGTCAGCTCCCTTCAAGTTCACATGTTTCTTCTATGTACCCCATCAAAATAATATAAAATAAATATTTCAATGATGTTCTATTCTGCTCTTTCAATAGGCCATTCTGTAACACTCTACTTCTTTTTCAGTCATTCCTTGGAGGATTTGTTAATGTGCTTAGCTGTCTAATTTCACCTCTGATTCAGCCACTTATTTATTATAGACGGTATCAAATTGTCTTCAATACTTGAATGATATGAAGCAGAATTCATATTTTCAGTTGAATTGTTGAATTCAAGTTTCCCGGGACATGATGTAAACAAAGTAACCCCAAACCTATAAACTATAAACTATACATTTATACCACCGTCCTTCACGGCTGGCTTCAGGTTTTTCTGATGTTTACATGTGTGTTGTGTTTGTACCAAACAGTCCTCACTTTGATTCATCGTTCCTGAGCACATCAACTTTTAAAAAGCCTGGATTTCCTCCAGTGATCACAGTCAAATCTTTGTAATCCTGCTCTAATCTTTTTTTATGAACAGCAAAAGGCTTTTGTTCTCTCATGCTTTCAATGCAAAATTTGTCCAATCGCGTTCTGGTTGTGTTCATATGCACTTTTACATTAAAAGCTACAAGACATGCCTGTACGTCCTGTGATGATTTTATAATTTTCTTGGAAAGTTCTTTTTTTTTTTTTTTGGTCTGCTTTCACGCTAACTTTTCTGGGGTAGCCAGGCCTGGGCAAACTGGCAATTATTTGATCAATTGGACATGATTTTTCTTATAGTATAATTATTTATTTATTTTTTTAATTTTCATCGTCGTCTTCTTTTTTTTCCTTCCGGCTGTTCCCTTCAGGGGTCGCCACAGCAAATCATCTGCCTCCATCTCACCCTCTCCTCTGCATCTTCTTCTCTTATGCCAACTACCTTCATGTCCTCCTTTTCCACATCCATATATCTTCTCTTTGGTCTTCCTCTAGACCAGGGGTGTCAAACTCATGCCACAAAGGGCCATGTGGCTGCAGGTTTTTGTTTCAACCATGTAGCAGCACACCTGACTTTGGTCATTTCAACAAACACTTTGAGTCTTCAGGCAGTTGATTGGTCAATCTGTGTGCTCTGTACAGAGACTGACCAATGAAACTACCTGAATACTCAGATCAGCTGTTTAAATCAGCAGAACCAGGTGTGCTGCTGCTTGGTTGAAACAAAAACCTGCAGCCACATGGCCCTTTGTGGCATGAGTTTGACACCCCTGCGCCCGGTCGTTCCAATCTCAGCATCCTACTACCGGTATACTCACTTGCCCCCCCTCTGTCCAAACCATCTCAATCTAGTCTCTCTGACTTTGTCCCCAAAACACCTTACATGTGCTGTCCCTCTGATGTACTCATTCCTGATCCTATCCATCCTCGTTACTCCCAGAGAACCTCAACATTTTCATCTCTGCTACCTCCAGCTCTGCCGCTTGTCTTTTCCTCAGTGCCACTGTTTCTAAACCATAAAAATCTCTTTTTAGACTCCTAGACATTCACAATCTCTTTTTTGAAGGCCTTATGGAGCACTTTAGATCTTGTCATGGTGATGAAATACTTCTGTAGCAAAGGAAACACCATACACCTGAAGATCAGGCTCCAATGAGACAGATTCCACTTGTATTTCCATCTGTAGCATCTACTCAACACATCACTGGATCATTGGATTCTTACCTGAATCACCTGGTCCTAAGTGTATGTAATTAAAGATGTGATAAATCCAAGTGTATTTAAACTTGCACAACATCATAGAGGGTCAAATGTTTCGTTGTTCACAATTCCATGTAGGATGTAGAAGCAATCACATTTATGGCCTTGACCCATTATATATGAATGATTTTTGTTTTCCTTCAGTTGGAGTACCTGCTGAAGAAGATCTGTACTGCTATGAACCAGGAGTGGGATGGGAAGGCACTAGATGATCTGCTGTCCCAGGATCCTTCTTTGCAGGATGGTCTATCTGTGTGGATGTTTTTGGAACATCTCAGTGCAGGGAATCTTATGAAGGTGGACAGTAAGGAGGCCTTTAGCCTGGCACTTCATGAGATGTTCATGGAGATGTACCACAATGTACTAAAGAAGGTGAGTACCTTTTAGTGAAGGCCTGGATGAGGAGCACTGACTAACACGAATAATTTAAATGACAATAGACAGGGCAGTGGTAGCCTGGTGGTAAAGGTGCTGAATCATTGATCCTAAGGTTCCAGGTTCAAGCCCCACTCTCAATGGGTTGTCACTGTCCCCCTGTCCAGATAACTGGGTTATCAAAGGCCGGTCATGTCTCTCACTGTCTATGGTGTGAGGCATGTAAAAGAACCATTGCTGACTTTCAACAAGAGAAGGCTGCATAGCCGTCAGTGTGTTTCCGCCCTGTGATGGCCCGGCAAGCTGTCCAGGGTGTACTCTGCCTTTCCCCAGCGTCGGCGGGCATTGGGGCTCCGACCCTAATTAGGATTAAGCAGTTACAGAAAAAGGGCAGTGGTGGTCTAGTGGTATAGGGCACTGGATCGCTGATCCAAAGGTTGGGGGTTCGATTCCCACTCTCCACAAGGTTGTCACTGTCCTCCACAGTGCAGCTAACTGGGTTACCAAAGGCCGGGCATGTCTCTCACTGTCTATGGTGTGAGGCATGTAAAAGAACCATTGCTGACTTTTGAGAAGAGTAGCTGCAAAGCCATCGGCGTGTTTCCGCCCTGCGATGGCCTGGCGAGCTGTCCAGGGTGTACTCTGCACTCGCTCGAAGTTGGCTGGGATGGGCGCCAGCCTCCCCGCGACCCTAATTAGTATTAAGCGGTTTCAGAAAATGAATAAATGAATGACAAAAGACATGCTGCAGTTTTATTATATTTGCATCATAACCACCTTGATGTTTTTTTGAATACTGTAATACTTTTCGATATCCAATAATACTAGCTTGGCTATGGCTTCTGGCTATAATTCAAATAACAGGTTTATATTAAGGACACATTCTGATGATGATTATCTTTTCTGTACTAAGAATTCTTTCATAGAGCTTTGTCTCGGGGACATTTAATATAAGCTACATAAAAGATGTTGGGGCCGGTGGTGTAGTGGTTAGGGTGTTGGGCTCATGATTGAGAGGTTGTGTGTTCAAATCCCAGTGAGACCCCCACTGTGCCAAGACCCTGTGGTAACGTCTTAACCACAAGTGTGCCTCTGTTCACCCAGCAGTATAAATGGGTACCAGTAAAAATATACTGGGAAGGTAACCTGCGATGGACTAGCGTCCCATCCAGGAGGAGTTGTACTCCTAGTCGCTTCACGCTACAGAATCCGGGGATAAGCATCGGTCCAATGAGCCAGTAGGCTCGAGTGTAAAAAGCCCAACGGACTTTACCTTACAAAAAATGTGTATTGTATTATAATTTGTTGTTATTTAACAAAGAACTCTGTACAGTCATCAACTGGGGCAGCCGTGGCCCAATGGTTAGAGAAGCAGCTTTGGGACCAAAAGGTTGCTGGTTCAATTCCTGAACCATCAGGGAAAATGTGTGGCAGTGGTGGAGAATGTGCTGCACCTTCCCTTCTTCCACCTTCATAGCTAAAGCACCTGTGAGCAAAGCGCATAACCCCCAACTGCTCTCTGGGTGTCCGGGCGTGTGGCAGCCCACCACCTTGTCTGTGTGCTCACTGTTTATATCACTTCAGATGAGTTAAATGCAGAGGAAATAATTTCCCTTGTACAGCCAGTGAAGTAAAATCCAAAAAAGGAAAAAAAAAAAAAACAATATGGTGACATTTTCTGTAAGAGCCTCCATTGTCAGATCTTCCTTTGAGGGTTTCTGCCATGGGAAAGTCATCATGCAAGAGGAATTTTTTTTTCTTGAATGCAAGTCAACTGACTAAATAAAGGCCATGGCTGCTCAATATCTCTGAGAGAAAGTGATATTTGTACAAGAATTGAGTTAACTTGTTTTCCTTCTTGTTTTTAAGGGTTACATGTTGAAAAAGGGGCATGTACGTAGGAATTGGCATGAGCGTTGGTTTGTGCTTAAGCCAGGTTCCTTGGTCTACTACATTAGTGAGGACCAGAAAGAGAAAAAAGGAGAGGTCCAGCTGGATGAGAGCTGTGTAGTAGAGGTCAGTTCTCCTATGGTCTGATGGATCTTTTCCTACTTCAAATATTTTCAAGTATTTTTCTAAGCATTATACCGGATTAATTATAGTTTTTAATTATCTACCAGACCATGCCTGATAAAGAAGGGAAACGCTGTTTATTTAGTGTGAAGACTCCCAGTAGGACATATGAAATAAGTGCTTCGGATCAGAAACAGAGAGTGGAGTGGATTCAAGGTGGGCTGCATAGACTAGAGTTCCCTTCTGGCTAAATGTATTTAAATAATTTTATTATTTTATTTTTATTATAAGGACCATTTAGCTTACCACACAGAGTGTTGCAAGCTAGACATAATTTTCCTAATATATTTGTAATCTGATGTTTGCTTCAGCCTGTCCCACTCTCTAATGTACACTAGCTATGCAGACAGCCCTCCGACTGCAGACAGAGGGGAAGAGCTCATTGCATCACGAATTAAAGCTGCGCAGACGAGAGCTGCGGGAAAATAGCCAGAACTGCCCGAGAAGCGAATGCCAGAACAGTCAAGGTAGTCAAAGAAGCTTGAGTCAGAACAGCGACAGTGAATGCAGTGCTGAAGTTGAGGATCCCAGCTCTATGGCTCAACAAAGAGAACCAGAAAGCAAAGAAACAAATCAGAAAATCATCAACATCATCCAGGTTCGAGAGGAAAGTAAAGAAATATAATGTATACAGCTCATGCTATTGAGTGTACTAATTTTGTGTATTTTTAGCAACACTTGGAAATGGAGAAGCAGCGCAAAAAACAGGATGAGTGGGAGAAAGAAAAGCAGAAAGAAAAACAGCAAGAGCTGGAGAGACAGCTGGAGGAAGCAAACAATGTAAAGATGCTTGTGTTCATTTACCATTTTAATGCAGTATGCTGTTGAAGCAATTTTCTCTGTCCTAATGTCCATACAAGGTGGCATAGTGTTTAGAACTTCCACCTCACAGCGACAATGCCTGGACATTTCTGTGTGACGTTTGCTTGTGGCTGCCCCGCCTCCTTCCTGGACTTGCATGGGTGTCCTTTGCATGCCCTCATTTCCTATCAGACTCTAAAGTCATGCACCTAAGGCTAATTGGCTGTTTCAAATTGCCTGTGTGTGTGTGTGTGTGTGTGTGTGTGTGTGTGTGTGTGTGTGCGAGCGAGCGATAGACTGCCGAGCTGTTAAGGTTCACTTCTCCTTTCCCTTTAAGTTGGTTGGGAGGGCTCCAGCCTTCCCATGAGTCCAGGACATTTGCTCACAGGACAAATGCTCACAACCTTAAAGAAAAAACAGACATAACCCTAAAACCTAACCCTAGTGTATAATGAGTTAATTTAGCATTATGTATTTATAAGAATAAATAATTTTTTAACACATTGTGATATTTTTATATTACGTATGCTTGTATTAGAACAAAGGAAAAAAGATGCTGTGAGCAAATGTCCTTTTTTCATTAAGGTTGTGAGCAAATGTCCACGCAACTTCACATGATACTTATAAAGGACAAAGTGGTTTTGGAAATGAATGAATAATGTCTATATACTGTAATAAGTTTTCTTTTTTTTTTTGATGGTGTTCTGCTTGTGCCTAGGCTGGTGAGAGCTTGACAGCCGCACTAGCTACAATGGAAAAGGAGGTAGAGCAGCAAAAGCAGAGAATACAGGAGCTGGAACTCACGCAGCAGAAACTGGAGGAAGCGCTCAACACAGAGATTCAGGCACGCTTAGAGGAAGAGAAAGTCCGACATGAACTCGAAAGGTCAGTCAGCCTCTGCCACATCAAACTGATATCTCTACCCATCACCTAATCACTGTCTCAAGCTTCTTTGTGACTAGTTGCATATGATTGCACTACACATACTAAAGCTGATGGCAAGCATCTTGCACCATAACAAGAATGGCAAAAGTCAAAGGTGTCAGGTATTTTAGTGTAGTATAGGGATCCCTCACTTTCCACGGGTTAATTCGGACCAAGATCCCCACGTGACCATCGAAATCCACGAAGTAGGATCACCCCCCCAACTCCCCCTGACTTACGTATATGTACATGTATATGTGAATATAATATCAATAAATACATATTAAATGCTATAAATGCTTATAATAACAATTAAACATTATAAAATAATGCATAAGATGTAAATAAAATATAAATACACACACATATAGACGTGCAGATGTGCATACTCGCACTCAGATGCGCACCTCACAATAATGTAAGTAGTTTTGATGGGAGATTTTGGGGTTTTGTGTTGGTTGGGGGGGGTGTTTTTTTTTTTTGCATAATTGGCCTTGTTTTTGTGGCATTTTCTTTAACTTTTTCCCTTACTCTTCCGTAATTTCCTTATTTTTAATTCGATGAATATTAAAAAAAAAAAAAAAAAAAACGCGATGCACTGATGCCGCATGAATTGAAGCACAAAGTAGCGAGGGATCCCTGTATATTAGATCCCTACGTGGGGCGGGTTTCAGCCGGCAGCCCGTGGGCCCACGTGGGCACAAATTTAAAGTCAGACTCTTTAGTTTGCGGGGCGGGGCAGGTCAATTTGAAACTTATGTAGGGTGGGGCGGGTTGAGAATAATCCAAGTTTTGCGGGGCGGGCTGCGGGCTATGTCACGGATTCATGCGGGCTGTTGCATACACAGAGGTGAATTAACTGCTTGGATCGGCGGAATCTACCACGCATACTTGGTTAAGCAAAGAGAGTTGTAAAATGAATGAAACCCGTATCCAAAAAAGAAAGAGAACTGTCCGCTCTGCTGGTGCTTCACATCAGTGCAGGCTGAGTTTTAAACGAGTTCAACAGCGCCCTTGCTCACTTGAAAGACCGGAAGTCCATATAACCCACAGCAAGTACACTACTTTCACTTTTGAGCGCCTCACATATTGTAAGTGTTGATTGGCTGTTTTAAGCTTCATGTAAAGTGACCATCCGTCGACCAGCGGAACCATTTACAAGCAGAAAGATTGCATCATAGAGAATGTTAAAGGTTATGTTATATCTTTCTACTCGCAGTGTGAATGACATCCTCCTTGTGCCTCAAGTCTTAAAAATTAAATTTTGAATATGAATATTTCACTACTGGGATAATCGCCATATTGATTTTATGCATGTAATCTAAAGTCCAAACACACTGGGTATCTATCATATAACTTGCATGAGAGGAGAAAGAGGTTACGATTATCAAGGATGCTTACTGATTTTTTTCTTCAATATGGTAGCGGTTACGAATACAGCTTATAGAGCTGAATACATGTAACAGTGCATTATCATTGTAATTGTGCAATGTTAGTTGTTGATTTTAATGTAACTTTTTATGGTTTGAGTGAATTAAAGGATGAATATTAATGTGTAGTTGTGTTGAGCAGGCTGAAGGACGGGTGCAGACTCAGAATTAGAAACTCACAGCAGGGCGGGGCGGGCTCCGGGCCAGGATAAAATTTCACTTGCGGGGCGGGGCGGGCTGACCTACAAGCATAAATGTGTGGGACGGGCTGCGGGCCACGATTGTAATTTACAGGGCGGGCGCGGGCTTGTGATCTTGGCCCGCGCAGGGCTCTACTGTAGATGCTTTAAATTTTATTTTTGTACATCGTCAATGTTTTTTGCAGGCTGGCACAAACATGTTCTTCAGGTCTGTATTCATAATCCTCCAAAGAAATCAACCTAGACCTTGTCTCCCAAATCCCTAATAATTATTATTGTTGTTGCTGTTTTATTTTATCAATTGAATCTCTTATGCCGTCAACCAGAATCAAGACAGTACAAGACTTAACTCTTTTAGCCTGAGGGCAGTCACACGAAATTGCGTTATGTGGGAACATAATGACATTAAAGACTCTTCTATCTTTTTGAAAACCCAGGAAGTGTTGAATATATGACCACAATTGCTGTCTAATGATATTTAATTTACATAAAATTGATTCATTTGCTGCAAGTCAAAATTGGATTGTTTGAATTCCTATATGACTTTTAATAAAAATAGAAATATTTTAATATATTAATTATAATATACATTTATTGACATACATTTATTGTCATCATATTGTTCAGACTGGGTTATATACATAACATTCCCTTTATAAATAAACTAGAAATACAAGAAAACCCAAGAAACAAAGACTGAGAAAAAGAAATCAAATTAACCTCACATGTTCAGTGGCTGATATCTGAGGGCAATGGTAGCCTGGTGGTAAAAGGGTGCTGGATCGCTGATCCTAAGGTTGGGGGTTCGAGTCCCACTCTCCACAAGGTTGCCACTGTCCCCCCCAGTGCAGATAACTGGGTTATCAAAGGCGGGCCATGTCTCTCACTGTCTATGGTGAGCGGTTCATGTAAAAGAACCATTGCTGACTTTCGTCAAGAGTAGCTGCAAAGCTGTCAGCATGTTTCGTCCCCTTGCTAAAGGGATGTGTCAGGAAGGGCATCCGATGTAAAAAAAAAAAAAAAAAACTTTTCCAAATTAAACATGTGAATCATAGATTCTCTGTGACAACCCCTGAGAAAAGGGAACCGTTGAAAGGAAAAGAAGTTCAGTGGCTGATATCTAGAAGTTGTATTTTGCAAAGACCTGGCAACCCGAAATGTCAAACTCATACTTGTGATGCCTGCATCATACAATGAAGCTTTTCTTAAAAGTAAAAATTCACTCTTAAATTCACTTTTTTTTTTTTTTTTTTTTTTTTTTTTTTGCCATCATGCATTGTCAATCATGAAAAAGTTTCAGGAAAGTGAACTGTTTGCTGGGAGAATGGTGCCGTATTAGTTAGCATGTCTGCCTCACAGCGAGAAGGTTCTGGGTTCGAGTCCTGGGTTTGAGTATTTCTGTATAGCATTTCCATGCTCTCCCGGTCCTGGCATGTGTTTCCTCAGTGCTTTGGTTTCATCCCTCAGTCAAAAGATATGCACATTAGGCTGATTTAATTATACCAAAGTGTGTGTGTGTGTGTGTGTGTTGGCTCTGCGATGATCTGGTGAACTGTTCACCCTGCTTAGTCCAGTGTTGGTTGAGCCAGGCACAAATTTTACCCCACCCCCAATGAAAAGAGTCAATTTCTAGGGGATGTATTAATTGTATCACAACTGTACGTATGTTTGTCCCAACAGACTACTGGAGGAAGAAAGGCAGAAGCTGAGTGAGTTGGTTCTTCGTCAGAGACACTTGGAGGCTCAAGAAATTGCAGAAACAACCCAGGAGGAAACACCTCGACCCCAAAACGATGAGGATAACACACTCTCTCCTGCATCATCTGTGGTGTCTCCATCTTCTAGTCCACAACTAAAATGTCCAGCCCAAGTGCTTCAAGAAAGAGAGGTGAGATATCATTCCAATGTGGAGAAAAGTGTGGGAAAAAAAACAATGAGATATAAATAACTTGGGCAGCATGGTGGTGTAGAGGTCAACACATCCGCCTCACAGCAAGAAGGTCCCGGATTCGAAGCCCTCCCCGGAAGTTTCTGTGTGGATATTGCATGTTCTCCCTGTGGTTGCATGGGTTTCCTTCAGGTGTGTTGGCCCTGCTATGGCCTGGTGAACTGTCCAGGGTGTATCCTGCCCTGGTTCAGAGTCAGCTGAGATGGGTGCCAGCCTCCCCACTACTCTAATTAGGATTAAGCGATTTATAAAATGAATGAACTAGTACATAGACTTGTAATGGTTCGGTCTACCTCTTTTAGACAAGTTACAGATGTAATTTCTCTGTTTTTCTCATCATACAGAAAGTGTCTGAGAATGTTTCTCAAACTCCACATATCAGACAATGGAACGTCCAGCTCAACCGCCTTATGAAACCGATCACACCAGCAGGTAACAAATTCAGACAGAGAACTACACAGTAATAACAGCCCAGTTTCACTTCGAATATTTTAGGATTTGTTGTGTTGGAATCTGCCAGAGGTGGCACAGTGGTATAGTACTTCTAACAGTCACTGTCTGAGCATATCATTTTTATCTGTTGGTGTTCAGTGAATTTACTCTTTTCCCTCACCCATCTGTAGACAAGATGGAGCGTCTGACAGTCAGGCCTAACCATCCTAAACATGACCAGGCACTCACCAGCACGGAGTTCATTGTCAAGTGTCAGTCAGCCATTACTGAAACAGAATCCTCCAACAGTCAGTTTCAAAAGAGAGAAGAGGATGTGGTCGCACAAGAACCAATTCCTGCATCACAGGCTGAGGAACCACAGAAAACCGTAGAACAGGTTGAACCAAACAAAGACTTTGCGTGATTTCTCCCCAATACAACCTCAACAGCATGTAACCTTTTTACAGCAGCCTTACTATCTTACCAAAGTGAATAGCGTATGTAGATGTATTTTTCTTTTCTTTTTTTCTTTTTGGGGGGGGGGGTGCAGTTATAAGAATGCTACAATGGAGTACTCACGAAAATGGCGGTCATGTGTGTTTGTGTGCATGTGTGTGGGTGTGTTTGTGCCATTGTGATTTTAAAGTGAATGCATAACACCAAACACATAATGTAATGTCATTTATTTCTTACTACACACATTGTGTACTATTAAGGATGAATTCAAATAGCCACATATTTTCAGCATTTTCACTAAATCCAGACAGTTCTCATTCCGAGTCCAAGTTTTCTGCTGTCAGATCTGTGATTGACCCCTGAGTCTTTATGAATTGGTAAACTTCTTGGGTAAATTCTTGGGAAGTAGTAGTAGTAGTAGTAGTAGTAGTAGTAGTAGTAGGGGTGTGTTCATTAATACAATGTGTAAATAAATAAAAAACATCATGAAACTATGATCACCGGTTTGCACTACCAAGCTTTGCTAATGTCTACAGAGTTATCTTCATGGTGCAGTATTATATAATCTGGCGCATGTTGTACCCCATATATTTCCTGTTTCACTGTTTTATTAGCTGCATCAGCAGTTTAAACCACTAATTACAGTCTGCTAGTGAGGACTGAATTCAGTTCTGCTGTTTGTCTACCAGGTGAAGAACATTATAACATATGGATATGACCCATGTCTTGATATTTTTGTAATTTTGGTGACTGAATTGTAGAGCTTGTTATTATTATTTTTTTTTCTTTCATTCTCCTGTTCCCTTTTATTATGCTACTGTATGGATGGATACCAGAAGTTGGTGTGTTCCTGTTTGTAATTCTATGGGTGACCAGTAGAGGGGGAAGTTGTCCTGATATTTCTTTTTTATGTCATTCTTATTCATTGCATTGCTAAAACCTTGGTGCCTTAATGTCATCCTTTTGCCATTCCCCTTGTAATAGGTCATTCGCCCATTATTATCTAGATTAAGTTAATATTGGACAGTCACTAGTTGAATTTTAACGACCGAGTGAAATAAAATAAGGGATATTGGTACTGGACAATGTTGTTCGATCCTGTCTATGGCGTCTATGTGCTGCTGGTAACATGATGCAGCTCATGTCAACTATATTGTACAAACACAATCTTAATACTAAATGTTGAAAATATTCATGCTGTCTATATTTGGTTCTGTGGATGCTGGCGACTGACTGGAACTCAGTCTGCAAGACATCACTCCCAGCCACAAAGATGAATGATGGCCTTCTGTGCTGGTTTTGGGTAATAATCAATAGCACGACTGTAAATGATCTTTGAGAAACAGTTGTGGTTTGTACTTTTCCAAAATCTCATCTTCCCAGAGTTTGGAATCTTTCAGCATATAAGCCTAAATATTCTTGCACGTGTCCATTACAGCACGGTGGTGTAGCCTTTAGCACGTTTGCCCCACAGCAACAAGGTACTGGGTTCGAGTCCCAGGTTCGGACATTTCTGTGTGGAGTTTGCATGTTATCCCTGTGCTTGCATGGGTTTCTTCAGGGTACTCCAGTTTCCTCCCACCGTCCAAACATAAACACACACACACATGACTATACAGTCCAACATGGGGAAAACACAAAAAGTCAATGATTTGATAGCGTTCGAGATCATCTCATAAATTGTGAGGCTATACCTAATAAAGATGACAGTAAATGGCACACCAAAGTGTCCCATAGCGGGCAAGCCCTGTAATTTTGACGGGACAGCGGAGCTGGGACAGTAGCGGTAAATACCCATTGCCTTTTCGGCAGAGCTGTTGCTGGATTGACAAATAGCACTGCCTGATGCCAGAGCTGTAGTCGGGTTGACATACAGGACTGCCAAATGTCGGATAAGTCACTGGATTGACATGTCAGATTTACCTGTGGGGGCTTGAGGGCCATGGCCCCAGCCAAGGGAGAATGAAGCTGTGAGATTACTTGCCCAAGATGTATACCCAGGCGAGTGGAGGGGAGGAGGTGCCCAACTTCTCCATCCCCCCAGTTCAGCTAACTGGGTTATCAAAGGCCAGCCGTGTCTCTCACTGTCTGTAGTGAGCGGTTCATGTAAAAGAACCATTGCTGACTTTCGTCGAGTAGGCTGCATAGCCATCAGCGTATTTCTGCCCTGTGATGACTGGTGAGCTGTCCAGGAGGGATTCTGGCCTTGCTGAGAGAGCGGATAGATGCAAGGGCCAGTGATGCCAGAAGCATGTCAACACACCAGTAACCTCTCTCTCTATCTATCTATCTATCTTTCTATATATATATATATATATATGGCGCTGGATCGCTGATCCAAAGGTTGGGGGATCGAGTCCCACTCTCCACAAGGTTGTCACTGTCCCCCCCCAGTGCGGCTAACTGGGTTATCAAAGGCGGGCCATGTCTCTCACTGTCTATGGTGAGAGGCATGTAAAAGAACCATTGCTGACTTTCGTAAAGAGTAGCTGCAAAGCCGTCAGCGTGTTTCTGTCCCTTGCTAAAAAGGGTTGTGACAGGAAGGGCATCCGACGTAAAAACCTCTGCCAAATGAAACATGCAAATCAGATGATTCACTGTGGCGACTCCCAAGTAAAAGGGAAAAAGCCGAAAGGAAGACAGACAGACATATATATGTATGTATATATATATATATATATATGTGTGTGTGTGTGTGTATATATGTGTATATATATATATGTGTGTGTGTGTGTGTGTATATATGTATATATATATATATGTGTGTGTGTGTGTGTGTGTGTGTGTATATATATATATATATATATATATATATATATATATATGTGTGTGTGTGTGTGTGTGTATATATATATATATATAAAAAAATGTGTGTGTGTGTGTGTGTGGATATATATATATATATATATATATATATATATATTTATATATGTTTATTTATTTGTTTATTTTTTTCCCCCCTCACAACAGCCAATCAAATTTACTGTAACATATACTTGTTTTTTTTTATTGGAAACATAAGTTGTTCAAGAAACATTAAGAATGAAGTAGGTAGAAGAACCCTCTTAGAATAGCTGGGCATCATATACTCATTTAGTTCTTTCGTAGGTAGAAGATGCAGTCAAGTTATTGATCCTTTGCCAGAGGAGAATACCAAATGTTTTATGCCAGTGCAACATTTACAGTAGTATAAGTGACGGCACGAGCTTGTCTTCCCAGAGTGAAGTATATGAAGAAGTCAAATTAAACCAGTGACTACACAATCATCATCTAGATTTAGCTATTCAAGTATTTTATACACTTTTATCTGCTGTGCTCCGTAATCATTGATTCACCACATGTAATTCCTCTCTGATCAGAGGTACCAAATACAGATATAGTGAGCAGAACATTTACAGCTTGTCCATAAGCCATTAAGTAGATGCTTTTACTTTTCTTCCTTTTCATATGATCAGTGTGTCTATATTGGGGTTTGGTTGCTGTAGCACACGATTTGTGTATTAGCTTTGGGCCCACCCTAGCCAAAGGATCACTGTCTGATATGCAACCACCTGTAATTATATTCTTTAGCCACAACCAACTTCCTCTGGTGCATTTCCTAGTGCTGAAAAAAAAATGAAATGGACCACAAGCCAAAAACCAAAAATACTCCAGCACTCAGGAAAATTTTGAAATGAAAGTTGCCCTTGTTGTTACAGCTGGAATACTTATCCCCACAATGTTGTGAAAAATGGAACGATTGATCTTGAACTCTTTTGAACACTTGATTTAGATCAGAGGTGACCAACTGTGGTACTGAAGGGACAGAGTCCAACACAGTTTGGTGATTTCCCTCCTCAAAGACACCTGATTCAACTCACCACTTAATTACCGGGTTGAGGAGGTGTCTGTGAGCGAAACGGTCTAAATACAGAGGAATACAGCATCTCCTGAGTTAGATAGATGTATGTCAGATGGCCCGGTTTATGGCACTGTTGATGTCAGTCTTATAGATGCATACTAATAGCATTATGATAGATAGCACTGAAAGAAAAAAAAATTGCATAAAATTGTAATGTGTACACAATTATAAAGATGCTACTAGTGGCTTAATATTTTCTGATCTTCAGCCAAAGTTTGCAATTATTTATATATGTGGTATTTGAAAGACATTCCGAACCAGAGAAACTTGTATTTTTAAGAGCAGTCGAGAGGTCAGGGCCTTGCTCAAGGGCCCAACAGTGGCAGTCTGTGTGGTAATGAGACTTGAAACTTGAAAACTGATCTGTAACTCCGAGCCTTAAACACTAAGCCACTGCTCATACATTGTCTTATAATTTTATCAGGTAACTCAGCAATATAAGTGCACTGTCTAGATATTGAGGACTGCTGTTCTGTCTATTCATAGAAAGGGACACTGAGCCACAAGTGAGAAGATATACTTTGAGTGGTGGAAAGTTTTATGCACAGCCATGACATTAGCATGGATGTGGAAAGTTGGAGCATTCACTGAGGCCAATTTTATAGTATTAGCATCAGTATGGAATTATTTTTATATGTATGTGCGGTTTATTTATTCCTTTTTTCTATTCCTGGAACCTTTTGGGGGGGTTCCCCCATTTTCTTCCAATTTTGGATTTCTCCCCCTTCCCTGTCAGTTCCCACCTACGAGCCATCTTATCCCAATCATATAGGAGTTAACAAACAGGGATGGTAAATGCTACATGTATGATATCTGAAGTCATCCAAATGCAGATTTTCAAATCACTTTACAGTGGCTTGCAAAAGTATTCATAGATTCTTGAGCTTTTTCACATTTTTGTCACCTTACAACCCCAAACATAATTGTATACAAGGATCCCTCACTTTCCGCGGTTAATTGGGACAGAGACCCCCTCACACCCCTCGATCGCCAAATTCCGCAAAGTAGGATCAACCCCTCAACCCCCCTGACTGACGTATATGTACATGTATATGCGTATATAATATCAATAAATGCATATTCAATGCTATAAATGCTTATAATAACAATTAAACATTAAAAAATAATGCATAGTAGTAGTAGTAGGCCTCCGTCAGTCTCAAAGGACTATGGAGCTGCGCTCTGGCTGGTATCCCGGCTGGTGATACTCTCCAGTGCGCAGAGCCTGAGTAGGAAGTATGGAGGACAGGCTGTTACCCAAGCAGCACGTCCTCCCTCTTGGTGCCACCGGAAGGATCTAATGGAAGGGCAGAAGCTGATATGATTGGGTTCCAGTGCCGCTGCAGGAGTTGCCAGAACGTTGCTGTGAATAAACTGCCTCAGGGGACTCCAACTCCCGATTAGAAACATGCTGACGGATTTGCAGCTACTCTTGTCGAAAGTCAGCAATGATTCTTTTACATGCCTCACACCATAGACAGTGAGAGACATGGCTGGCCTTTGACAACCCAGTTAGCTGCACTGAGGGGGATAGTGACAACCTTGTGGAGAGTGGGACTCGAACCCCCAACCTTAGGATCAGCGATCATGTGCCCTATATCACTAGACCACCACTGCCCTCTAAAATAATGCATAAGGTGTAAATAAAATATAAATACACACACATACACACACTCAGATGCTCACCTCACATAAAAATGTATGTAGTTTTAATGGGAGGTTTTGGGTTGTTTTTTGTTGTTTTTGTTTTTGTTTGTTTGGGGTTTTTTTTTTGCATAAGTGGCCTTGTTTTCTGGAATTTTCCTTAACTTTTCCCCCATTCTTCCTTAATTTCCTTATTTTTTTAATTCGATGAATATTTTTTATTAAATTAAAAAAAAAAAAAAAAAAACGCTATGTATTGAAGCCGCATAAATTGAAGTGTGAAGTAGCGCGGGATCCCTGTATTACCAGGATTTTCCATCTATTTGTTCCATCAACTCTGACCAGCTTCACTTTTACTGTTGAAGAAAAGCATCCCCACAGCATGATGCTGCCACCACTAGTTTCACGATGTTGATGGTGTTAGTTTAGCATTTTGCATTTGCTTGGAAATTTGCCATCAAGGATAAAACAATTAATTCTGAATTATACCAGTAAAAGGAAAGTGGCAAGACAACTGTTCATGAGGTGGGTCATGCAGCAAGTCAGCAGCCCACGTTGACATGCACGTATCCTTCTACCAGAGAATCATTAAAGAATAAGAAACATATATTTTTAGAACAGAAAAATAAAAGTTATGACCTTAATCCAATAGAATCTCGAAGTTGAAGTAGTTCTGTATGGAGGAATGGGCTAAAATCCATCCCTTCCAGCTGATGTCTGAGACTAATCAACTGTTAACAAAAAATGTGAAGTTTCAGCTATTGCTGCACAAGTCGGTTTTAAATAAAGGGTTCGAATACTTTTGCTACCCCACAATATATGCACCCCCAGTGCAGCTAACTGGGTTACCAAAGGCCGGCCATGTCTCTCACTGTCTATGGTGTGAGGCATGTAAAAGAACCATTGCTGACTTTCGACAAGAGTAGGCTGCAAAGCCGTCGGCGTGTTTCCGCCCTGCGATGGCCTGGCGAGCTGTCCTGGGTGTACTCTGCCCTCACCCGGAGTTGGCTGGGATGGGCACCAGCCTCCCCGCAACCCTAATTAGGATGAAGCGGTTACAGAAAATGAACAATATATGCAATACTGAATACTTTTACTTAATAAATAATGAACTACCTATCATATTTAAAATGTGAAAGATTTTAGCATTCATATGAATGATGATGTCGTATTTGGTATATTTATACAGAAGTCAAAAACATTTTAAAGGCTCACAAATCTTCAAGAACTACTGTATATCAAGAACATACAGTATCAGTGACTGTTTTCACTGAAAAATCACCAACTGATGTACTCAAAGCATGCAATAATGCTGGAACCAAAAACATTTTAACCATTAATAGTACGCAAGGTTTTCTGTATTGGAATTTAATGAGAAGTGATTTATGATCTCAACCAATGGCAGTGCATACACAGGGCAAACCCCCCCCCCCCCCCCCCCCCAAACAAACCTTACCACATTTCAAAAGTAAATAGAAAATGGTGGAAGATGAGTAATTATTATGTGCACACATGAAATTTCACTCAATACAGTTTTTATTTATCATCATTTCCACACATAAAACTTAGTTGAGGTAGGAGAGGTGGCGAAGGTCTGTTGGTAGCCCAATCCCAACATGGTGTGCTCAGGAGTGCACAGCAAGATGGAAAATCATTGGAAGTTTCTGGATCAGTTGGCCTCATTGAAAGGTAATGTTTGATGGCTGACGTGTACCCCCTGACCGCTCCCTTTAACATTTCTTTCTGTGGCGTTACCTTAAATCATGAGTGTATACTCATCAAGTCCAAACTTGTGATGCCCTTAAGACCTGACTCAATGTAAGCGATCACATCCGAATGTACAAGCAAATTTTATTTCAAAGGTAACTGAATATATTTGAACTGGAACTCGGATCTTTTCTGGGTTACAAATTTAAGGTAAATGATCTGTATTCGAGATATTGGAGAAAAGTTTTGGACATGTTCAAAATTTAGTGCAACATTAGAAAGGCTCAAATAAAGGGGCGAACAGCTCTGGAAGCAGTTTGGTCTTTTTTGCTCGTGTTGAAATGGCTCAAGCAACTATTTATTGCACATGTTACATGAATTTGCCCTATTTTACAAAGAAATACGTGCCCGTGAAATTAGGACACGTCATGTGAATCCACCCCCTTGTACAAAGGTAAACCCACAAAATTATGCACAAGTCACACAAACCCGCCACTTAAAGTGGTGGATGGCAGTACAGGCTACTGGAATTCTAAAGAAAGTAAAATGCATTTTTCCTACACACAACATGCCTCTTGCCTTCTCGCATACATATTATATTATAAAATATATATAATATAATTTCATTCATTCATTCATTTTCTGAACCACTTAATCTTAATTAGGGTCACGGGAAGGCTGGTACACCTCTCAGCCGAGCCTGGGCGAGGGCAGAGTATACCCTTGACAGCTTGCCAGGCCATCACAGGGCTGAAGCACGCTGACGGCTATGTAGCTTACTCTTGACCATAACCCAGATAGCTGCACTGGGGATAAAAAGACAATATTATTACGAAATACAAATGGTTGTTCCAGTGTCAGTGTACTTACTGCTCAAGCTGCTTTTCACAACAGACAGAGCAGCGTGTATCTCAGATCTGTTCCATTTGTACTAGGATCCCGATTCTTTGTGGTGCATTGCAGGTGACATATTCGAATTACATACGTATAGGCTATGCAGTATTTCCCAAATAATCTCCTATCAGCACAAGTAAAAAACTTATCTCACACTCACACACACACACACGCACACATACACGTGTCTGCACTTTATCTTCAAACCAATAGTGCAGGCTGAAATAGCGGCTGGCCCACAAATACGATTTATAAATTAGCAACCCCTTTTACTGCATTCCAGTAATTTTATAATAAAATTATATTAAATTAAAAAACCTCTGGTTTTTATCTTGTCATTATATTGGTCGAAAAAACAAAACCAAAGCTGAGCAGTTCATGCTGGAATACGCAGCCCTCAACTGGACCCACTGGAATCAAGAGAATCAAATTGAGGTTATATGTAAATATGCATAGGGAAAATGTGTAAAAAAAAAAAAAAAAAAAAAAAAAAAAGACATCATGAAAGAAAGAACTTGAATTTGTTTTAAGGGCAGGTTCAAAACAATACATGATGCACAGCAAGTTCAGGGTTACAGATGTTCAACGATAATCTATATTCAAAGATATTAGGAAGTTTGCTTCTGAAGACTGCGCATTTTTTTCTGACAGCTAAAACAGAAAACAACTGGGAAAAAGTAGCAGTCACTCCTATTATTTTGCAGCTATATTGCTTACATGTAAATAAGCCTTAAGGTTGCTATTCAGCAGCAGATAGCTGCTGTTTCTCCTGATATAGCTCATCAAGTCATGACATCCTTTAGAAATCACATTTAATTGACAATTGAGAATGTCATGTTTTGAATGGGTGCAATACAGTTGTTCATGCGTGCAAATAATAAATACATTTATCTTTTTTTCACCTTTGACATGTGAGAGGTTTTATAGGAGAACCCTGTGCTTTTATTTTATATATTAAATGCTTGTAACAGAATAGGTGGTCTTCAGGATGTGAGATGTCTGTAATAACATTACAAAACTGCCATGAATAAAATAAGAAAATTAATTAAAAAGAGAGAAGCAGGAGAGAATAATGAAATAAAATTTTTTAAACATTATAGAAAAAGAAGAAGAAAACAACAATGTGGTATAAATATTCAGACATTCAAATTTCAGAATTTAAATCATAGAGCGGAAGTCAACTCTTAATCGGTTTTGTGCCGGAGAAACCAGAAACGTCACTTCCGCTATCACGAGCATACGCGTATTAGACTTTAATTTTGAAAAGCACAGCTTGTTGCGTTCTTCACTATTCGTAAAAGAGTGCTGAGTTTAAACTACGTGATGGATGAAATACGTGTGGATAGATTGAGTGTGGAGCATCTGCCCTGTTTGCAGGGTGTAACGAAGGCTTTGAGGGATGAACAGTTCAGGTGCGAAAAGATTATTATTGAGAAATTAGAAAAAATTAAAATTAGAAAGGGACCATTTCCTGCGAATACTAGTTACAGCTAATTTAGCTAATGTCAGTGCTCAGGGTCAAACGGTACCACATGTTAGCGGGATTTGAGGTTATTCTAGAGAAATGATTAATATTTTATTAAATGCCCAAAATGTGTATATTTTGTGGTAAATCATTAAACTGTAGTTAACTCTGTCTTCAGGGAAAATATACAGTACTTATGTACAATGTCATGCTATTGTCATACATTTAATACAAGTATTATTCAGTCTAACTTTAAACAGAGAACAAAAAAAGTTGTGTTCTGACAAGAGTTCTAGAGTAGTTCTGGGTATTCATTTAAAAATTGTCTGGGGTATGTCAAAAATAATAACTATAATTCCAACTTATACCAACTATAACAGCAACTATAATCATAATAATAACTATATGAACTCTAAATCACTCTTTTTACAATAAAAATTTTACTCTTTTTTTTTTTGTTTTGTTTTGTTTTTTTTTAGACTGGGCAAGCAATCTGATAAAAACCTGATTTTTAACCACTACAGTACCAAGAAAAAAGTTGGTGTGTAAGTCGTAATTATGAGTTGCTAATTAAGAGTTAGAGCCAGACCAGGTGTTATGAAGCAAAGACTATGAGATTGTAAGTCATAAGTATGACTTGGCGTCTCATAAGTATGACTTGGCGTCTCATAAGTATGACTTGGCGTCTCATAAGTATGACTTGGCGTCTCATAAGTGTGACTTGGCGTCTCATAAGTATGACTTGGCGTCTCATAAGTGTGACTTGGCGTCTCATAAGTGTGACTTGGCGTCTCATAAGTGTGACTTGGCGTCTCATAAGTGTGACTTGGCGTCTCATAAGTGTGACTTGGCGTCTCATAAGTATGACTTGGCGTCTCATAAGTATGACTTGGCGTCTCATAAGTATGACTTACAAAACCGATTTTTTTTTTTTTCTTCAGTGGTCACACACTTCAGGGGGTCACTCAATTATACAGTAACATGGAACCACACTCCTCACAGCAAAAACATACCGGTTCCATATGTAACTGGTATGGACTCTACCGTTTAGACATGGAACTGTAAAATTCATATGCAGGAATTTCTTATTTGGATATGAATTTTAATGAGATCTTTATTGCAAGCCTGACTTCTTCTTTTCCTTTCGGCTGTTCCCTTTTTCTTCAGGGGTCGCCACAGCGAATCATTGCATGTTTGATTTGGCATAGGTTTTTATATCCATTTGCTTGAAACACAAGTTGATAAAGTCACAATTTTCCTCCACACACTGCAACCAATTTTGCAGAAACAATTCACCATTATTTATTTATTTTACATATTTTTCCGCTGGATGAATCCAAATTATTTTTATTTTACATGTTGTATATTTTGAGCATGGATTGCTGTTTTAATTTTCTATAGTTTTTGGAAAATATTAGGTGTGCCGTGCTGCCTGGTGAAGGAAGCTCATTTCAACTGCTTGTATCCGCAATTTTGTTCGTTTGGTCACTATCCAAGTCTCATGACAATAGGTGTGTGTGTGTGTGTGTGTGTGGAAGACAACTAGATCGATTGGTAAATTGTGAGCTTTGTGTTGTTGCTAAGCTCCCCTCAATAATTAGAAAGACCTGTACAGGCTTTGCTTTATGGCACAGGCTGAACTGATCCAATAAAAATATACGCACACACAGGGATCCCTCACTTTCCGCGGTTAATTGGGACCGAGATCCCCCTGCAACCACCAAATTCCGTAAATTAAAGATGAAGAAATAATGCATAAGATGTAAATAAAATATAAATATACACAAATACAGACTCACGCAGATGCACGTGCACGCACTCTAAGGATGTCATTGACAATCGGAATATCGCAAAATCGGCGGTGTAATTATGTCGATCTATAATCAATACCTATAAAAGGGATATCGATACTTCTAACGTTATATAAAATTAATCTGGTATTAAATTTCATACAAAGCTGTTTTAATTTAAATAACACTAGAGCAATCTTTTTAATAAATAAAATACACTCATGCCTCAGAACTAAGCTTGGCCCATTCTTCTTTACAAAACTGCTGTAGTTCAGTCAGATTCCTGGGATGTCTGGCATGAATCGCTGTCTTGAGGTCATGCCACAGCATCTCAATGGGGTTCAAGTCTGGACTTTGACTTGGCCACTCCAGAATGTGTTTATTTGAATTTGTTCTTCTGAAACCATTCTGAAGTTGATTTACTTCTGTGTTTTGGATCATGTCTTGTTGCAGCATCCATCCTCTTTTTAGCTTCAACTGTCTGACAGACAGCCTCAGGGTTTCCTGCAAAACATCCTGATAAACTTTTGAATTCATTTTTCCATTAATGATTGCAAGTTGTCCAGGCCCCGAGGCAACAAAACAGCCCCAAACCATGATGCACCCTCCAACATGCTTCACGGTGGGGATGAGGTGTTGATGTTGGTAAGCTGTTCCAATTTTCCTCCACACATGACGTTGTGTGTTCCTCCCAAACAATTCAACTTTGGTTTCATCAGTCCACAAATTATTTTGCCAAAACTTCTGTGGAGTGTCCAAGTGCCTTTTTGCGAACATTAAACGAGCAACAATGTTTTTTTTTAGACAGCAGTGGCTTCCTCCTTGGAGTCCTCCCATGAACACCATTCTTGGCCATTGTTTTACATATAGTTGATGTGTGCACAGAGATATTGGACTGTGCCAGTGATTTCTGTAAGTCTTTAGCAGACACTCTAGGATTTTTTTACCTCTTTGAGTATTCTGCGCTGAACTCTTGGCATCATCTTTGGTGGACTGCCACTCCTTGGGAGAGAAGCAACAGTGCCAAACTCTCTCCATTTGGAGACAACTTCTCTGACTGTCGATTGACGAACATCTAGACTTTTAGAGATGGTTTTGTATCATTTCCCAGCTTTATACAAATCCACAATTCTTGATCGCAGGTCTTCAGACAGCTCTTTTGAGCGAGCCATGGTGCACATCAGACAGTGCTTCTCATCAAGACAATCCTTACCAGGTGTGTGTTTTATAGTGGGCAGGGTAGCTTTAAGCCACTCATCAGTGATTGGGCACACACCTGACTTAAATTGTTTGGTAAAAAATTGGTTTCAATTAAATTCTTTAAATGTTGGAACTATGCAAAATGTTGGAACTATGCAAAGAAAAGGCAGAGAGCTGGCTGACATGATGCAGAGGAGGAAGGTGGACATACTGTGTGTTCAGGAGACCAGGTGGAAAGGTAGCAAAGCTAAAAGCTTAGGAGCAGGGTTTAAGCTATTTTATCACAGTGTGGATGGGAAGAGAAATGGAGTAGGAGTCATCTTGAAGGAGGAATTTGTCAGGAATGTTCTAAAAGTGAAAAGAGTGTCAGACAGATTGATGAGTCTCAAGTTAGAAATCGAAGGTGTAATGCTCAATGTTGTTAGTGCTTATGCCCCACAGGCAGGATGTGAGCTAGAAGAGGAGAGATTCTGGAGTGACTTAGATGAAGTGATGCAGAGTACCCCCAGAGGTGAAAGAGTGGCCATTGGTGCAGACTTCAATGGACATGTTGATACAGGCAACAGAGGGGACGAGGAAGTGATGGGCAGGTTTGGTATCCAGGACAGGAACGCAGAAGGACAGATGTTGATAGATTTTGCAAAAAGGATGGAAATGGCTGTGGTGAATACTTTCTTCCAGAAGAAACAGGAGCATAGGGTGACTTATAAAAGCGGAGGTAGGAGCACACAGGTAGACTACATCTTGTGTAGCAATGTAATTTGAAGGAAGTCGGTGACTGCAAAGTCATAGTGGGTGAGAGTGTTGCCAAACAGCATAGGATGGTGGTGTGCAGGATGACACTGATGGTGAGAAAGGTGAAAAAGGCAAAGGCAGAGCAGAAGACAAAGTGGTGGAAGCTGAAAAAGGAAGAGTGTCGTGTTGTCTTCAAGGAGGAGTTGAAACAGGCTTTGGGTGGCCAGGAAGTGCTTCCAAATGACTGGACAACCACAGCAAATGTGATCAGGGACACAGGTAGGAGAGTACTTGGTGTGTCCTCTGGAAGGAAAGTAGATAAGGAGACTTGGTGGTGGAATGAGGAAGTGCAGGAGTGTGTACAAAGGAAGAGGTTAGCTAAGAAGAAGTGGGACATTGAGAGGACCGAAGAGAGTAAACAGGAGTACAGGGAGACACAGCGTAAGGCGAAAGTAGCAGTGGCTAAGGCCAAACAGAGGGCGTATGATGACTTGTATGATGGGTTGGATAGTAAAGAGGGAGAAAATGATCTATACAGGTTGGCACAGCAGAGAAATAGAGATGGGAAGGACGTGCAGCAAGTTAGATTGATAAAGGACAGAGAGGGAAATGTATTGACTGATGACAGAAGTGTGCTGGGAAGATGGAAAGAGTATTTTGAAGAGCTGATGAATGAGGAAAATGAGAGAGAAAAAAGAGTAGAAGAGGTGACCATTGAGGAGCAGGATGTAGCAAAGATCAGCAAGGGTGAAGTGAGAAGGACATTGAAGAGGATGAGGAATGGAAAGGCAGTTGGTCCTGATGATATACCTGTGGAGGTATGGAAGTGTCTAGGAGAGGTAGCAGTAGATTTTCTGACAAGAACATTCAACAAGGTACTAGAGAGTGAGCAGATGCCGGAGGAGTGGAGGAGAAGTGTGCTGGTGCCCATTTTTAAGAACAAGGGAGATGTGCAGAGTTGCAGCAACTACAGAGGGATAAAGTTGATGAGCCATACGATGAAGTTATGGGAAAGAATAGTGGAAGCTGGACTAAGGGCAGAGGTCAGCATTTGTGAACAACAGTTTGGTTTCATGCCAAGAAAGAGCACCACAGATGCAATGTTTGCTTTGAGGATGTTAATAGAGAAGTACAGAGAAGGTCAGAGGGAGCTACATTGTGCCTTTGTGGATCTGGAAAAAGCATATAACAGGGTGCCAAGAGAAGAACTGTGGTATTGCATGAGAAAGTCTGGAGTGGCAGAGAAGTATGTTAGAGTGGTGCAGGACATGTATGACAGATGTAAGACAGCGGTGAGGTGTGCTGTCGGTGTGACCGACGAATTCAAGGTGGAGGTGGGACTGCATCAAGGGTCAGCTCTGAGCCCCTTCTTGTTTGCTATGGTGATGGACAGGCTGACAGACGAGGTGAGACAAGAATCTCCATGGACTATGATGTTTGCAGATGACATCGTGATCTGTAGTGAAAGCAGAGAACAAGTGCAGGAAAATCTAGAGAGGTGGAGGTATGCCCTGGAAAGGAGGGGAATGAAGGTTAGCCTCAGAAAATCAGAATACATGTGTGTGAATGAGAAGGACCCAGGAGGAACGGTGATGTTACAGGGAGCAGAGATAACGAAGGTGGGGGATTTTAAGTACTTAGGCTCAACAATCCAGAGCAATGGAGAGTGTGGAAAAGAGGTGAAGAAACGTGTGCAGGCAGGCTGGAATGGTTGGAGAAAAGTGTCCGGTGTGATGTGCGATAGGAGAGTGTCAGCAAGAATGAAGGGAAAAGTGTACAAGACGGTGGTGAGGCCAGCGATGTTGTATGGATTAGAAACAGTGGCGTTGAGGAAAAGGCAGGAGGCAGAGCTGGAGGTAGCGGAGATGAAAATGTTGAGGTTCTCTCTGGGAGTAACGAGGATGGATAGGATCAGAAATGAGTATATCAGAGGGACAGCCCACGTAAGATGTTTTGGAGACAAAGTCAGAGAGGCTAGATTGAGATGGTTTGGACATGTACAGAGGAGGGATAGTGAGTATATTGGCAGTAGGATGCTGAGGTTGGAACTACCAGGCAGAAGGCCTCGAGGAAGACCAAAGAAGAGATTTTTGGATGTGGTGAAGGAAGACATGAAGGTCGTTGGAGTCAGAAAAGAAGATGCGGAGGACAGGGTGAGGTGGAGGCGGATGATTTGCTGTGGCGACCCCTGAAGGGAGCAGCCGAAAGTAAAAGAAGAAGGTTTCAATTGCTTTTTAAGTCTCCTTAGGCAGATGGTTCAGTTACTTATTCCTCCCCCTTCTGTCATTGTTTGCATGCTATCCTCATTAAAATATGAAACCTATAAATGTGTGGGTGCTTTTCGTTAAAGCAGACACTGTTTTTTCATTTGTGTGATTTTGACAAAGATCAGATCACATTTGATGGTGATTTTATGCAGAAATGTGAGAACTACCACTGTAAAAACCTATGCCAAATGGAATATGCGAATTATTTAATATGACTTGCATGAAGATGGAGGTAGATGATTCGCTGTGGTGACCCCGGAAAGGGAACAGCCGAACAGAAAAGAAGAGAGGAGTGTTCAGTAAGGATGTGGCTTCAGAAAGATGTCATAGCCTATTCCATTTAATTTTTAAGAAATAACGATGTTTACTTGTATATTATGCCTAGAAAGTCATTGGTTCCCTTCAAGGCTACTAGTGACCAGAATGATGTGGCTCATTAGTACTATACAGTGGCTGACCCTTTACTTTGATCCCTACTTTTAAGTGAGAATTTGAAATAATTAGAAATAAAATATATATACGTGGAATAATAGTTTACTATAAAAGGTGAATTTAGTAATTTGATGAGGCAATTGAATACAATTTCATGATTAATATTGAAGGAAAGGAAACATTTTCAGTTCATTCGACTTTCTTTAAGTGAATAAACAAACTCACATTTATAGTGGGTGCATCCTCACCTCTCACTTCTCATCAGTGTTGCTTACGAATAAAAACACTACTTCGTTAACCTTTTTTGCTTTGTTGTTCGGTGCTTTTACAATGGATTTGTTCTCCCAGGTTTTGTGTGGAGACTGAGATCCTACACAGTGTCTCTTCTCTTTTATTGAGACTCTCTGAAAAACTTCAAGAGGATTATGATGCCCAGGCAGAGCCACTGTGTCTCCAGCTTATAGCCGAGTGTTTCCGGGCACAGAGAAATGCCTGCATACAGTGTCCTCGCAACCAGTGCTTTCTACGGTAAGTCACTTTGCACATTACTTTTGTGTTTGCACCAACTGTACTCAGATTCAGCGTTGTTCTGTGAAAAGCAATCTTGAGCTGGATCTTGTATTGAATTTTCATAAAACCTAACACAGAATTTGAGATGCAAGGAGAAGGTAAACAGTCACTTTCTAGACCACAGATTTAAATGTTATGAAGTTGATTATATTTGGATATTTGATGAGGCTTATTCCACAAACCTCAACACTGTTGACTAAGACACTGTGTTAGCTGTAGTTATAATTTGATCTTTACTGTGAACATTTTATGTTGTAATTTGCTGAATTTCCATAATCTTTTCCAACAGAACTTAAGCTGAGGAATTTTGGAAATTTTCAGGTTGAAAATGGAAATATATACATATGTATATTACACACATTGTTAGCTAGGAAATTGGGGTGAATAATAAAAACTGTCATGTACAAATATAAATGTTTTGTTCTGTTTTAATGAGACATATGCAAAACATTTTTCATACAAATGATGACTTTAAAATGACAATTTTGATTTATTTATTTATTAATGCACATTACAGGGTGAAAATTCAACATGAATATGCATTAATTTGGTTGATTTAACCAGAACTATGCTGCAAGATGTTGTTGTTTTTTTTAATACACAGATATATATAATTACACTGAAGCTCTTTTAATGTTCCTATGAGCTATCCTAATGATCCTGGTAGTAATGTTGTCAGGGGCATTTTGCCTCTGGGCACTCAAGGCAAACAGGTCCTAGGTGAAGGTCCAGACTAAGTACAGTAGGATTTAGAAGATCCCTATGAGTAAAAGGAGTGCAAGGACCCTTTGCCCGGATGTGGGTTATCAGAGATCTGGACCTTACTGTTTAGGCTGCTGCCCCGTGACATGACCACTTATCAAGCAGAAGACGATGAATGAATAAAATTCTTTGTAATAGACTAACTTGCAATTTTGAAAATTTACAGTGTCACATTAATTCCCATAGATTCCTGTTCATTTCTATGGAAAGTTTCAAATTTTGGAAATTCTGAGAATTTGGCAAACCGAATGCTGAAAGCCTCTGTGGATGCTTGATATTTAAGGATACTTTAACAAGTTTTTTAGGCTCTGCTCATTTTTTTAATAAACATTTCAAGTTTGAGGCACCTGATATTTCTTTTTCATGTTGTACGTTACTGTGTTGTTGTTGTTCCATATGGCTGTCATTATGTGAGTGTATAATTGAATTTGTTTCCAGGTTTATTTTTGGGTTCTTGTTTTACTGCTTCTGGCTGCATTACTCTGACAGATACCGGTCAGTCGTAGTGAACTACAATTTTGCATAGTAATATTTTACATGACTGTACACCGCTATGACTGATTTTTGTCTTAAGCCTACATGGAACTTTGGCACAGTGGGTGCCATTCCTCGTTCATTTATCTTCTACATTTTCATTCGTACGCTCATTCACAAATAGAGGCAACTCGGCATAGCCAATACACTTATGGACATATTTCCAGGAGGTGGGACTTTGCTTCAGATAGACCCAGGGTAATTGTCAGTATTCTCAGTTGTGCATGAATGCTGTTAATATTCACAATAATATTTGAATAGAAAAAAACCCACATCTCTGTGACTTGAGCCATGGCCTTTTTTTTTTGTTGTTGTTCGCAATACTCTTAATTTTCTGGGCTTTACAGAGATAAAGCAATATTTACAGTTTACCCAGCATGAAAGGAAAACCACAAACATCCAGCATGCAGAGGTTTTGCAGGCTGGAGCACAGTGTTAGTGAAGGAGATCCGAGGAGAACCTCCTGACTGGTTTCTTGACAGGAAGACAGTAATTCAAATAAGCATACTTTTCAACCAGGGTGAGCAGAAGAGCATCTCATATTGCCCAATACATCAACTCTTGAGATGGATGGCCCACAACAGCAGAAGACCACATCAGGTTTCACTGCTTTCAGCCAGGAACATGATTCTGAGGCCAGCATGGGAACAGGCTCAATGAAACTCAAAAGACATGCAGCTCCGTGTGGTCTCCTGCTGTTGTAGCCCATCCATCTTGATGTTGTGATCTGAGATGCTTTTCACGTAAGCATTATGTTGCTGCCACGTGTGATTGGATGACTGCATAAATGAGCAGGTGTACAGATCTTCCTATTAATGTGATAGATAAGTACATTTTCCAGTCATTTCCCACACGCTATGAGTCTGCTTTTGAAATATCTAACCAAAAAGTGTCACATTTTAACATCTCCCCCCATAATTCAATAGTGATCAAGGTTGTATCCAGGTGACGCTGGGGATTCTAGGAAAGTTGCTGAAGCTTTTATCAGGATCCTCTGATCAATGTTTCCAAGGTAGGTCTTTTTAATTTGCGCAATCGCATTTAAAAATCAAGCTATATCATAATGGTCTTGACTATTTCAACACAATACTGTGTGATCATGTGACATTTCTGTATAGTACAGTTGCATTTTTGAGTGAATGTTGTATTGGAGTTTAACATTGCAGCAGATCCAATGTCTTGTTTTGGCAGCACTTCGATGTGGAATTCAGTTTCTCGGCAATGCCGCAGTTGAGAATCAACTATGCAAAGATGACATTTGGGCCTGTGGTTTTCCGCAAATGTCTTTGTAAGTGAATTTACATCACACATGCACACACACACAGAAAAACAAGCCTGTATTTTTCATTATTCAAGTTCCCTTAATAGTGAGATTATTTCCATATATATTGTGCCAAAAATACTTCTGAATCAGGATTTCTGTTGTCTTTAAGGGATCTTTTAGAAGTGAATGATGAGAAGACTGTGGAGTATACATGCATGGTTATACACACCTGTTTGGATACAGAGAAGACAGAGCAGCTGACTGTGGATCCGTTCAAGCTGAGAATAGCACTGAAGATCATTGACCTGTGTGTGACGCTACCTGACAATGACTGGACGTGAGTAGTGCTTTGCACATCTGTTTACCATTCTGTAGGCTCAGCTTTTGTACAGAAAAATAGAAATGTGTATAGTTGTGTTAAAGTAAGTGTGATTTTGGTTTTTGCAGGGTATTGATTGCTACACGACATTTTTTCAAGTCCTTTGAGCTAACTAAGAAGATCTATACAGAAATGAATGATCATGAAAGGTACAGAACCCTTATAGTATAGCTGCAATTTTAAGACCCATCTCAGAGACTGATCACATCAAGATTCATTTCTTTTCATAATTCTACACATGCAGATCCTCCTTTATCATGCTGCCTTTGCTTGCTAGCCATATTATAGGACAGCTGGATTACTAATATAATTGAATGCTTGTTAGATATCAACTGATTTTGTCTTGAGGTGGAACTTTGTAAGATACTTTACCTCCCTGGGAATAAAGAGAAATTAGGCTTTTGTGAAATGCTTTGGGATACTCTGCAGTCTGAACTGATCATGGTCCTTATGAAACTGTCAGACACTGTGTTGCAGTGATCCCTCACTACTATGTGTTTCAGTTTCTGCAGCTTCAGTGCATCGCGGGTTTTTCAAAAATGAGATGAGAGAGATTTCCTTTCGGCTTTCTTCCTTTATCAGAGGTGTCCACAGCGAATGATACGCACGTTTGATTTGGCATTAGGTGTTTACGTCGGATGCCCTTCTTTACACAACCCTTTAGCAAGGGACAGAAACATGCTGACGGCTTTGCAGCTACTCTTTTACGAAAGTCAGCAATGGTTCTTTTACATGAACCTCTCACCATAGACAGTGAGAAACATGGCCGGCCTTTGATAATCCAGTTCGCTGCACTGGGGGGGACAGTGACAACCTTGTGGAGAGTGGGACTCGAACCCCCAACCTTAGGATCAGCGATCCAGTGCCCTATACCACTACTAGGCCACTACTGCCCCCGTGGGTGTTTCAAAAATATTCATTGAAAATTAAGGAAAAATAGGCGAAAAGTTAAGAAAAATGACAAACAAGGCCAATTATGCAAAAAAAAAACCAAAACAACAAAACTACTTACATTTGTCTTTTGTTTACATCTTATGCATTATTTTTGAATGTTTAATTTTTATTATAAGCATTTATAGCATTGAATATGTATTTATTGATGTTATATACACATGTACATATACATCAGTCAGGGGAGTCGATCCTACTTCGTGGAAATTAGCTGTCACAGGGGGGAGGGTCTCGGTCTCCATTAACAGCAGCAAGTGAGGGATCCCTGTATTACATGTTCAAACATTTCCAGTGTCCTTACAGTGTATTCTTACTTGCTTTTGAAAAGGTTAATGTTATTGGAGCTTGTTTTAGCCCAACTTGGAGAAGGTAAAGAGGAAGACTGTGCAATTCCTCTCAGAACCGCTCAGTTCTTCGCATTGTCCTTCCAGCAGAGCTGCAAGGCAGTTCTCACTCTTAGCACTGCCTTGTCAGCTGATGACCAGGTAATTATCTCCTCAAGTTTCATTCTGTGAGAATACACATCTGGATTGAAATTATTAAAGAGTTGACTAATATCTCTATTGGTTTCTCTGAGTAAGGCTTTGGCAGTGATCAGGCTTCTAGATATTCTCTGTGACATGACCTCTGGACAGAGAAAATTTACGCCACTGCAAGAGCACCCGGACCTTCTCCAGACAACACTTGGTAAATACATTTGTGGCTGATGAACTTACTACCTTTGTTATGGAAATACTACATCGATCCCTCGCTACTTAGCGCTTCAATTCATGCGGCTTCAGTGCATCGCGCTTTTTTAAAGATTCATCGAATTAAAAAATAAGGAAATTAAGGAAGAATGGGGGGGAAAGTTAAGGAAAATGCTGCAGACAGGGCCAATTATGCAAAAAAAAAAAAACCCAAACAAACAAAAAACAACCCAAAACCCTCCATCAAAACTACTTGCATTTTTATGTGGGGTGCGCATCTGTGTGCGCGCATGTGCATCTGTACGTGTGTGTATTTCTAATTTATTTACATGTTATGCATTATTTTTGAATGTTTAATTGTTATTACAAGCATTTATAGAGTTGAATATGTATTTATTGATATTATATACACATATACATATACGTCAATCCAGTGGGGTTGATCCTACTTCGTGGAATTCGGCGGTTGCACGGGGGTCTTGGTCCCAATTAACCATGCAAAGTGAGGGATCCCTGTATGAGCAACATTTTGCTTAAATGGCATAAAAAAAATACACTGCACAAATTTTGAAATTGATTTCAAAAGCAAACAGCTAGTCAAATTAATGTGAGGTGGCCACATTTTATTTAAACATGCAGATGAAATGTACTGTATGCTTGCTGATTAGCATGCTTTAAATCAACGATTTGTAAACCCGGTCCTGGTGGACCACCAGTCCCTGTACATTTTATTATTATCATTTGTTATTAATTGGCTAATTAGTGAAATCAGATGTTCTGGGAACAAGGAAAACACTAAAATGTGCCGGTCAGGTTTTCCAGGACCAGTTTGGCAAACCCTGATTTAAAGAATTGTACTTGTATAGTTCATGAATATTGATTTAAGGTATGTGGGCATTTTATTAATACCTTTTCAAAAAAACCTCTTAGTTTATTACATTCTGATAAGTGTTTTTTAAAGTCTGGAAATTACCATGTCTCACTCCCTTGCTTTTGTTTTAGCGTCGGCAGATGCCAAGCTTATCGCAATACCTACATAATACATGGGCATTGCAAAAAAATAGCCACATTCCAATGCTACACATATACTTGCTCGAGAGACATTGCATTGAAACTTTAAGGTTACACTTGGCAGCCATCTCACTAAAGAATTCCATTCACAGAATCATCTTTAGTACAACGGCAAAAAAGTTTTACCTTACCAATAACTTCTGTATCAGAACAGCAACTAGCACTGTAGCCAACTCTGTAATGTAATAGATAAGCCAGAGTTACTCATTTTGGTGTATGCTGTGTAATTTCATCTTTTCAGCCTTGTCCTTTCCCTTTCAGGCTCAAAACATTCTCGCTAGAAAGTGCTAAATCACAACACGCTGAAATGCTGACTCTCTTGTCTGAAATCAAAACATGCCTGATGTGGTGTTATTAGCAATTTTTGGTGAATAGCAAAGCTGTCTTTATGTCTGATATGTAACGTGAGACCATTGGCAATCAAAACTTATCCTACCCTACCGCCTCGCTTTATTTATGTCATCACATGGAATTCTGCCAAAGCACCCTCTTGACATCTCATGCCCTACCGGTCACACCTTTGTTCTTATGTAACTGAAAGGCAACCTGATCACTTGCTCGCAGTGACTTGTGATGTGAACAGGTATGGGTAAGCACCCAGCAGTTTCTGGGGCATGCAGTTGAGATAACCAAGCAATTTCTCGTGTATTCTTACAAAGGAGAAATGCCACAGTATGACCCAGATGATTGAGTTTGTCTATCAACCAAAGACCTCCAGAGCTTACAGGGTTGAACAAAGTTGAAACCCAGATTAGGCTAGGAGATACAACAATAAGGGAATTTATAATTGGTCACATCACCCAAAGCAATATTTGATAGAATTTTAGCTAGTTTCACCTAAATGCAGTGACTACAAATCACTAGGAAGTTCAGCTGCATGAAAATAGTCAGTAGTTCATAAACAACCTATCATATCCCTTGATAATGAAGTGGATTGCCAGTGACATTCAAATAGCCAGTCACTCAGTCGGTTTTCTTTTTGGCTACACCATGGATGATTGGAATAAAAATAGCATGGCACCATGGAATAACAAAATGAGCAGTGTTCCCACAGGTCTGAAAAATACTTGCAGTGGTAGGTGGCGGGAAAAGATGGCGTTACCTTCTAGCACGATAATTGTCTACTGCATGTGATCTATGGATTGCACTGCAGGCTTCTCTTGCATTGATTGGAATTTGTATTGCTTACCCAGATTTAAATTTATTTGCTCAGTGAATCGTACGTGTGACCACCTGAGGTTTTAAATTATTCTTCTATATTTTATTAAACTATGTTTACTGATTAATTTGTTATTTACAAAGGAGGAAAATATTTTTCCTATATTGTATTTGTGATTGCTGATCATAAAAGTGACCCATCAATTTCTGTTTTTGACACAAATAAAATAAGAAATGGACTGGGTTTTTTTTTTCTTTTCTTTTTTTTCTTTTTTAATCAGTTAATAAATCTACACAGATATGGCTAACTATCAGACATAACATACCTGATTTACCCTTAAAGCAAACTGAACTGATTCTTCCTGTTCCTGATTGTTATGAAATTATTTATAGTGCACGTTTGTCTCCTGCATCAACCTGACATGGTAACTTTGGCCAGTGTACAGCTTGAACTCTGAACCTGCCCATCATTGTGATTTGTTTTGCCTATAACATACTTTAATATGTCAGCATTAAGAAAACATATATATTTTACAAACATTATTTAGTTAACATGGTAGGCCGTTTAAAGACTGCAACCATACTAGTGGAATTTTGTTATGCAATAAACATGGTTTCATCAGGTTGTTGCATAATGTTGTTGTTGTGTATTAGACATTTATTTATATTTTGGAATATTTATTTATGGAGTATTTTGGAATATTTACACCTGAGCCTTCTGGCTCATGAGAGCCAGAGCTTCTCCTGGTTTCTGAAGTGTCAAAAAACTAGTACTTCTAACTCTTCCAAGATGGGATGCTTGTCCATTGCCAGGTTACCTTCCTGGTATTTCTACTGGTACCCATTTATACTGCTTGGTGGACAGAGGCACACTTGTGGTTAAGACCTTTTCACATCGGGTCTCTAGCATGGTGGAGATATTGCGGGAATTCAAACCCACAACCTCCCAATCATGAGCCCAGCACAGTTACTACACCACTAGCCCTGCATTAGATATAAGCCTTATCAATTTAGGCCTCACTGTCCGTTCCCTGTAAAAATGACTGTGATTGTTCTGCTCTGTAGTCAGAATTTAGGTTTTCAAAAGCAGTGTTCAGTTTTTCCTTTTGGGGTGCCCTGAAAAAGTTATGGCAAAAGAAACATACATTTCCTCTTCAGCATGAGGCAGCACGACCTCTTCAAGTGTTCTGATGTATTTAAACAGATCCATGATCCCTGCTATGCAATTAATAGGCCCGACACCGTTAGTATGAGACATCCCAATATCAGGATGCTTGCGCCACCAGGCTTCACTGTCTTCAGGGTTTGGGGGATGTACGGCAAATTGTCTCTGGCCACCAGTCCCCAGAAGAATAATCTTGACTTTCATCAGTCCACAAAATGTCATACTGTTTCTTTTTGGGCCAGTCAATGTGCTCTTTGGTAAATTGTAACCTCTTCAGCACGTCTTCTTTTCAACAGTGGGACATTGCGGGGGCTTCTTACGGAGAGCTTGGCTTCACGTAAGCATCTTCTAATTGTAACAGTACTTACAGGTAACTTTAGACCATCTTTGATCTACCTAGAGCTGATTGTTGGCTGAGTCCTTGCCATTCTGGCTCTTCTTCAATCCATTCGAATCATAGTATTTCGTTTTCTTCCAAATCTTGGAATTGTTGCCATTTTAAAGCATTTACGATAATTTTAGCTGAGCAGCCTGTCATTTTCTGCACTTCTTTGTTTTCCTCCCTCCAATCAACTTTTCAATCAAATTAATGTTCTTCTGAACAATGTCTGGAACGACCCATTTTCCTCAGAATTTCAGAGAGAAATACAACCAGCACGTACGTTTGTTGCCTTCCTTCCTTAAATAAGGGCAGTAATTGGCACCTGTTTATCAAAGAATGAATGATGTCACAAATCAAACTCCACACTATTGTTTGAAGACACCCCTTTCAATTAGTGATTCAATTGCAAAGAATCAGCAACATGCAGGTCATGACTGTTGGGTCTTTTGGATTCTGTTACTCTACTCCACCTGCTAGTAAATTATTTGCCATGTTGAAATATCATTTCTACAAGAAACATTGATTGATCAGGTTAGTGATGTCTGACTGATGTTATTTTGAACATAACTGTATATCAGATCAGGAACGTCTCCAATTTTTAGAACTAAAATGTCATCATATGGAAACTCTTTTATGGCTGCACATATATGCTTATATAGCTGTGGTCGATATGGATATATGGAAACTGATGGCAATCTTATCCTGTTGGTGGTCTCTTTGAGCTAATATTTTTCAGAAGCAGAATGATTGTACATTATGCATGTTTAATGGAGGTGTTTGCAAAAATTGTTGTACAGTTTTACTCATTTCTAAATTTAGCTCAGGGTCACAATTATACAAACAGCTAAATATAAACAATACAGCATACCTAATACTTTGGTTTAATGTTTGTAGAAAAAAAAATTGCCTTCTCTAAAAGTTTTTGGAAACCATCAAACTTCTGACAGAATTTTGCTTGGAAAGTTCTCTGCTCTTCTTGACTGAGTTCAAATAAAATGGTTGGCTTCGTAGAACAAATCTGACTTAAGCACAGTCCACATATTTTTGAGGGTTGAGGTAAGGACGGTATGGAACACGATTCCAAAAGATAAACGTTAGCCTGTTTTATCCATTCCATAACCGGCTTTGATGTGTATTTGGGGTCACTGCCCTGTCGGGCTCAATTGTGTCCAAGTTTCTTGTGGTTTGAGGTTATGCTGAAGAATTCTGAGGTAATCCTCATCATTATTCCATCCACTTTGTGCAATGCACCAGACACACCACTAGAAAAGCAGCCCAAGATCATTATGCTACCACCATCATGCTTAACAGTTGGTACAGTGACCAAGGGGCTCGGTGCTTCACCTGTACTCTTAAAACATTCCTTTGGTCATTGTGGCCGGAAGGCCTTTTTTGTGTTCATGCTGTCATCTGCAAGCTTAAATTGAAATCAAAGGCAACCTTCCAAACTCTATTATATATGAACATATGTATGTTTTCATCAGGTGGTTTTTGCTTACATTTACTTACACTTCATCCGAATGAATTTCGCGTAGTGCGAGGGTGGGAATCCTCCTTCATCCCAAGGAAAGTGGCTACACATCCTACTGACTTGTACTAATAGTGCCATGATGGTCATGTGTTTAAGTGTATGTAAACATCTGACAACAACTGTATGTCTCCAACATATTGCACTGCATAACTCATACCTTCTCACAAATTCAAGTACGGTTGAAAATATAAGACTGCCTCGAATTAATCTGGACTCGCAAAGGAAAGTCAAACACTGTAAAACATTTAAGGGTGGCACCAAACCTGGAAATCAAAGAATTTTTTTTATGCTTTGTGTGTTATAGTACGGTGTTCGATCAGAAAGCTTAAAATGCACACAGTCTTACACTTCCAGGTATATTCTCAATTGTCATTTTGATTGCAATATTAAAAAATAAAATCCGAGAGTAAGTCCAGATTTAAAGCTGTTGAATAAGCTATTCGTCGGATTCTGTGGTTATTCAAATGCCCCTGACTGGAAAGAGTCTATTTCTGGACAGTTTGTCTCATTCAGAAAACACATAAAGTCTCTCTGTATGCTACTGCTGGGAACTTGCTCCACCACCAGGTCACACTCCATTACAGCTATACGCTACATTGTACCACAGTTAGAGACCCTGGAGATGACAGTACATGATTTATCTCTGCATTTGCTTTCTCTTAGGATTTTTATTTCCACGCTTAGTAATTCTGTCATCCGGTACATTCCCATATAATCACAAGGACAGTGTACAAAAATAAAATGCGACTCCATTATTATGCATATTATTAAAACTGGAACAAGATTTCTTAAATAAGTCTATGCACTTACCCCTTAGCCTTCTTCAACTCGAATATGTAACCTCATTACTGTAAAATTATAGAATTGAAAGTGCATTTTTCTGGCTTTCTCATACATACATATATGCAAAATGATCTTTCTACATATTGCTCACACTGACCGTGCTATCTTAATGTCTTGTATTTATTAGAGCTCCTGAAGGAAGTGCATTTTCTAGGGAAGACCAGTAAAAACGTGTTCAGTGCAGCGCAGGATTTCTCGCTCACATCATCAGATGAAGCACGGACACACCCTGCCCTCAGTTTTAAAGCCCACCTTATCCGGCTGGTTGGAAACCTGTGCCATGAACACACGACCAACAAGAACAAGGTATGACTCTAGCAAGCCACACAAATACATAAGCATGCATAAGCAGAAATCAAATTTGTTAATGCTTCACTCGTAAGACATAGTCCTTCAACTGAAGAAATAGAACTACAGTCATTATCCGAGTTATGACCTAGATCGGTTCCGACCAACCAGTCTTAAGTTGGATATTTGACACAGTGAAACCGAACCCACCCAGTACTCGCTATGAATTCATGTGAGGCGTAATCTTCACCTGCACGTTCTTTCAACATGCGAGATAAACTTGTAGCCTTCCTCATTTTGCACTGCTCGCAACATCACTTTCACATTTCTTCGCCTATCATCTTCCAACCACGTCTATAGAAACTTTTCCATCTCTGCAATCGGTCCTTCACGCTGTTTTGTGATGATACTTGACTTGATTGGGGCTGCTGCTGCTTTCACTGCTTCATTAATGCAGTCCTTCTTCTTCTTCTTTTCCTTTCGGCTTTTCCCTTCAGGGGTCGCCACAGCGAATCATCTGCCTCCATCTCACCCTATCCTTTGCATCTTCTTCTCTGACACCAACGACCTTCATGTCCTCCTTCACCACACCTTCAAAATTGTTGACATCGTGGAGTGGGAGAGATAGTGATTTGACTTTCACGTTCATCTTCGTCTCCAACGACAGCACCTTCCTTGCTTTCTTGGTAGAATTGCCATCTGATGAATCGGACTTCCTCTTGGGGGCCATGGTAACGGTGTACAGTAAATTAATGTAAAATTGTACTGTAAAGGAGATGTTACTGTGACGGTTTCTTCTCACTGAGTGTAGTGGTAGAATGCTGTGAGCGTGAGATGCAGGGATGCTGTGCTGCCACAACTATCTTAGACATATCTGCCAGACATACAAAGTAAACTCATAATAGGCATCTGCTAGACGTGGTCGTAAGTACGAGTGGTCGTAACTCGCGTACGTCGTAACTCGGATAGTGAGTGTATAATGAAATGACTAGTGTATTAACTATAGGTCTGTCTGTCTTCCTTTCGGCTTTTTCCCTTTTACTCGGGAGTCGCCACAGCGAATCATCTGATTCGCACGTTTGATTTGGCAGAGGTTTTTACGTCGGATGCCCTTCCTGTCACAACCCTTTAAGCAAGGGACAGAAACACGCTGACGACTTTGCAGCTACTCTTTACGAAAGTCAGCAATGGTTCTTTTACATGCCTCACACCATAGACAGTGACAGACATGGCCCGCCTTTGATAACCCAGTTAGCCGCACTGGGGGGGAGACAGTGACAACCTTGTGGAGAGTGGGACTCGAACCTCCAACCTTTGGATCAGCGATCCAGCACCCCAGTGTATTAACTATAGGATTCTAGACAAAAAGTCCTTGATGAAGAAAAACATTTAAATTCCAAATCATTTTCAGGGCTCTGGGTTATGGACACATTGTTGTTGTTATTTTTAAGTTTGTCAATGACCAGAAATCCTTCAACACTCAGTATGTGTGCTTTAGATTTAGTATACTAACCATTAACTTGTGTGTGTGTGTGTGTGTGTCAGTGAAGTCTCTCTCCTTGAAAACGAATCTGGGAATTAGCATAAATGAACGAAAAACTCCAGGGCCAATCCGAATCTCTACTTGTATCATCTCCTCTGCCCCTCCCCAAGCTGATTTTCACTTTGTTCCTCCTTTCTCTTTTTAATGAATTTCTTTGTGAGTGCCCTCCTGTGATGGCAGCATTTGCACCCTTTCAGATCACTCCCATTCACTCAGCTAAGAGCAAAGACTTGCACCAGTCATGTTAAATGGGGTCAAGGCACACAAGTAAAGGGTCAAAGGCCAACAAACAATAGCAAGATATTCCAAGATTGTGGTTGCACTGATTGACCATGTAATCCTTTTCTTGTCAAGGCTGCCACTCACTGCTGCTTTCTCATGGGTTTCCCTGCTTAGAACATATTGCGTCTTTGCCAGCACAAAGACAGACTGAATTTAATTGCCTTGATAGAGTTTTGTTCTTGGAAGTTGTTTATTTCCCCCACTTTCCCATCTAGTTTTTTCTTTAACAAAAAGAACAGGTTTGTAATAGCATTTTTTTATTCTGTATTTTCCCTGTACCGAGATAATTGGATGATGAACACTTTTTAAATTGTTTTTTTCTTCACTTTTCTCCTAATTTAATAGTTACTAATCAGTTGTTAAGCCTTGCTTAAGGGTCTAACAGTGCAGCATGGTGATATTGGGAATTGAACACCTGACCTTTGGCTCAATAACCCAGGGCCTTGACCATTGAGACACTTGTTTTCTGATTCTGACTCCATATTTACTAAATAACACCAGATATATTGCCTTGTGTATTGAGGCTTGTGATCAGAATGTCATTGATGGGCTGCTGAAATGCAGGTTTTTAATATATGTGTGTGTGTGTGTGGGGGGGGGGGTTCTATGTGCACAATAAGGAAAAATATACAAACACTTTATTTCAGAGCAGCAACAGACCATGACATCCAAATGTGTATTTTAGAATCCTCTTATCATATCAGTCAAAGAAATTGCACTTTACCTCGATGATAAATCAACACAGACAGGCTTATTGAAAAAATATCTTGATATACTGGACACTCTACATAAGTAACTCAGCTGTAACCTGCTTAATTATTAAATCATACACAGGGATACCTCACTTTCCGTGGTTAATGGGAACCGAGACCCCTCCATGACCGCCGATTTCCGCGAAGTAGGATCGACCCCCTGACTGACGTATACGAACATGTGTATCTGTATATAATTATCAATAAATACATATTCAATGCTATATGCTTATAATGCTTATAATAACAAACATTCAAAAATAATGCATTAAACACACACACCTACAGATGCGCACCTCACATAAAAATGTAAGTAGTTTTGTTGGGGGGGTTTTGGGTTGTTTATTTTTTTTGTTTGTTTTTGTTTAGGGGGAGGGGGGGTTGCATAATTGGCCTTATTTTGCGACATTTTCCTTAGCTTTTTCCCCTATTCTTCCTTTATTTCCTTATTTTTTAATTTTTCGATGAATTTTTTTTTTTTTAAAAACTGCGATGCACTGAAGCCGCAGGAACTGAAACATAGTAAGGGATCCCTGTATTCTTAAGATAAGAGCACAAATTGTCCAAAAATTATAGCTGCTTTTGAATATTGTTTTCTTTTTTTCAGAACAACTTTTTTATCCTGTATTGTTTATGATCTTCTTTTCTTTCGGCTTTTTCCCTTTCTTGGGAGTCGCCACAGCGAATCATCTGATTCGCGCATTTGATTTGGCATAGGTTTTTACGTCGGATCCCTTCCTGTCACAACCCTTTTAGCAAGGGACAGAAACACGCTGACAGCTTTGCAGCCTACTCTTTACGACAGTCAGCAATGGTTCTTTTACATGCCTCTCACCATAGACAGTGAGAGACATGGCCTGCCTTTGATAACCCAGTTAGCTGCACTGGGGGGACAGTGACAACCTTGTGGGGACTCGAACCCCCAACCTTAGGATCAGCGATCCTGCGCCTTATCCACTAGACCACCACTGCCCCTAAAAAAAAGTCTGACAGCGCCAGCGATTCGATCCCGATTTTTCAGGTTGGTACTCTCATGAAGTAACCGCTTGGCTAGACTGACGTGGGTGTTTATGGTGAGAGGCATGTAAAAGAACCATTTCTGACTTTCGTAAAGGGTAGGCTGCAAAGCCGTCAGCATGTTTCTGTCCCTTGCTAAAAGGGTTGTGACAGGAAGGGCGTCCGACGTAAAAACCTATGCCAAATTAAATCTGCGAATCAGATGATTCGCTGTGGCGACTCCCGAGAAAAGGGAAAAAGACGAAATAAAGAGAATTGTTTGATACCCCCTGCTTATTCTACAGTTCTTTCTGTATGCATCTTCAGGTGTTAAATGTCCTTACTGTCATTTTAATTTGTCTCCTTAGGTCAGAGAACTTGATGGTATAGCACTGATCCTGGACAACTGCAATATAGACAGTAACAATCCCTGTATCCTTGGTCATGATTCATTCTGCATCCCAGTTTCTTTGTGTCGCTTTGGTGGTGGATGGATTCCAGTTTAACAGCCAGCTGTGCACAGTATAACTCAAAGAAAAATTCCCTTAGCTTCCATAACTAATGGTCGGTCTACCGCACCACAAGATGGGAAATGAGCGATTGCTTTATTAGGGCTAATGTGAAGATGATGTTGGCTGAGGCTCATGACCAGTGTCATGCACCATAGTTTTAAGGTACTCCACCTAATTAATTAAGCAATATTCTTTGGTGAGAAGCCCCAGTGCAGCTAACTGGGTTATCAAAGGCAGGCCATGTCTATCACTGTCTATGGTGAGAGGTTCATGAAAAAGAACCATTTCTGACTTTCGTAAAGAGTAGCTGCAAAGCCATCAGCGTGTTTCTATCCCTTGCTAAAGGGTTGTGTCAGGAAGGGCATCTGACGTAAAAACCTAAGCCAAATCAAACGTGCGAATCATACACTGTGGCGACCCCTGATAAAGGGAAAAAGCCGTAAGGAAATCTTATCTCTCTCTTTGGTGAGAAGATGCTTGCCAGGCTCAATTCTGTGCTTGTTTTACGGTATCTTAAATATCAGCAAAATATTTTAGATGCTTGAGAAGCTATACTTTTTTTAGTGAATGATTATAGTTGAAGGTATTAAGAGCCACGGTGGTCCAACTCCCACCCCCGCTCCCGAAAGAAAAATAAGATAAGGTTATGTTTTGATAGATGTGTATAAGGTCTACATGTGCCAGAATTGTCCATCCTTATTGCGATATTAAATAATTGAAGTCACGTCTGGTACATTTATGGCTCTCTGATGTTCTCCTGAAGAAGTCATTTTTTAAAAAAATAGCTTTCTGTTGGTTATACCACTCTGAGTCTCAGCCTTTCATTAGTATATGCTACACAGGAACGCTACGATCTGGTCTGGTTTTAATTGGGAGATTAATAATTAGTCATGGAAGGCAAGTTGGATGTTGCTGAATATTGCCTGAGGGGGAATGTGAAAGGAAATATTGAATTAGCCGAAATCAAGCCTGAGGCGATTAAATGTTGTAGTGTATAATACACAGAAACATTAATGTAAAATGAGATTTTTATGGTATTTTTTGCATTTGTAACATGCCATACACATAAGCTCTGAACACCCATATGAGCAGGTGCTTAGGAGCCATAGAGCAACATCTCTTTAACAGGGATCCCAGCTCTTCCGATATTTTTTCAGCTTCACGGGCCCTGCAGCCCTTTGACCCCCAGCTGAAATATTTATTTTCCTCTATTTCTGAACCAGTTTCCTCTATTTTTTTTCTAAACCTCGCTGGGATCTCTGCTTTAAGAATTAAAGTGTGCAGTTCACAGGGTACTGCGGCTTGAATTCAGTGTTTGGGGGACGTCTGACAAACTGTCTCTGGCCACTAGACCAAAAAAGAACAATCTTACTTTCATCAGTCCACAACATGTTGCGCCGTTTCTCTTTGGTAAATTCGAACCTCTTCAGCACGTCTTTTTTTCCGACAGTGGGACTTTGCGGTGGCTTCTTGCTGATAGCTTGGCTTCACCTAGGCTGCTTCTAATTGTAACAGTACTTACAGGTAACTTTAGACCTTTGATCTACCTAGAGCTGATTGTTGGCTGAGTCCTTGCTATTTTGGCTCTTCTTCGATCCATTCGAGTAGTAGTTTTGCGCTTTCTTCCACGTCTTTCAAGTTTTGGTTGCCATTTTAAAGCATGTCTGGAATGACCCTATCAGACTTTCAGTGAGAAATGCTCTATAACCAGCATATACAACATTTGCTGATTTTCTTCCTTAAATAATGGCAATAATTGGTACCTATTTTTCAAAGAATGAATGACCTCACCAATTAAACTCCACACTGCTATTATTTTGAACACGCCCCTTTCAATTACACAGACCAGCAGCATGAATGTCATGACTGTTGGATTCCATGACTCTACTCCACCTGCTAGTAAATTATTTGCCATGTAGAAGTATTATTTCTACCAAAAACAGTGATTGATCAGGTTAGTGATGTTTGACTGCTATTATTTTGAACACAACTGTATCATATACTAAATCGAAACGATGTTTTTGTATTTTATGTTTACATATTTTAACAAGGTGAGCCCCGGATTGTTTAGCTGACAGTGTCTGTTGAAACCTTGCTCATTCGATATACACTATGCTTTATAAAATCTGTGTTTTTACTCATTTAAAGTTTGTGTATACAAGGTGGAAACGTCTGGGCCGTGGTGGCCTGGTGGTAAAAGGTGCTGGATTGCTGATCCTAAGGTTGCAGGTTTGAGTCCCACTCTCCACAAGGTTGTCACTGTGCCCCCCCTCCCCACACACACACACACACACACACACCCCACCCCAGTGCAGCTAACTGGGTTATCAAAGGCCACTCTCACTGTCTATTGTGAGAGGTTCATGTAAAAGAACCATTGCTGACTTTCAACAAGAGTCGCTGCATAGCCGTCAGCGTGTTTCTGCCCCTTGCTAAAGGGTTGTGTCAGGAAGGGCATCCGACATAAAAACCTATACCAAATCCAATATGCGAATCATTAATCTGACTTCCATGAAGATGGAGGCAGATGATTCACTGTGGTGACCCCTGAAAAGGAACAGCCGAAAAGAAAAGAAGGTGGGAACACTAATTAGGTGAGGGTCGGAACGTAGATGGACTGTTAAGCGAAAGCTTTTCCTTTCGGCTTTTTTATGGCCTTTTGACCGTAACGGACCAGAGCACTGCCATCGTTCCTGTCTATGCAGCACTAATTCATTCTGTGCGTCGCCTACTGCATTCTGCCATCACTCATGAACAAGAGCCCAAGAAACTTGAACTCCTCCTCTTGAGGCAAAGATTTGTTTTGGGTTGAGGAATCTTGGCCTTAGATTTGGATGAGCTGATTCTCATCTCAGTCTATTTCAGCTGTGAACCACTCCAGTACAGAGGGTCATGTTCTGAAGAAGCCACCAGAACCACATCACCTGTAAACAACTGAGATGCAATCCTGAGGTTCCCAAACCTTATACTTTTCTATATATGACTACACAAACTGGGAGAGGCCCTGGAGCAGACACGGACCTTGCTGGACAGATTATAGTATATACCATCTGGCCTGGGAATGCATCGGGATTCCCCAGCAGGAGCTGGTTATTGTTGCAGGGATAGGGTATGCCCCAGTTTCCCCCTGGACCTGTGAACTCTGCAATCTGACCTCAGATGAGCAGCAGAAAATTAACAGGAAACAGTTTCCATGTACAGTCGGCCCCTATTTACAAAATGAATCCGTTCCTGAGCCGTTTTCGTAAAGCAAAGGTTTTGTAAGTTGAGGTGCATTTTAAATGTAAAACGCCTGATTCATTCCAAGGCTCCCAAGACTACCCCATAAACCCTTTAAAAATGATAAAAGTACACCAATTTTGTATGAAATATGTGTTAAAAGTTAAAATTATTTATTAAACCCTTTAAATGTTTTATTAACATATTAAACCATTTTATTAACATATTTATTAATTGAACCATTATTATACATTTTTTATTAACACACATACACAACACTGTCTCTCTCTCTCACACACACAATACACGTCTCTGACATTTGTGTATTGTGGAGCACTCCTCTGAATGCGGGCTCCGCCCACACGCAGGACACCAGAGCATTTTAAGAAGGGGAATTCAAAGGCCATTCCCTGCTTGACAGATCAGAGGTCCAAACTCGACTTTAATTTGATTCCTTCAGGGATCGGAGGTTAAGATGAGACGCGTTTTGCTCACATTTGCGGAATGCGCCACATTTATTAAACATTTACTGAATTCGACAACTTAAAAGAGAGTAAATTAAGCTGCAATTTGCTCTCTCAAGAGAGTTAAGCCTCCTTTCATCTCTGACTGACTCTGTATGCAGTTTCTCTCTATCTCTCTCACACACGCACAGACACTGTCTCGATCTCTCACACACGCACGTGCATGCACACACACTCCCTCACACACACACACAAAACTCTCTGGTGTGTTTTGCCGGATGCGAACTCCGCCCACATGCAACGCACAACTGACAGACCAATTACATTTAAATGGACGGCATGTTGTATTTAAAGCTGAATTACAGTACCTCTTTGAAAGATCAGAATTCCTGATTCAATATTAACTTTCTTCCTTGCGAGATCTAAGGTCTTGTACCACGGCGCACTGTTTCCATGCTCCTTCTGCTTCAATATTGTGCCGAAATAATCGCCTCCGTCACTGTCACCACTTTTCAGTATTTTCCGGGTCCATTATGGATAACGAAATAGAACACTGCGATGATCTCTCAAAAAGAACTCACGAGCCAACATTCCTGTTGAACACTCCTCTCTGACACGTGTGGCAGACAGAAATTATGGGTACAGATCAGCTGCCTGCTGTTGGGAGACAGCCAATGAGAGAGCAACTCGTGCATGGTTTGAATTTTGATTGGTGCGTTTGAATTTTGAATGAAGTGTTTGGCGCTTTTTGTAAGAGGGGGTTGTTTTTGTATACAGAGGACGAAAACTTAGGAAAATGTTTTTCGTAACCTGGAGTATTTGTACCCAGGGGGTTTCGTAAGTAGGGGGCTGACTGTATCATGTATTAAAAACAATTATTTGCCTCAAGCTGAGTGCATATTGCTGGAAAGTCAATTTGATGTGTCATTGGATGGCTCCCAAGGGGTGAGTTTCTGTGGGGTTTAGGCTGGCAATTTTGGGATATGTTTCAGAATCCCAACTTGGGGAATTATTATGGAAAGTGCCTTAGCAACATTGTGTGTAATTGTTGCCCAATAGCACGGTTTCCAGGTGATAGATTACGTAATCCAGTAGTATTAATATGAAGCAGTACTCTGCAGCAGTACAATCTCATGACCCTTTGCATAATCCAATAGCACTAACCCAAAGCTATGTCCTCTTGCAGTCCAATGTGATGACCCAACAAGATCCACAGTCATTTTTTCAAAGGTGTTTTATCCATTTCTAGATACCCGCACATGTTATTAAGAAGATCCACATTGGACAGAAGTTACCTGTGTCCCTTCAGGGTCAGAAAGTTGGGAAACTGATGCAGACGGCCGTGCGCTCTCACATTCAATGCTGCACTGGAATCATCTGTTTATGCCCGCACTTCCACGCCTCTGCTACTTCAAGAGAAGGGGCAGGGTGTCTGCCTACCACTGGAAATCCTGGCATATGATTCCTCAGCCATGTTGTACCATTGACTTTGTTCAGCAACTCTGGGCCATGGCACTGGGCCCACTCTGCACTGGAAAGCCAAATGATGAACTGCTTCAGTAGTACCACATTGATCACATTCTCTTTATCACACTCCTCTATTAGCAAGCTCTGCTGGCAGGTGTCTCGGAGCTGCTGTTTGAATGAGTGACCCAAATCTACCAAAGCCAGCATCCATAACTGCTGCCAGTGTTCTAAGCTGCAGTTGAACCGGAATTGATCCACCAAATGAAGTACAAAGCCATTCTGGATCGATCCCCTGATAAGAGTATTAGCAGCCGAAGATCTTTCTGCCAACCCCTTGCCTCCACATCTTGCTAAGGCAGGTTGACAAATTGTTTATGGACTGAGTGCTTCTGAGAGTGATGTAGAGCTGAGTGCTTGTTGCTCGTGAAGTTTGGTGAGGGCACGCTCAGCCACGGGTGAGGACCTCATCTCACTGCTCAGTTAGTCACTTTCCAACTGCTTTGTTAGCCATTACAAAGATATTAAAACACAAGCATAGCACTCTCTTCCCTGAATGCATTTCTCAGTTCATTACACTACAGAACGCACACTTGCAGGTGTACCCCGTCATTTCCTTGGATTCGCTGTCCGTTCACAAACCAACACTCTTTTCAACCTCTGTCTGCACAGTTGCAATAGAATGGCATACTGTTTACAGAAAACATTTGCATACTATCCAACCAAAACAAAAATGCATCACTTTTATGCAGTCTATGAACACCATAAAGGTTCCAACTGCCAAACTTCTCAGGTCAGCGGTGCATACATCCATCTTTATGGAGTACAGTACTTTATTCCAAATCGCCACATTGCCATTTTCTTGTCATAATAAAAGCTGAGAAACTGTTGACAAGCGGCAACAATTCATAAAAATATTATGATTATACTGTTTTGTTTTTGTCGAAATTTTGCAGGTGGTCAAATTATTTGTTTAGATTTATTGCTGACATTAATATGCAATGTACCCTTCCTGAGTGTTTGCCGGTCTTTGAAAATTGTAGAATGCACAGTTAGTTGGAATGTTAATTAGAAATGTATTAAACAGTTAGCTTTAGAAACAATTTTATCATATATATATATAACAGCACCTTTATTTATTTATTTATTTTATTAATGAATGATAGAAGTATGAGATTTATATTTGATCATGTACTTTTCCTTGACCATTGCTC
>CM045733.1:19305000-19320000 GCA_024760905.1 Plotosus lineatus
TTTATTGTATTGTATTTATTGTATTTATTTTCTAAGCTGTTTCATGGGGCAGTGGTGGCCCGGTGCTATTGTACTGGATTACTGAGCGCATAGTCCGGGGTTCAACCCCCTACTATCAATCGGGTTGTCACTGATGTGTGTGTGTGTGTGTGTGTGTGTGTGTGTGTGTGTGTGTGTGTCCATCCAGTGCAGCTAATTGGGTTTATCAAAGGCCGGTCATGTCTCTCACTGTCTATGGTGAGCGGCATATAAAAGAACCATTGCTGACTATAGTTGTCAGTGTGGTTCTGTCCAGCGATAGCCTGGCAAGCTGTCCAGGGTGCATTTTGCTCTCACCCCGAGTCGACTGAGATGGGCGCCAGCCTCCTCATGACCCTATTTAGCGGTTCAGAAAATGAATGAATGAATAAGCAACTTTGTCCTAGTTAGGGTCTTGGCGAGTCTGCCACCCATTTCAGCCAGTGCTGGGCGAGGATCGGGAACACCCTGAGCAGCTCATCAGGCCTTCACATGGTCAACACTCAACACATCGCTCTCACATTTGCACTCACTCTTAGGGCAGATTTGATGCCGAATGTGCGTGTTTTTGGACTGTTCGAGGAAACCCACGCCAGCACAAGGAGAACATGCAAACTCCACACAGAAACGCCTGAGCCTGGGAAGCAAACCCAGGCCTTCTTGCTGTAAGGTGGACATGCTAACCACTGCACCACCATGCTGTCATTTATATATTTATGTATTTAATTTATTTGCACCATTTGAGCACAGTTACCACTGTGTTCTGGTAAACTGGTTCCTTACATAGAATGATATTTGCAAGTAAACGACCCAGGGAAAGGTTAGAATTTAAAAATACTGTATATTTAGAGATGTACGGAGATGTCGTTTGTTACTGGCAGGGAAACAAAATTTTGGTGAAAGAGTAATTTTTATGAATTTCAGCTATTTTCAGAATTCAGCCACAGCAGAAGGGAAGGACTTACACATTTGGTGGCAGTCAGTCATATACGCTATGTGATCTCACTTCGGTCTGAGTAAACTGTTGAAGTGTTTGTCTGGTCGCCATCTATTCAGCATTCACCATTTTTTCCACCAAGTGCACACATGCATGCTAATTAGACTGTTTGGACGGGACATTCTGATGGAACACTGATCAAAAGTTCCAGGCATGAAGCAGAGAGTAGCCGAAAGTGTTTAGTATCTGACCTGAGGAGTGATATTATTTTTGAGATGTGCTTCATCAGTTAGTACTTTGTGTTTGTAAGGAAGATCAGGGAGATGGAAGTGCCCCCTGCTGGTGGCCTGTTAACCACAAGGCTACAGGTGGTCTGGAAGTTTCGATTTTAAATTGGTGTGAGGCATGTGATCTTAGCAGGTATCTGTCAAACACAAAGTGATGCTGTATGATTACAACCTGTAAATACTTCATTAATTCCTTCGTTCATTTTCATTAACCGCATTATTCTAGCCATAGAGGTGGTGGAAAACATGGCAGGAATCAGGAATGCACCACGTGTTGACGCCGGTGGGACCGTCTTACACTTACTTGCTTTGGGATTTATTAATTTTAATTATGAAAAACATCTACGCCAGAGTAAGTCACATGATCTGCATCCATATGTTTGTCGATCGCAATGCTTGAGTGCCGTCCACAGCAGTCAAGTTTTAAACAGTGACTGCTGTGGACGGCACTTAAGCATTGCGATCGGCAAACATATGGATGCAGATCATGTGATTTACTCTGCCGTAGATGTGTTCTCATTTTAGAACACATTTACATGAACTCACTGAAGACCCATTGAATATAAATTATTTTTTTTGTTGTTTTTTTTTAATGCTCCAGTCGAACGTAAAAGCTTACAACGAAGTCATGAAATAGCTCTGAGAGAAAAGAGAAAGTCATATATTTGATGTATTTTAGCCCAGCAGTGAACATAGTGCTACTTCCACAAATGAATGTGGGTTGTTTTGGGGAAAAGCTAAATGAAAATTGTGGTATTAACAGATTTATCTGAGTTGACAGTTCAAACCCCTATAAAGTCAATTATGCTTTCATTCTCAATGGTGGGCAGAGTATTTTAGGAAAATATGTTCTGGTCCGAAATCATGCAATCATAATGTGAATCACCACAAACACAAAAGATCATAATAGAGGGATGGGTTCAGATGAAGGAACGCCGACCATGAAGAACACCAACGCAGAGAAACAGATACAGTTTAAATGAACAAAAGAAATAACAGCAGCCAGCTTTCACACACACACACACACACACACACACACACACACACACATACTAAATGTGATTGTTACCAGGGCCACTGGATTAAGCAGAGCTTCCAACCACACTTTGTGCAAAACAAAACATTTTTAACTGAGAGGTCATTTATATGAACACTCAACATTTAAATCCCCATTACTCCGAAATAAATTCCGAAAATGTGCACCCCAGCAAACATAGTGTACTTGTTATGTTTGAGGTTTACTCTGAATAGCTCGAGTTATGTGTTCTTGGGTATCAGTATGAATGTGTAATCCTGAAACATATTACAGTAATTTTATTGCTGTTGGAGTAATGAAAGTAGCTTTCAGACAAAATCCAACTTCTGTCACCCAACATCGTTTCGGGAACCGACTACCCCTTCACTCCCCAACCCCATTCCTTGAGTTTCGTCTCATCTCTTGCTATACAGACTGCCCTTCCACAGGAAGAGTACATTCGACAGTTAAACCAAACCCAGTTGGGAATTTCACAACAAATCTATAGACGGATACACACACATACACACAACACATATCTGTCACTGAACATCAGCATTCCAGGCTGAACTACTGACCGACTCGCAGCTCCTGTCCGAACACGGTCCTCTCACCGAGGGCGGAGCAGTTCCATCGGCCATAACGGAACTGGTACTGACACTCGTTGATGCCCATCTGAGCACCTTCACCGATAACAATAATGGCATCCGGGCGGCTTTGACAGATGGCACGCTGTCTGGGGGCCAGTCCGGGAATTTTGTTGCAGATAATATTGGCACCCAGAGCCACCACTGAGGATAGTGCCCTGTGCAAAACAGATCAACACAATAATTAATAATTCCAGTTTCCATTACATTTATTATATACCGATATCTCAATATTTATCACATCAACACAACTAAACACTTTCATACGGACAGGGAGCTATATTTAAAGAACAACAAAAAAAAAAACGTCCAAACAATTAGCAAGTCAATGAATTATATTCTGCAGACCAAAAGAGTATGCACAAAAGGACAATGAAATATATGAGCCAATTAAAACATCTCTCCACACATAAAACTCGGGTTATTCTTGTAATTTAAGATTGCTTTAAGTGAATCTGGTTCTTGAAAAAGTGTTCTCTGAAGTCAGGCATATTTGCAGCAAGTGTATGCACTATATCACTATATATGTGCACCATTAGCATTTAAAACACCCCATACATACATACATGCAAACACACACACACACACACACACACACACACACACACACACACACACACACATATATATATATATATGCATGTATATACACCCCATACATATGTGCATATATATATATATATATATATATATATATATATATATATATATATATATTCACGCACACAAACAAAAAAAAAAAATATATATATATATATATGCATGTATATACGCGCCATACATACATGCATATATATATATATATATATATATATATATATATATATATATATATATATATATATATATATATATATATGCACACACACACACACACACACACACACACACATATATATATATAAAATTGCAATGTCTGGCATTTTAAATGCTTTTAAAAGGAGAATTGAAGGCACTGGTCTCTATTATGTTCTTCTCTTTTTATGCATTGCCAAACATCTGAGGATCTTATCTCCTCATACAGACCAGTAAAGGTTTAACACTCAGTAAATACATCACCCTACATGTGCAGAGCTACTTGTTTGTACTTCTTAAGTGCAGCCTTAATTCTCAATGACTGATCGGAGTAAACACTTTATACCAAAAAAAAAAAAACAGCAAAACAGCTGAGCCTACAGTGTATACCAGCAGAGGTATATGTACATAAAACAATGTAAAGGGAACAATGTTCTATCATTTAATAATCTAGCACTCCAACCTCAACATACTAATAATAATAATAATAATAATAATAATAATAATAATAATAATAACCAGTTTTCAAAAGGTATCCATGCAATCTCATCCCATTTAAGCTTCAAGTCTGTGGTCCAGTGGAAAGATTTAAATGTATGGCTGCTTAATTTCTCCATGGGCACAGGGTATTAAAATGCTCTGACTGAAACATCAGAGCACAGTGTGGGCATATATTACTCTCACTTGCTTTATGGAAACGTTTTGACAGATAATGTGATGATCTTTTGTGAAGTGCACTGGCCATAAGCACTGGGCACTGAGCGAGGCTGGTTGCGCCATTAGGAAAATAAAACAGTGGCCACTAATTGCCAATTGGAAAAACAGAACTCTTTGGGGTTACTGTTTTCCACAGTTGGGTGAGCCGCTCAACAGTTTGCATTTTAAAGATTCTCTGTTGTTTCAGGGCCAGTGCAAAATATATGCCATAAAATTATTATTAGTTATTCTTTATAATTGTAATCATCATCATCATTGCTGCAATAAATATACTTTCTCAGAGTGAATTGCCAAGGATTGCATTCCCCATAGACTTTAGATTAAACTTATATTAACCAGTATAGCATATCCTATATAAGAAGTGAAAGGGTTAACAGCCTGGAAAAAAATATAAGTGATATATAAATTATATAGAAATATAAAAAATACTTTTTAAACTTTTTTTTTCAAATATTAACCCAAAATTAACATTTTGCCTGGGGACACAATACAATTTACACAATTAGAAAGGGAACTGGTTATATACATATATAAGAGGTAGATATCTACCCAAAGAAGGTAGTGTATAAAACCTATTTTAAGAAAAAAGGGGGGGAAAGAGTAGTCATGCAAAATGGAAGAATAAGATCATGTGACATATATCTATATATATATATTAAAAAACCTAAGATGATGTTAAAGTGACACAGTTGAGATTATTGTGTGGATGATCTACATGCTATCCTATTAAATTTAAAAGTAATACTATAAGGGTAATAATATTAATATCACATTTAGGAATGGAAATGCAAACTACTGAAACATCAGAATTTTTTCCCCCTCACGTAATATGTATTTAATTCACTATTCCAACTTGTCTGATAATGAAAGCACTTCTCGAACGTGACGTTGCAGATCTTAGAGATATGACCTAGTTATCCCCTCTGGATATGCAAACGTTATGCACTCAACTGTATTCCCAATTAAACAGGAATTTAAATAAATATCTGGTTCTTCTCTGTCTGGAGTAACTGGTGCAAAGGTTCCAAAACACCTGTTTTTTTCTTCATTACAGGTGCGTCCCATAATAAATCTCCCAATAAAACAATCAGAAAGCCGGTGAGCGCGCGCGTGCAAACACCTGTCACCCACAACGAACCCAGTCTACTGAGCCAGAGCAGTGCAGAGGAGTGGAGGCAGTGATGAGAAACCCACAGGTAGCTGCCGCTGGTGAGGATGAGGAACAGATGAGAGTAGGAGACCGACAGAAGAGCGGCGCGCGGCGAAAGCACGCGCATGGTGGCATGGGACAGCAGGACGAGGCGCGTGCGTCACTTGGGAGTCCTTCCCGGGTTTCCGGAGGCTGTGGAGAACCAAGAGGCGCTTCAGTGTTGCCCTTGCCAGTGGAGAGCAGTCCGTGGCGCTCCTGCATCTCCTGCCTACGGGCGCGGGGTGTGTGTGCGCGCGCGTGCCTCTGTGCGTCTGTGCGTGTGTGCGTCCGCGCGCGCGCGTGCGTGCGCGCGTGCGTGTGTGTGCGTGCGTGTGTGTGTATGTGTGTGTGTGTGGGTGGGTGGGTGGGTGTGTGTGTGTCTGTGCGTGTTTCAGTGCGAGCGGCCGCGGATCTACAGATGGCAGGCTGGAGATCACGCACGCACCAACCCGGTCTTCTCTCATCGCATCGCCATTGGCAGAGGAGGAGGTGGGGACCCTTCCATCCGCCCACTTTTTGTGGTGTACAGGACAGCTGGATGACTCTCCTCCCCATCCTCCTCCCCATCCTCCTCCTCTCTCAGCACGCTGATATAGATCTGCATGAAGGACACCATCTGAGTTGTTCTGGAGAGCCAGATATCTGAACGGACTGGGAATTTGCCGAGACAGAACCATTAACTGATGTACTGGGTGATGAAGACATGGTACCTGACCTGACCTGATATCTTCTTCTTCTTCTTCCTCTTCTTCTTCTTCTGCTTATTCCAGGGTTGGGTCATGGGTGCAGCAACCTAAGCAATGAGGTCCAGATGTTCCTCTCCCCAGCCACTTCCTCCAGCCCTTCCAGGGGACACCGAGGCGTTCCCAGACAAGCCGAGAGACATAGTCCATCCAGCATGTTCTAGGTCAACCCTGAGGTCTCTTCCCGGTTGGACATGCCCGAAACACCACACCAGGGAAATGTTCGATTCCATGTCCCAAGAGTCAGAGTCAGTAGGCGAGGAACGGTCCGAATGAACCCATGCCACCCAACTCACTTTCCACCTGACATATATGGCCCCTCCTACAGGTGGTGGGTCCATAGAAAGGCGGACTCGTATCTCCTTTTCAGGCTAGGCCCGGCCAGGCTTCATGGGCAAAAGCCCGACCACCAGGCGCTCGCCTTTGAGCCCCGCCCCCAGGCCTGGCTCCAAGGGGAGGGGGGGCGGGGGGGGGGGCTCAGTGATCCGTGTCAGGGCAAGAGAAACTGTGTCCTTGTTTTCCTTTTATTTGTCATCGAGGTATTCTGAACCACACTTCGTCTGGACCTTCACCTAGGATCTGTTTGACTTGGGTGACCCTACCAGCATCATAATGCCCCAGACAACATAGTTCCACGAATCATGAGGACACACAAACCCCTCCACCACGATAAGGTGGCGATTCAAGGAGGGGAACTTTGCATGTAATGTCTACAGCTATTGAACTATTGAACAGTAAATAAACAGGGTGATGATGTATGATGCGGATTATACACTGATTATTATGATTATTATTATTATTATTATTATTATTATTATTATTAAAGACCTTGTTTTCTCTCTTTAATCATCTTCACTCCTTTGTCAAACCACTTAGTCCTACTTAGGTCACTGGGTCAACTCAGCCAACACTGGGAGAAGACGGGGTCCACCTTGAATAGCTCGCCAAACTATCAGAGAATCAACACGCACACAAACATTCACGCTCACATTTACACCTAGGGTAAAAGGGCAGTGTTGGTCTGGTGGTAAAAGGTGCTGGATCGCTGATTCTAAGGTTGGGGGTTCGAGTCCCACTCTCCATAAGGTTGTCACTGCACCCCCAGTGCAGCTAACTGGGTTATCAAAGGCCGGCCATGTCTCGCACTGTCTATGGTGTGAAGTTCATGTAAAAGAACCATTGCTGACTTTCGTCAAGGGTAGGCTGCAAAGCCGTCAGCGTGTTTCCGCCCCTTGCTAAAGGGTTGTGTCATGAAGGGCATCCCATGTAAAAACCTATGCCAAATCAAACATGCGATGATTCGCTGTGGCGACCCCTGAGAGAAAGGGAACAGCCGAAAGGAAAAAGAAGATTTACACCTTGGGTAAATTTGGAACAATTAGTCTAATGTGCATGGCTTTGGATTGTGAGAGGAAACTGGAGTACCCTGAAGAAAACTACATGAGTCCAGGGATGACATTCAAACAGCACACAGAAACGCCTTTCACCAAGCCTGGCAGTGAAACCCACCGTGCTACACGCCACAGTGGTCCACATTTGTGTATAGAACAGAGTATAGAACGAGCACTGAGAACAGATCATCTTTGAAGCCATCATCACACAAACGTGTGTACAAATATCTTTTCTGTATTCCTGGTGATGTTTCCCCAATCGCACTCTTGAATATGTGATACTGCTCCCCCTGGTGGCATGACATTGCAATTGCAAAAATATCATAAACTTTAGGTCTGAGCTCATTTTCAGAGTACATCCATGAGCAAACTGTAGCAAATATTGTGTGGGTTTTTAGTGAGGTGAAGGTTGAAGAATCAAAGTAAACTGTATTTAACATCTCTTTTAAAGATCCTCTTTGCAAACACCAACTTTGTTTGCCCTGAAACGAAAAAAGACCCGGTCGGAATTGAAGGTGTAGGTGGCCTGGTGGAAGATCATAAAGCTTCAAAGAGCGGACATGTTTATGAGGATTTTTTATTTTTTTGTTTTAACACTGAGAGCAAAGTGCACTTAATAGTAAAGGTCTCAGGCATGTCTTTAGGGGTTTCCAACTCACAGATGTAAAGCAAAATGCACTAACTAATGGACCACATGGGGGGTTTTTTCCCCCCCACTTTCAGGAAAGCAAATAAGTTGGACTCCATGCATCTTTCATCCCATACACACTCAGACATTCTGAACTTATCAGTGTATAATAATGTTGGAGAATTCACATTTTAAGTCGTATTTGAGAAAGCAGATAATATGCAGTGCTGGTGTTCTAAGCCAAGAAGGTTGTGAGTTATATCTCCGACTCCAGGTCAGTCCATGACACTATAAAACAGCAGTCGGGAGAAAAGTCTGGAAGCATTTCTCAGACAGAGAAAAGAAATCCCATGAACTGCCTTTGCTGGTGTATTAGACCACATATGTGAGAGCCAAAAGTGCACTTTAGCTGTGCTGTCACTGTTTGGAAGCTTATATAAATGGTATCTGTTTCCTTTCAGTTCTTCAGGATCGTGGTTAACAAAGAATAAATTGGGAGTTGTTTTTATTTTTTTTAATTTTTATTTTTTTATTTTTTTATTTTTTTTATTCAGAATGTGGAGGAGCATGCGATGTCTCATTGAATTTTAGCACTGGTCAGTGATCACATGCCAGTCAGAAAGCCCAGCCATGATCTTTGTTCCCTATTAGAACTCACAAAATGATATGAATTAAAGCCAGCCAGCTGATAAAACAACATTGCAATTCATCCATATTTTCTCAGGTACTCTTTCAATCTATTCTCTACTCATCACAAAATTAATGTCTTCATCATCAACCTCATCTTCATGTTCTGCTTGATCTGGGTTCAACAGCCTAAGCAGTGAGGTCCAGGTGTCCTTCTCCCCAGCCATTTCCTCTGGTTCTTCCGAGCTGTTCTGGATCGACCCCATGGTCTCTTCCTGGTAGGACATGCCTGAAAAAAAACATACCAGGAGGTGTTCATAAGGCATTCGAACCAGATAACCATGCCACCTCAACCGGCTCCGCTCAACGCGGCGAAGCAGCAGTTCAACTCTGAGCTCCTCCCGAATGGCTGAACTTCTCAGCCTATGTCTGAGGGAGAGCCCCTCCACCCTTCGAAAGAAGCTCATTTCAGCTGCTTGTATCCGCGATCTTCTTCTTTCCGTCACTATCTAAAGCTTGTGACCATAGGCGAGGGTTTGAACTTGGATTGACAGCACCCTCTTCACCACAACGAATGGACCAATACAAGCCTTACAGCAGAGGCTACGCCGAGCCGCCTGCCGACCTCTTGCTTCATCCTTCCCTCACTCGTGAGCAAGGTATCAAGATATTTCTAGACCCGAGATAACTCCTCCACTTGGGGCACAAAAGCGTTGCGGAACTTTGGGAACTTTGTAATAAACACTCACGCAGTTGTTGAGCGCCTTTAATCCTACAACTGTTGTCACACAGAGGCCTATCTCAGACAACACTGGGTGAGGGCATGGTACACCCTGAACAGCTTGCCAGACAATTGCAGGGCAACGTACACAACTATTCCCACTCATACGCACACCTAGGGGCAATTTAAAACAACCTGCTAGTTTCATGCGCGTATCTTTGGAATATGGGACGAAATTGGAATAGCTGGATGAAACCCTCACAAGAATGTGGTGAGTCTGTCTGTTGGGTTTTTACACCCGAGCCTCGTGGCTCATCAGGCCGGTGCTTATCCCCGGTTTCCGTAGCGTGAAGCGACCAGGAGTTCAACTCCCCCTGGAGGGGACGCTAGTCCATCGCAGGTTACCTTCCCAGTATATTTTTACTGGTACCCATTTATAGTGCTGGGTGAACAGAGGCACACTTGTGGTTGAGACCTTTCCAGGGGTTTTAGCACAGTGAGGGTCTCAGTGGGATTTGAACTCACAACCTCCCGATCATGAGCGCAGCACCCTAACCACTATGCCACCGGCCGCAAGAATGTGGGAAGCATACAAACTCCATGTAGAAATTCCAACGAATGGGAATCGAACCTAGGACCTTCTTGCTGCGAATGTGTGAACCACTACTCCACTGTGCTTTCCTTGTAATAAACAGATCAGATAAAAAGGAAAGCAACATATTTTAATCAATGTGTTATGAATATAAATGTCTGTAGAAACCAGATCTTTATAAATCATACCAGAAGGGGTTTGTGTGTGTGTGTGTGTGTGTGTGTGTGTGTGTGTGTGTGTGTGTGTGTGTGTGTGTGAGAGAGAGAGAGAGAGAGAGAGAGAGAGAGAGAGAGAGAGAGAGAGAGAGAGAAGATCTCATGAAACAGACACCACAGCACAAAAGCACAAACATGTGGTGACATCTGAGTCGTCATGGCGTGGTTGAAAGTCTAAATAAAAGACTGACATAGCGGAAATCTGCTCGTTCTTTCATGTTAGAGTGTTTACTAAATGATTGCTGAGCACTCCCACATGCATAGGGATCCACTTTACATCCAGGGCATATTGCTCTTACATCTGGTTATTTAATTCCCATAAATAATTTACTCTACCTTGATTAGAAAGAACTGTATACTGTAGACAAGTTGTAAAAAAAAAAAAAAAATTGCTATACTGTATTAATTCCATAAGGGAATCTATTTTCCTTTGCATTTAACCCATCCAAGGTGAGCGGACACACACATTGGGGGCACCTGGAGAGCAGTTGGAGGTTAGCTACTTTTCTCAAGGGCACTTCAAGCTATTTATGTGGTGGAAGGGAGGCGTAGCTCACTCCCCCACCACATATTTTTTTCCTGCCGGTTTGGGAATAGAACCAGCTACCTTTCGATCCCAAGGTCGCTTCTTCTATCTATTAAGCTACTGATGCCCCAGTAAACACGCAACAGAACATTCAGTGTTACTCTAATTTTCAGCAATACTTTAATAATGCATATAAATGGCTCCTCTTTATTGTTGGAAAAGCAATGCATTATTATAATAAAGAATAGCAATTAAACCGTGTGCTCAGAAATTTCTGTTCTGTTGAGCAGCATGTTAGAATGTTATGTGTCCTTCACAGAGGACTTTAACCAACCTTCTCTTTTATTGTCAAAACCATGAGCATATCTGCACGCTCAAGATCACCATTTTGTCCTTGAGCATTATACATACTGTATATTCAAATGATTTTATCAAAGAAGAGAATCTTGTTATTTCAATTATAAACTTTTTAATATTCACGGTTTATTACTCTTTGTCATAATAACCCTATAATATAACTATTCTATTCCATACACATATAATAATAGTATTATACATGAGATGAATACAGTGAGATTTCCTTTTGGCTTTTTCCCTTTTTCAGGGGTCGCCACAGCGAATGATTCGCACATTTGATTTGGCAGAGGTTTTTACGTCGGATGCCCTTCCTGACACAACCCTTTAGCAAGGGGCAGAAACACGCTGATGGCTTTGCAGCTACTCTTTACGAAAGTCAGCAATGGTTCTTTTACATGCGTCTCACCATAGACAGTGAGAGACATGGCCGGCCTTTGATAACCCAGTTAGCTGCACTGGGGGGACAGTGACAACCTTGTGGAGAGTGGGACTCGAACCTTCAACCTTAGGATCAGCGATCCAGCGCCCTATACCACCAGGCCAACACTGCTGGTACATGACATGAATACAGTAAAGTCCTTAAATAAATTCATAAACAGGTGTACGATGTTTATAAAGCGCAATGTCGTTGTTGTACCAGTAGAGGGTGTTTAACAAAAACACATATCTACTGACATATCATCAGTTCGGTTCATTTTCTGTAACCGCTTAATCCTAATTAGGGTCGCGGGGAGGCTGGCGCCCATCCCAGCCAACTCCGGGCAAGGGCAGAGTACACCCGGGACAGCTCGCCAGGCCATGACAGGGCGGAAACACACTGACGGCTATACTGCTATTCTTGTTGAAAGTCAGCAATGGTTCGTTTACATGCCTCTCACCATAGACAGTGAGAGACATGGCCGGCCTTTGATAACCCAGTTAGCTGCACTGGGAGGGACAGTGACAACCTGTGGTAAGTGGGGCTCGAACCCCCAACATTAGGATCAGTGATCCAGCACCTATACCACTAGGCCACCACTGCCCTTTACTGACATATCTACAGTGTTTAATGTAGAGTATTTGTCAGAATAAAAGTGCTTGTCGAATTTCCATAAAACTACAACAAAAACAATTCTATTCATTCATTCATTTTCTGAACAGCTTAATCTTATTAGGGTCGTGGGGAGGCTGGTGCCCATCTCGCGTGACTCCGGGCAAGGGTGATGTGCACTCTGGACAGATCGCCAGGCCATAAGGATTGTATATGTTAAATAAAAATGTATAACTTAAGAATAACATACAGAACATTAAAGCTTATGGTTATTAAACTTGTGTTTTTTTAAAACGCATTTATCCATATGGTATCTGGTACCTACAATAAGTTAACGGCTTAAAATCTTACCAGTTTATCTATGCTTAAATGTATTAATTACTAATTAATGACTTGAAAATGTCCAAAAGACCATATAATTTATATTTACATTTCTGGCATTTGGCAGATGCCCATATCCAGGGAGACTGACATACTGTAAGTACTTTGAGTTCCCTGCCCGTGAATTGGGTTAGCATGTCCACCCACAGCTATAATAAGTTCCTGGCTTCAAGTCCCAGGCTGGTTTCTGTGTGGAGTTTATATCTTCTCCCTGTGTTTGTGTGGGTTTTCTCGGGGTACTCTGGTTTCCTCCCATAATCCAAGCACATGCACATTAGGGTTAATTGGCTATGCACCTAGGTGTGTGTGTGTGTGTGTGTGTGTGTGTGTGTGTGTGTGTGTGTGTGTGTGTGTGTGTGTGTATGTGTGTTGCCCTGCAATGGTCTGATGAGCTGTTTAGTGTTGAACCTGCCTATACACTGTGTTGGCTGAAATATGCTCCAGCTTCCCCACTGAGATAGGAATAAGGCTTAAGTGGTTCAACAAATGAATGAGCAAGAGGGTGTCTGAGAGGTAGATGTGCTAACCATGGCTAATCGTTCTAAAATATTTTAACGTATTTTATATAGTGATTTTTAATAATCCCCAGTGACGCTAACTGGGTTATCAAAGGCCAACCGTGGCTCTCACTGTCTGTGGTGAGAGGCATGTAAAAGAACCATTGCTGACTTTTGTCAAGAGTAAAGAGTAGGCTACACTGCCGTCAGTGCATTTCTTAACCACGATGGCCTGGCGAGCTGTTCAGGGTATGCTCTGCCCTCACCTAGAGTCAGCTAACATGCGCGTCAGCCTCCCCAAACCCTAATTAGAAAAAAGCGGTTTTGAAAATGAACGAATTAATGGATTTTTAATTAATAATTAAAATTGTTGTATTTTCAAAAAAAGCTGTTATAGTGGCTAATGGAATGACATTTATCTAATATGATCAAGGACTAAACCCAAACAGTAGCACGCACTATTTATGGACTTGTTGCTTATTGGTAATAATGTACTATGTACATGTGCATGTACTATTTGTGACCAAATAACATAGCAACAGCAGAAATATTTACTGGTGTGTGAAGTGGTTTTTAGCTAAAACAGTACAGAGGTGTCCTTGAGATATTATCAGCCTCAGCTTTCTGTGAACGTTCTACTCTTAACATTTTCATTAGGAGCAGATGAAAGTACAATAGGTTACAATTACATAAATCTATAAAAGGCGGCATAGTGTTGCATCGTCACCTCACAGCAAACAGATTCCAGATTTGAGCCTGCCTATCAGGGCCTTTCTTTCTGGAGTTCATATGTTCTCATTTCCATGTGGGTTTCTTTCACGTGTACCAATGTCCTACTACAGTTTAAAGATATGCTGATTAGGATGACTGGATACACTAGATTTTCCATATATGGTATGTTGGTATGTGAATGTGAGTGTAAACTGTCAGTCTTTGACCTATAATACACTGCTGAGCTGTCCAGGGTGTATCCTGCTTCTCACATAATGTCAGCTGTGATATGATCCAACATACCCTTGATCTACAATGAATAAGTGGTATAGAACAAGAAAATAAGTTAATATCTATACATTACATTATGATTAGACATACAGACAGACAGACAGACAGACAGACAGACAGACAGACAGAGAGAGACAGACAGACAGACAGACAGACAGATAGATAGATAGATAGATAGATAGATAGATAGATAGATAGATAGATAGATAGATAGATAGATAGTCAAAAAAGTTCTCTACAGTGAGTCCTCAATAGATAGATAGATAGATGGATAGATAGATAAATGGATGGAATGATGGGCAGATGGACGGATGGATGAACGGACAGACAGACAGACAGACAGACACTCATAAAAGGTACTCTACAATGAATCCACGATGAGTGAACAAGTGTCAGTGACAAGTGAGAGGAAAAAAGTCACTACATGCTAATTAGGGTCATAGGGAAGCTGGCACCCATCTCAGGACAAGGGTGGGATTCACCCTAAACAGCTCACCAGGCTTTCATAGGCCTCCCCTATTTTAAGTATTTTTTTTTAAATACAGTGTGGTTAGTATCATACACTCAATAACCAGGAATAATTTTGTATTTAGGCAGTCTCTTCTTACCTTTTAACAAAAAATACACATTTCCATTGTATTGTTCTGCCTGTGATTTTGCTTGATTTTTCAGGGACTTTTATTTT
>CM045733.1:19325000-19327500 GCA_024760905.1 Plotosus lineatus
GAGACATGGTCAGCCTTTGATAACCCAGTTAGCTGCATTGGGGGGACAGTGGCAACCTTGTGGAGAGTGGGACTCGAACCCCTAACCTTAGGATCAGTGATCCAGCGTCCTTTACCAGGAGACCACCACTGGCCATGTCTGTATAATAATAATAATAATAATAATAATAATAATAATAATAATAAGGTCTGTCGGGGAAATGGATAACTTATGATAAAACTTATAATAAAAACCAAAACTAATGTGTATATATATATATATACACAAAAATAAAAGGACAGGACAAAGACTTTCTATTGAAACTCCATTTATCACTACAGATCTGTTTCGAGGGGTGGTGAAACCATCCTCTCTCTTCAGGTGATTATAGATTATAGAAGATTATAGAAGTTCTTCTATAATCACCTGAAGAGAGAGGATGGTTTCACCACCCTAAACAGATCTGTAGTGATAAATGGAGTTTCAATAGAAAGTCTTTGTCCTGTCCTTTATTTTTGTTTATTTGCTCTACCAAAAAGTATTGAGCACTCTCCTACGGAAGGATCTACTCAGAAAATCCTATATATATATATATATATATATATATATATATATATATATATATATATATATGTGTGTGTGTGTGTGTGTGTGTGTGTGTGTGTGTGTGTGTGTGTGTGTTCATTTGCATTCATTTTCTGAAAAGCTTATACTTGCCAAATCTGTGCAAGACACCCTGGACAGCTTGCCATATATATAGTGGGCAGTGGTGGTCTAGTGGTTAGGGCGTAGGATCGCTGATCCTAAGGTTGGGGGTTCAAGTCTCCACAAGGTTGCCACTGTCCCCCCAGTGCAGCTAACTGGGTTATCAAAGGCTGGCCATGTCTCTCACTGTCTATGGTGAGAGGTTCATGTAAAAGAACCATTGCTGACTTTCGTAAAGAGTAGCTGCAAATCCGTCAGCGTGTTTCTGTCCCTTGCTTAAAGGGTTGTGTCAGGAAGGGCATCCGACGTAAAAACCGATGCCAAATCAAACGTGCAAATCAGATGATTCACTGTGGCGACTCCCAAGTAAAAGGGAAAAAGCCGAAAGGAAGACAGACAGACATATATATGTATGTATATATATATATATATATATATATATATATATATATATATGTCTGTCTTCCTTTCGGCTTTTTCCCTTTCACTCAGGAGTCACCACAGGGAATCATCTGATTCGCACGTTTTTGATTTGGCAGAGGTTTTTACGTCGGATGCCCTTCCTGACACAACCCTTTTAGCAAGGGACAGAAACACGCTGACGGCTTTGCAGCTACTCTTTACGAAAGTCAGCAATGGTTCTTTTACATGAACCTCTCACCATAGACAGTGACAGACATGGCCAGCCTTTGATAACCATATATATATATATATATATATATATGTGTGTGTGTGTGTGTGTGTGTGTGTGTGTGCGTGTGTGTGTGTGATCGTGAGAAATGTATACTTGGATTGCAAGCAGACTTTAGATGACTTGTATGTCTGTTGTATGAGAAATGCTTTTTGTGGCTAAATTATGATTCTATATGTGGGATTTGGGTTTTTGGTTGCTTTTCCATGCCATTGCATAAAAGGAAATTCCTGCACACTTCACGACACGTTTACATCTGGGAAAGAAGATAAAGGTTTTACAATGACTCTTCCCATTATCTCTGACAATAGTCGTATATTAATGACTTATAAAGTTTGTAAAACACTGATAGTACTTACTGCACTGTAAGTCACATGGTGCAAGTTTCATACAGTAGCCTTGAGTTGCAGATGATTACTGCAGGATTGCAGGACTACCGTATAAGATGCATGAAATGTGGCAGAATAAATTCCCACAGGTCAAAATGACAATAACGGACAATGCAAATAAATTACCAGCTCGAGATTATCCATAAATACGATCGTTAAAATATTGCCAAGTATTTAGGGTGTGGCATTGCGGCATGCCCCTTAACTGTTAGAGATGGGTGTTGCCACAAGATTATTCTCTCTTTCTTTGGGTCACGCCCCCTTCGCCACTGCCATCTCCTGGATTTCCCAGAATGCCCTGTCTCAGAGCATTGGCCCGAAATAAAACCAAGAGGGCCCTCATGGAGAGAATGGAAGCTTTGTCTCAGCTGCCATTTACACTGTCTGGGGGCATAGAAGGAGAAGACGGAAAATTCAAAGAGAGTGTCTGATTGCAAATTAGCACAGCCCAAGCCCCAGTGCGCCCCACCTTCCCGTGCTTTCACTCTGTGTGAGTGAGAACTGGATAAAGTTCTGGTACCGAAGTTGGCATTCCATGTATTTCCATCTTTCATCTTCACTGATAGACCAGTCGCTGGTTTCAGTCAGGTGGAAATATAAGTTGTTTGCAACATGGCTTTGACTTTTCTTTTGTTAGGCTGTGCTGACACTGTGCCATTGGGGGTTGCTTATTATGCAAGCACTGTTGTGTCTGAATCTGTAATCAGTAAAAGACAAAAGACGAGCTCTGAGCATT
>CM045733.1:19335000-19342500 GCA_024760905.1 Plotosus lineatus
TTGTCCTTATTTGTACAATATGAGGACCTTGAGTCTGCTCTCTTCAGTCAGAGCATTAAAAGAACACAACATTGATTGACCCCAGCTGCGGACGTTGCCTGTTTTTCCCGGGCGATGATAGGTCTGCAGATAAAATAGAAGTATATCTGAAGTACAAAAATATCACGTTAAATAATAATAGTAATAATAATAATAATAATAATAATAATAATAAATTAAATGCTACACATAAAGGGGCAAAAACAAACTCCAAACAAAATCGTTTGGCTGCATGATAAAGGTCCTTTTTTTTTTTTCACTGATTTTTGGGCGCAAGATAAAGAAAACCATTTAATACTGACTCTCAGTTTGGTTGATCATGTAATGGCATAACTTTACCTTCCAACAGACACATAAAATAATTCTGTTAATACACAGATGTATTACAACGTAAATCATTCTAGTGCACCATGTGGAGTCTTATTCTGCCGCTCTGAGGTTTCTAATGTAATAATCATGCTTTTAACTCTGCGGTTACCAATGTGATAATAATGCTTTTAATTCTGTGGTTACCAATATAATAATCATGCTTTTAACTCTCTGGTTTTTATCCCTGCAATTCTAGAGGCACATTATATAGGCTTTTCTATTAATTAAATATTAATTGCGTAATGGAAATAATATGGAATTCTACATCTGAACTAGGCCTACAAAATTCACAACAGTCCACAAGCCGCTAAAATGCCTGAGTCGTCGGTTGAAGTTCCATCCAGGGTCACTTCCTTCTCCTATCGATGTGAATATTTTACAGTAAGATGTCTATTCAAAGACTTAATGTATTTGATGTAAAGTATGTTTAACATAAGAGCTTTTCTGTCCTTTTTTTTTTTTTCAAACCAGCGGTCTGACCACTAAAGTGCTGATGATTTTAGGAACGCAATTTCATCTCTGCAAGAGGACATGGCTGGCCTTTGGCATCTCTGCAATCGGTTTTCTCTTGCTTTTATGTTGCCAGTTTGTGCGCAGCTCTGTTTGCTAAATAATAGCTTTCTGCCTGCATCTTACTAACAACAATCTCTTTGGAACATTAAATAATCCAGGCTAGAAGATACCGCAGTGCTTTATTACAGTTGAAACAGCAGATTATTATTATTATTATTTTTTTTAATCAGATTGCAATCATGGCTTAACTTATACATTTATAATTTTTTATTGTTTTTTTTTTATATATTTATATTGTTATTAAGAAGACTATCGATTGGATTTGTTGTTTTTTAACTTGGATTCTGTTGATTGCATTCTTTAAATTAATATATGCGGTCAGATCAGAGCTGAGGAACCTGTGTGAGGACTCTGGACAGGCCGATACGCAGTGACCGAGGCCAAACAGCCTGCAGTACAGCTGGCTGAATTTGTGCTGTGTGTGCAGTGGAAGTGTCTTTCCACGACTAGCTGCTGGAGCTTTGGCCATACAAAACTGTCAATCCCACAGGAATGTCTCCCCAAACTCTCCGCTGTAGCAACGGATGACAGAAAATTGGCGTGCTATCGCTGTGCTCTTTCTCCGTTTCTCTCTGACCTTCTCTGTATTGCGCCCCTGCTTTTGCTCTCGGCCACACCGCTTCCTGTTCCCCTTAAAAAAACTTTTCTCAGCAAAGAATAGAGGCCAAAGTATGTAATGTGTCAACATGACCTGGCTATAATGCTGTAATATGTTTGTTCTTTTTTTTTTTTTTTTTTTTTTTTGGATATGGCTCAATATTGCTTGCGAAGTGTTATCAGAAACATGTGGAATAAGGCCCACCAGAATAATACGGCACAGACTTCTACATCTAAAAAAAAATCCTGCAGAACCTCAGTTGTCCTCTTTATAGTATAGTCTGGTTTACCTTGAGTGGCCCATGTCTGAAATCCAGCTGTGAGTGAAAATAAAATGAGTGTGACAGCTCACCTGTTACATGTGTCCATGCAGGCTAGGTTATGTGTGTGAGTGATAGTGCTATATGTGCATGCGGTTATAAAAGAATGAGACTGGCACTGAGGAGTTTGATGAGTGTGTACAGGCCTCCGACTGCCGGAGGAACGTGCCTGCATTAAGCTGGACAGCCATCATGATCATTACAGAGCATTACAGGCGAGGGAACAGTAAATAAGTCACTCAGATCCAGACTGTGCCGCATATTCACGTTGTCTCAGAGATGTGGTTTACTCAAGAGATGTAAATACATTGAATCACCTCCCTCCCTCTCTCGCTCTCTCTCTATCTCTCGATCTGTTTCTCTCTCGATCTGATTCTCTCTGTTTTTGTGTTTCCGTTTGTGGGTTTTTTTTTTTTTGTTTTTTTTTGCATATGTATATACATCTGTTTAAAAGAAAGCAAGAGTAAGGTCGAACTGGTTTCTGAGCAAGGAGTTCTTAAGTGCTTGACCTAATTTTGCAGGCAGTAAAGAATTCGGCACTGAAGGCCTTCCTCTGTGAGTGTGAGTTTGCTGCGCTGGGTGTTTCCTCCCAGGGTATAACAGGAAGCTCATGTTCGAGTTCATCTGAGGACAAGGAGAAGGCTTTTCTTTCCACTGTGGATCTTTTTTTTTTTTTTTTTGGGGGGGGGCTGGGCCTCTTCTCTGAATTGCCCCTCTGCAATTTGGCATGTGTTTTAGTTCCCTATACTGCTTTATTGTCTATTTTGGCTGAACTTGCAGTTTTTTCACACTGCCAAGAAAACATCTATTTTTTAGGCTACAGTGAGTACCGAAGTCCAGAGTTAAAAGAAAGTTCATGAATCCTGTTAGAAGGTTCGCTCCTTCTCGTTCCATTCTACATTCCTAACTGCCCTGATCCTGTTTTATGATTTAGAGGGATAAAATAAAGGAAATTACTTAATCACTTTGTATTCTATTTCATTATGAATGTAAGTGTTTTATTTTTGAATTCGAACATTTGGATCGTTGCCTAAATGCTACATAATGATTCCGTTTCAATTTGTCATCCACAGACCTGGAAAGATTTGGTAGATGAGGTGCTCATGCGTGACGTCATGATACTGGTAAGAGTCAATCAGTGGTGTAACAACAGACAATATTAGAAGACTATTATTAGCAGTGCGAATGGTCTCGGAAAATTAAGAAAATTAGGCTTCAGGTCATAATATTGCATCTGTTTGAAGATAAGCGTGTGCATACGTACTAATTAAGATATATAAACAATATTTTTTTTATTATTCACATCTTATTTGATAGGCAGTGGCAATTGCTACGTAGTCGGACTCAGTCATCTGATCAGTCCATCACTACAAGTGTAGGGATTGCCTATTTTCCCCATAATTGATAAGATAAAACAAGATCTGTCATAATTCTTAAATTTGTCAGTATCCCTCTGATTCTCTTTCTATAAACATATTGCCTCTATTACTCATATGTATTAGGTGTCTTCAAATCATGATTTTGTGTATGTATGTGTGTATGTATATATATATATATATATATATATATATACACACACACACAGGGATTCCTCACTACTTTGCGCGTCAGTTCATTGCGTTTTTTTTAAATATTCGTCGAATTAAAAAATAAGAAAATTAAGGAAGAATAGGGGAACAAGTTAAGGAAAATGCCTCAAAACAAGGCCAATTACAAGGCTTTTAAAACAGACGCAAAACAAGGCCCCAAACAAACAAAAACAAAAAACAACCAAACCCCCCCATCAAAACTACTTACATTTTTATGTGAGGTATGCATCTGAGTGCGTGCACGTGCATTTGAGTGCGTGCACGCACATCTGCATATGTGTGTATTTATATTTTATTTACATCTTATGCATTATTTTTAATGTTTAATAGTTATTATAAGCATTTATAGCATTGAATATGTATTTATTGATATTATATACACATATACATGTACATATATGTCAGTCAGGGGGTGGGTGGGGTGTGTATGATCCTACTTCTTGGAAGTCGGTGGTCGTGGGGGGGGTCTTGGTCCCAATTAACCGTGGAAAGTGAGGGATCCCTATATGTGTGCATATATATATATATATATATATATATATATATATATATATATATATATATATATATATATATATATTACAATTACTGTACATCTTGTTTAGTTCAACTAATACAAATGCCTTGTAACATTTGATTTAAAGTCTGCAGCCTATAAATAACTAACTGAAAGCACTCCTGTTTTTTTGGCAGACAAAATTATTGTTTTATCAGATGCAGTTCTGTAATGTGCTTGCTGCTAAACCCCGAAATGAATTTTGAACTGGAGCACAGCACTTTTCATTTACATTTCTCTTGAGTACAAAAGGGTGGAAAGAGGAGGAGGGCAACAATGCTAGACAGGGTGAGAATACCAGACAGGTGGAGCCTCCGATATATGCTTCCCGACCACTCACAGTTCCTTTCACCTCTTCTAACCATCTTTTCTCATCTCACTATCGAAGCTTGTACATTGCAGATGACTCTGAGGTCCACTGGCATTTGCAGGTGTCTCCCAGATGTTGTTAGGCTTCATGTAATTGCTCTCTTTGGGTTCGATCTTATGTTACGACAGAGAGAGATAGTTAGAAGCGCAAAACTAGGTGTAACATAGAGGTTTTACATACGGGAGACTCGAGGACGACCATTGCTCTTCATGCTGAGAGGGACAGACAGAGACAGAGAGTGACTGGGCTGTATTATTTAAATGACAGTACAGTAAGATGTGCTGGGGTTGTTTGTTTGTGTGTGTGTGTGAGGGTGTGTGTGTGTGTGTGTGTGTGTGTGTGTGTGTGTGTGTGTGTGTTGGGGGGGGGTGTAAATAATTCCAAATGTGCTTACTTCACCATTATATCGCAGGATATCTCAGTATTTAACCCTCCAGTGTATCACAGCAGGTACTTGGTTCAGGCCATGAGGTATATATTCAAGGTAACTGGTTCTGATTGATTAGCAAACGAACCTTATCCTGTATATACTATGTATCAGCAAAAAAAAAAAAAAAAAAAAAATGTATCTCGGACTGGTTGAAATGTAAATTGCTTCTGTGGTGTGCACCATCAGCTTCACATTAGCTTGTGGTTGATAATTCATTCTGTTGTAGTGACATCATATGACCCTCATCATCCTGACCAGAAATTTCACTGACCCAAATCACTGAGCCGGTGCGGTGATAAGGCGCAATATAAAAAGAATTTTTTTTTCTACAAAACAACAGACAAATATAATGTGATGTGTGGCAATTCTTATTGTTATTTACAGAATGTGAGCACAAATGTGTCACATGAAGGGAACCCAAATCACCACATTATGTTTTATAAAGAAGTTTTAGCTGAACTTGTCGCTTGTTGCTTTTGGACAATGAAGTGTCAACCACTTAATATTGTTTTCATTTGCATAAGGTGGAAGTGTATAACTAATAATATAAAAAAGTAATAATAAAATAGGTGTAAATGTTTCTGAAGTTAAAATTTGTGTAAAATATAATATTCATATAAAAATTGTGCTGGTGATTTAGATTATGGTTACCGTATATAGTTTGGAAGAATTCACAACATTGCCACATACTATATACAGTACAGGGATCCCTCCATACTTCACACTTCAACATGTGACTTCAGTGCATCGTGTTTTTTTTTTTTTTAATACTCATCGAATTAAAAAATAAGGAAATTAAAGAAGAATAGGGGAAAAACTTAAGGAAAATGTCTCAAAAACAATGACAATTATGCAAAAAAACCCAAAAACCCTGAACACAGACAAAACAAAACACAACCCAAAACCTCCCATCAAAACTACTTACATTTTTGTGAGGTGCGCATCTGAGTGCTTGCACACGCATCTTTGTGTGTGTGTATTTATATTGTATTTACATATGCATTATTTTTTAATGTTTACTTGTTATTATAAGCACTTATAACATTGAATGTGTATTTATTGATATTACATATACATATACATATACGTCAGGGGGAGGGGAGGTTGGGGGGAGTGGGGTGATCCTACTTTGTGGAATTCGGTGGTCGCGGAAGGATCTCGGTCTCAATTAACCTCGGAAAGTGAGGGATCCCCGTCTAAAGTATTATAACCAGTTCATGTTCGAGGATTTCTGGAGTTGGGTGCAACATAGAAAAAAACTTTTTGTCTTAAAAGAAAGAAAGAAAACTTTGATTTGTTCCGATACATACAGAAGGAAGTGCAGAATATAGTTGTATAGATCTCTGGAAGGTTACATAGTCTTTACTGCATGTACTTGTGCAAGCCTTTGTGGTTCTGCCTGCTTTTCAGGAAACACATAGATTTTATTATTTATTATAATTCCCCAGTGAAAGAAGTTATCATTATCTGATTGTGACTCGACAGAGGGTTTTACATCGAGCATAAAGGAAGCACTGCTTCATATAGAGAGTGTGTATTTGAGGCTTTAGGTATAGGATTAACAGTAATGTGAGTTTGCTACTCTGGGCCTTGGCTGTATGATGGATCCGGCTGTTCCAGACTGGGCCTCCGAGCCTGCAGACTGCCACTGCTCCCTGGGTCGGCCGCTGCCGCATTGTTGGCAGGGGCTCATTTGAATAGCTCTTTAGTAGTTTGTGTGAGCAAGTCAGCGCCATTTGCATTTGTTCCAGTCACAAAGGTTTACAGGTCAATAGAGATGGGCTCGAGAAGGAGTAACACGCAAAAGGAACCCACTCCTCTTTCTTTCGAGCACTTCGTCTCCCACCTCATGAAAAACGCCCCACGTTGGTGCATGTGTGTGAGCATGTGCGAGTGTTTATGTGTGTTTGTGCGGAAACACCTCAGATGTCTAGAGAGTGATTTACTCCCCGTCAGGGATAAGTTGCTGGAAAGGGGCCCCTGGTAACCCCCCAACAAATGCTGAGAATAATTTGATTATCACACCTCAGCATGCCTATTAGGGGCTGTTCATGTGTGTGCATGTATGCATGTTTGTATGTCTGCACTGAGAGAACGTGAAAGTGAGAGGGAGGGAGGGAGGGAGGGAGAGAGGGAGGGAAGGCGGCAGAGTGAGAGAGAAAGGAGGGAGCATACCTGATTAAGTGGACCCTATTCAGAAGTGTCTGTGAGCAGTTTGAATGGCTGCAGTGCTGACACACTGCTTTTCAGACACACAGACGTAGACACAACCTGAAGATCCAGGTCCCATAATTAATCCCTCTGTGAACACTATAGCCTTTTCCCTAGAGCGTTCACTCTGTGCCCTCCATATGTCCTTTATCACAGCTTTGCCTCATTTAACCTACACATATTTGCTAGTAATCATTTACCTAAATCAGTACTGTCTATTTAGTGATTATTCAATATACAGTCAGGTAACCGCAGCGTTTTTCAAGTAAAATTTTTTTTTTTTTTTTTTTTTTTTTTTTTTTTTAATTCTAATTTTCTTACGATTTAAACCTGATTGAAATTTTCACTTAAGATGCACAGCGTATGAGCCTGAGTGTTTGTGTTTACAGATTGGTGTGGTTTTACGTGCGTGTTTGTGTATGTGTTTAGCATGGCCACATGAAGGC